>OX460924.1:3518888-3955772 GCA_949788335.1 Salpingus planirostris | reverse complement strand
CATCGTTTTATATCCTGATATTGATGCATAAAAAATAAGGAGATCGCCCCCGTTTTACTAATCCCGGTTATTGCCTAATTTAAATCGGGCTCGGGGAAAAAAGCGCCAGCGTTATAAATTATTGAAATTATTATATTAAAAAATCCATCTAAGAAGTCAAAGAAGCTATTATCCGCGACCGTTTTGCCGTTAACTAAGAGCTATTTTTCCTCGAGCCCGAGGCTTTTTCGGTCTCGTAAAAATAGATTTAAAATTAACGAACGACGCGTACACTCTCCCCATAATACATTTATAATGTAAGAGCGAGGCAGGAAAAAAAGCAATGCCTTTATAAAAATTCGAAACAACTACTGGATACCACAACAACCAAACAAAATGATTATGGATTTCAAGAAACAAACTGCAAGGGAAGTTAACTTCAGCAAATGGAATGTTCCTTCAACAGGTCATCGATATGATCAATTGCTTTTGCTCAACTGACGAACCGGTGACCAAACGAATCATTAGATCAGGTGCATTGCTTCCTAGTTGAACAGTTTGGAGGAACAATGTTGACCATAGTAAATTGTCACATTTTGCTCAGTTCCTGACTTGTTCCAATCAGAGGGAAGCATTTAGGCTTGAATAGTTGAAAACGGTGACTGCTGAATGGTAATGGCTATTTCTCTCAGGGTGATGAAGGCCGATCGTAAGGGAGCAGGTCTTTTTTGCCGGAAAGCGTTTTGTTGTTTTGCGAATGGCGGATTTTCGCATCTCTTCCGTTCAGCGAATGCCGGCTGCGTTATTGTAGCACACCCGATCCGGATATAATCGTTGGGCTCTTCTTCGGGGAGGTCCTTTCCCTCATCAGTAACCGGGAATAATCAAAAGTGCCTCGGAATGATTTGCATAGGAATCGCATCTGAGATAACGACACAACCCTTTGCGACACTCGGTACCGTTATCAGGACGTTGATTGGGGAGGAGGACCTTTCCGGTTTTAATCGCCCCCCGAATCCTATCGCATCCCGCCCCCACCCTCTCTCCTGTACCGACTGAACATCGGGTTCTTTATTGCCGGTAATCCTGATGAGTTTGCGTCTTTTTTCAATTCCTCAATCACTTTTCGTAATTCTTTGTTCCACCCCAATTGGAGTTGTTGTTGAATTAACGATGACAGGGTAACCCAGGGGGTGTTATCGCGATCTGTCACCCTTCTCTTTACAGACACACACACAGCTAGTGCAGTAGTATATGTGGTGATGATAACGACTATGGTTGTTTTTTTTAATATCTCTAATAACTCATAAATATGAGGGATCATCGAAATGTTCGGGGTTGGGACGGTTCGGTCACGTATGGTATCCGGGTCTCTTTTTGTTCTTCGATATTGGTAAAGGAAGGGACGATTTTTTCGTCGGTCGGTCATTTTTTCGATCGGTTCATGAATAAAACATGTAAAATTTGTCACGGTGGCATGTAGTATTAATCGAGGGTGTGTCCACCCTCTACTGATGGCTCTGATGCCGCGGTGCCATTACCGGCAATACTAATCAGTTACCATATTTAATTTTTAGTGGGCACAGCTACTACCATCACATCGCATGCATAAATATACTTAATTAGGCGAGACCATCCTCTCTTTCGCTTTCACCCCCTCCCGAACGTATAATGTGATGTGTGGTCCCCCCGTTCTTGCACTCTTGCTGTGTTGACATTGTATTTTACTTAGCTCACGCGTTATCATATGGAAATCGTGATTTTTCGGAACGGAGTTCGGGACACGAAGATAAACAGTGTCGCAATTAAAACGGGACCACCCCTTTTCTTTCTCCGGCTCTCTTGTATTACTTAGATGATACCGGCGGATAAAACGTCCCGGTCCTCCGCTCTCGTTCGAATAAAAAACGTTACCCTCATTAAAAAGTTAATTTAATTAGCAGTTATTGGTGTAAGTCGGTTTAGTTCGTTCCTCTTTCGGTATTTTTTATCTCCCGAACACGTGGGGACAACGGCGAATTAAAAATGAAAATTAAAAGGGAAAGGGTCGTGTTCGTTCGCCTTCGCGTTCTAATTATATTCGTTAAAGTCCGAAGAGGGGGTCGGTTTTTCGGGTGAGATTCTTCTTTATTATACGGAACTGCGAAAGGGTCTTGCGGTCCTTTTCCGTCATTTTCCGATCTTGCACCGGCGACAAAGATCGGGCGATTTTTGTCTTCGTCTTGTTCTTTCGCTCTTGCCTCCCGCGAGTCATTTTTTTATCTCTTTATCGATGTAAAGTGAAATTAAGCTTGCCGTTTTTTTAGTTTAAAAGTTTTTAATGTCGCTCGTCGTCGTGGAGGAGGAATTTCTATTTCGAATTATTTTTTCGCTTTGACGATGTAATCTAGAGGAAATTAAAGCCGTAATGAAAATATTGCACGTCCTGGGCCTGAAAAAACGGAGAGCGACACTTAACCCTTTTACATTTTGATGCCTGAAAGAGATGATTCGCGGTTCGGACTGTGATGCCGCATTGAAATGACAATGAGATTAAGTTTGAGAAAACTTGATTAAACCAAGATCAGTAAGGACAATTACAGTTTTCGATCAAGCTTCAAGAGTTTCGATGCAGTCAGGTCAAGTCAATTCGAAAATACCTGTATGGAATAGAGTTCTTCTACAGTCTGGCTTTGTTTCTAAATGTTCAACTTTTATTTCTACAGAATGTCACTTGTATCAAGGATCATCTCCAAGACTTGCCTATGGATGAATACTTCAGACTTGCTCCATTTCTTTTGTTGTGGCGTCTAGTAGGGGTAACTGAGTTTTCGATCCACGTTTTTTCTTGAAACCCTTGGGACTATTTGAATGAGGGGCCATGAAAATTTGATTTGCTATAACTTCATAAGAAAGTTTTGGATGTTTCATATTTTTCAATAAATCTTTCAAACAGGAGTATTTCAACTCTTCTCCACTGTCGACCATTGTATTGTCTCGAGGTCTTGAAGCAGTTCCATGCCCTGAAAAAGGTTTTTAATTGAAGTTCATGCCTTATTGAATGCATCTTCTTTAATAAGGAGGGTTTTTCAAATGTCCAATGTTGCTCAGTATTATGTTGCTCCTGGTTTGAAAAGAGCATGGTTTAAGTTTCAATGCTCCACCCATAAGATCTTGCTTTGTCCACTCAGGATTACAGGAAGGAAGGATTAAAGATGTTGATAAATTTCATTTGCTTGGATTCCAGGCCAGGTGAGATCAGTGCTGATCAGCCCAAGTAAAATTGGTCCCGTTGAAGTTTCCGGTCGACTGCCGCCAGATGTCATTCAAAAAAGAAAATGATCGAACTGTGGGCGTCCACGGGCCGCGCGCCCGCCAATTACATCTACAATGGAGTGTTTAATTTTAATTATCGGATGTTAACGGTGCCGTAAATTATCCGTTCCCTGGGATGAGGATAGGCACCCGAGGGGTGGTTTTTTTTCCGTGGTATTTATCAAACACAATACTTTATGTCCGAACGTAATTCACTTTTTCATTAGTCAGTCGCCGGCAAGAGGGTGTCGGGGTGGTGGTGGTCGGTTCGTGTATAATTATTATTATGCGTTTATCGAACATTTTATCGTATCTACGCGACTCCCCCCCGTCGTGATCATCATCACCTCGCGCTAATTAAAAATTGGAAAAAATTCGCACGCCCCCTTAATTTCCGCACCGCAACCGCCACCGATGAGTCGATGCCGCCGCCACCATCGGCGGAAAAAAACCCTCGAGGGATTCCATCAACGTGATCATCATCAAGGGGGCGAATTAACACACGTTCTCATCAATTTATCCACCTTATTAAATAATGTATTAGCGTGGCTTTTCCGACCCCCCGAAACCGAACGGCGAACGGATGGCATTATTATCAAAACGGAATTGGAAAGATTTTCAATTTCCTCATCCGTCGATGATCGGGGGATAAAGACCCGTTTATAACCTCAAAATTCATCCCCTCGACGAACCGTATGATTTCCAATCTGTTTTAAAACTTTTATAATTGAATAATTTTTCAATAAAAACAAGCGAAGCACACGCCATAGCGAGCGCGCGGTGCCGGGGAGTTCTTGATTGAAAAAAATAAAATAAAATCCAATACGGCGAACCGGAGCCAACCGGAACCAGTCCGCCGGAAAATTGTCAGTACCTCCATTCCGCTCCTTAATACGCGCAAGATATAAGTATAGACTTAAGAAAAAATCCGTGCGGGGGAGGCATAAGAAAGACGATCCAATTATTATCGATGCATACTTTTGTTTTATGTCCCTCTGCTTGATAAGCCGGATTTCCGTTCTCTCCCCCACCTTCGAAACATCCAACTTGTACTCATCCGGCTCGGTCCAATCTCGAAAGAAATTCATCCGGAGAACGTTATTCATTATTGATGGCGATGGGGGAAAAAAGCGATCGCGGTCAGGCGGACTACCACGCGAAATTTAATTGGCGGCGCGTAATGAGAAAACTTCAACTTTGCATAATTAAGCGTCTGAGGTGTCATCCGGTCGAGGTGTACGCTCGGGAGAAAGCAGCGGCGCCCGAAAATCCAAACAAACGTCAATCCAAACAGTTACTTTACGTTCCTCATGTTGGCAACACTTATCTGGTTCTCTAACTGTCAATAGCGGTCAGTGTCATGGCGCCTGGAGGGGAGGTACTGCTCCGTATCCTGTCGTTTGTTTATCGAAGGATTTAGGTTAGGTGCTGCGCTACTGATGCCTCAGGATTTTAGATGGCAGCCGCAAGACGACACCTGCTCTAACGAGTTCGAGATGCCGTTGACATGTGTTACCACCCTGCCAACTATAAATATCCCCATACAGTGTTGGCGCGGCAATTTGATAGGATTTCGATATTATTAAAAGGGTGGTGGAGGAGACGGTCGTTGTGGAAGGAAGGGAGACTGGTCTTTTCATGGCAATCACCTCGTCACCCCCATCATTCAGAATTTCCAGTGTATACGGTGTTTTGTCTCTTACAGGATGACAACGGTAATCACCTGTGTTGTTGTCGCCGTTGTCCACCCTCTGCCGGTGGCGCATTCTGCTCCTTTTCCGATTAAAAATGACAGAAATTACCCGGACACATTCCGGTGGTGACAAAGTGTCCCCCTGTTCTCCGCTCGCACAAAATGCGATATCGCGTCCAGGCCGACACTTCTCTAATGACGAAATTTGTCATCTTTTGTACTCGAAGCGTATTGGCGACGTTGTGCTATATACGGTCCTCGGCGGTGGCGATGTGGGGGTGCAGGAGACGATTATTATTATTGTCCATGGACACGCCAAGAATGACTCGACCATTGTCCGAAATGTTTTAAAAATACGAACGCTCGATCCATCTCGCCCACCCTCGTATAACAATTCGAGTGCGGAAAGTAACGGCGGGAGAGGGTGGGTGCCGCAGTCGCCGGATAACAACGAAAAAAAGGAGGCGGAAGAGAAAAATTAGTAAATACAAATACAAAGTACTGCTAAAATATAATTCCGCCCCGATACATCTACTGGGACACATTACCATTAGCTATGTAAAACAGGCGTAGACGTTTCGAGTGCGACCCTCGACACGTCCGCCCGCCCTCTCTCGCTCTTTGTCGGTTTTTCTGCCGTGGCGAAAGTACGAGAGAAAAGAACAAAGTCGAGGATGTGTGTGCGTTCGGTCGAAAGGCGGGATGGAGGTGCCGAACTGCCGTACTCACCCCCGGGGATCTCGAAATAATTACGTAGCTCAACTTAAAACTCGAGAAAAATTGTGCACCATTTTTATAATCATTCACCTTTCGAGAATAGAATTCGTACAGTCTTTCCCTAAAGACTCGAAGGAGATTTGGAACGAACGCAATTTGACTCGTTTTTAAATCGGCCAGGCTCCAAGGAACCCCTGTTGGTTAATTGCATGCTGATGATGATTTTAAAGAGATGATAATATGTGGGGGATAGAATCAAAATGACCTCTTGAGAAGATGTTATCGCCACTAGTTGCTGCTCTACAGTGATGATCTTGCTGAAAATGCGCCCTGGATGGAGAACACGTGTTGTTTCACAACTTTTACATCACCAGTTTGAACATGTCAGTGGTGAAAGATAGATCCCTTGACTACGAATTTTAACACCTCACTTGGTCTTGTGTTTTCATTAGAGTATTACTGAATCCTTACTTCTAACTCCTCTGTTGTAAGGAGCTAGAGGTGTTTGTAGATGATTTTGGAAATAAGCTGAAAAGTGTCCCATGTGTGAGTTGAAAAGATGATCATGATCAGTTTCGAGATGCTGAATGTGGCTGTTTGAATAAGTTGTCATTGATCACGAAAGCAATAGTTGAAGAAAAAGGTTATGAGGATGATTTGAAAAAGGGTCTTGGTTGACATCAGTTGTTGTGGTGATGATGGCGATGGCATGATTGACGGTTGAGGATGTCTTACTTCTCATAATCAGTTATGAACTTCTAATGGTTGACCATCTTAATAACTTCTGATTGAGACGATGATATCGAGAAGTGAACAAGGTCAGCACCCAGGAAGCAGAACGATTTCTTGATGAAAAGTGCTGGATATCAGTTGCCATGATGATGATGACATGTGTTGAGGTAGTGATGAAGACGGTTTCTAGGTGAAGGGTTGTTGTTAGTCTCAATCGCCAAGTGATGACGATGGCAACCAGAAATGGTTCGGGTAGGCGAGGTGTTATTTTAAAGCGTTATTAACAGGCATCAGTTCGAAGATGTTTAGAGGTGGTGAGGGTTGATTTTAATACGCCCGGAATTAACTGCCTCGCTCTCTATTAAGTTATTAATTCCGGTGTGTACGAGAGGATGGGAGCCAAGGCTCGCTCCCTGTATGTGTGTTGTGTATACGTAGAGTGCCATAAATTATGTAATTTTTGAGAGCGCATACCACAAGGTAGCATCAAAACATAATATAGTATTTAATAAGGCCCCCCCGTGAAAATTAACACGACCGTGCGCGCACCCACACCGAGAGAGGAGGGACTATTACAAATTCCATACACACGATAACGTACAACCTATATGCGATCGGGAAGCGACCCCCCGAGAAACGAACCGTAGGGGATGATTCAAGGCGCCGTCTCTCTCGTACCAAGTTCGATTCGGGCGGGAGAACGAAGGGGTAGGCGATGACGTGGAGATAGTTTCTGGTGAGGAGTCTTTTGTACGCGAATTTACAGCGAGCACGGGGAAAGCGTCTTCGGAAATTTATTGCGATTGTATTAACGAAGGGGTGGATTTTGCGATTATTACGGTCGATGTTGGGAACGTACGCCTCTGGGTTGACAGGTGTCATTGTCTTGTGGCGGTGGTGGGGGGTGATGGCGTCCGGCGGGGAGGTCGAGTCTCGATCCGGTCGTAGGAGGGGGTGGCAGTGTTGTGTGCAGGATTGGAAATAAAAGTTGCGAATTAATTAATCAGAGTCGGAATTGTTGCAGAGGGTAAACATTTCTATAATTAAGTCCGTTTCCGGGGGTCTCTTTTTCTCGTGCCCGGAACGTATATATTTTAGCAGCGGTACCTATATAGATATATATGTGCGAATGTCTGCCCCCGCGCCTCGCCGCCTCGTCCGTGAATAATTAAAAAATGCGCGCCTTTTCTCGGTCCGCGTTCGGCGCTCTGCCGGAAAATTAACCGAACGTCACTTAATTTTTCATAAATTCAGTATTTGTTCTCTCATTTAAGAAAACCGGGGAAAAATACAAATTGACATCGCTAAAGAACAAGCTAATTTTTATTTATTTTTAATTGAATACCTAATAAGGCGATTTTCCCGGGGGCGCGACTCGCACAGGATCTCCGAGAGAAAGATATTTTTAAATATCGCCCGACTAAGACGACGACGACTATTTATGTAGGTATACACGCGACGCGACTTTTCCGAGCTAATTTTCTCATTGAAAATTGAAATGAGAAAAAATAAGCCCGGATTTTCGCCTCGTCCCCCCCTCGCGTAACGCCATCGTCACATCTCCCACACTCCCGGCATCACTTTTGGACAAATGTCTGTTAATAAAACAGGCGGGCGGCGTCGCGGGGGCGAAAATGAACCATTATTAATTCAAAAATATGACGAGAGGAGACCTAATTACCCGCCACGAAGCGAGAAGAGACGGAATCACACCACCGAAATAACGACGTCGATTAATTCCTGAGGGTGTCATACCTGGTGTAACGTGTTAGGTAACGTGCATGGGTGTACGCGAACGGAAACTCCCAAAACGGAACGATTAATATGACAAAAACGCAATCCGGGACGGTTTTTACGACCGCCAGGACACGAAATACAGGAAACCTCTCCTCCAAAAGCCATAATCACATGATACGCTTCTCCCACTCCTTTGCCTGGTACCGGTTATAACTTGTTTGTAAGTCACCGCTATTGAACTCGTATGCTTCTTGCGTTCCAGAGCCTGCTGCCGCTGCTCCCGGTGCTGTTCAAACCGGAATCGCTGGCTGTCAACGAGACCGGATCGCTGCTGATCGTTTCCGGTCCGACGGGGGTCTTGGTCCTGGAGCTTCCGGCCCGTTGCGCCCCTCACGGAGCGTTCGACAACAAGAAGGAACTGGTTTATTGCAGGTGGGTGACTGCGGGCAATCGTTTCGGCGGTGCGAGGGGTTTTCGGCTGTGGGGTGGATTTAATAAATCTCTTCCGGGGCGTTCTGCTGAATGCCGTCGCCGCCTCCGCCGCCTTTTTAATCAGTCGGTTTCATTCCGCGTAATCCGGAATTGAAGCGAACTCGCGCGCGGGCTCGTATACCGCGGAAAAGGCGGCATCACGCACCATTTAACAACGACCGTATCATTTTCGCGCCACTATTATGCATATTTCTAATTACCTTCCGGGCGGGTTTTTTTTCCTAATTTTTCGTTACGAGTGACGAGCCTCGTGGAGTTCGTCTTCGGAAGGGACGACGCGGTCGACATCAAGATTCTCGCTCGATCGGTTGCCGTTGAGAGGAGTTTCGCCGGTGAAACCTGTTGCTTCAAACGCTCTCCACCACTATGCGACCCCACCGTCTAACTACAGTTATAGTTGAGTTGCTCAAACTCTCAAATTAGAGATATCCTTGTGTCGTTGTTGTTATCGAGTTGTCATTGAAACTATTAGCGCAGATGAGAAAGTTGACGGATTGATCACTTCCCCTTACGCGCCCATTATCCAGCAGATACTTGTACTAAGATACCGTTGCTTTTGTTGTTAGGTTGTCACGGGTTATCATGGATTGGCGCCAATAAGAAAGTTGCCGGATTTATTACCCTTCCTAACGCATTTCCGAGCAATTTCCTAAACAAGAGATGCCATTGCTTTTGTTGTTAGGTTGTCACGGGTTATCATGGATTGGCGTCAATAAAAAACTTGACGTATTGATTGCTTCTTCTCTCGCGCCCATTCTCTAGCAATTACTTATATTGAGATACCATTGCTTTTGTTGATAGGTTGTTACGGCCTCAAGTAAAAATTTGGGAAAATTGATTACCTTCCCTAACGCAGCCACTCTCGAGCAATTTCCTAAACAAGATACCATTGTTTTTGTTGTTGTTAGGTGGTCATGGATTGGCATCAATGAGAATCTTGACATGTTGACTGCTTCTCTTCTCGCGGCCGTTATCTAGCAGTTACTTATATTAAGATACCATTGCTTTTATTATTAGGTTAGGTTGTCATTGATTGGCGCTAACAAGAAAGGTGACGGATTGATTTCCTTCCGTTACACGACCATTCAGCAATTTTCTTAGCAAGATACCATTGCTTTTCTTGTTGTTGTTAGGTTGTGACTGATTGGCGTCAAGAAGAAAGTTGACTGAGTGATCACTTTCCCTATCGCGGTCATTATCTAGCAATTACCTAAACAAGATACCATTGCTTGTGTTGATAGGTTGTCACGGGTTGTCATGGATTGGCAATTTGACGAATTGGTTACCTCTCCTAACGCGGCTATTATTCAGCAATTTCCTTGACAGGATACCATCGCTTTTGTTGTTTTGTTGTTAGGGTGTCATGAATTGGTGTCAATAAGAAAGTAGGCGGTTTGATTACTTCTCCTAGCAGCCATTATCTAGGTTGTCAAGGATTGATGAGATCAAGAAAGCTGACGTATTGATTGCTTCTCCTCTCGCGGACATTACGATATCTCCCACCACACGATCGCCGCCAGGTTTTTAATTTCGAGGTCGTCCAATGTCCGCGTCGACGGGACGACTCGTGGGTCGTAAAAAGGGGGACGAACGTCACATCGGTGCCCGTCATCGTCGCGGTCGGTCCGCGAAAGGACGGTAATTAGGGTGACCGTATGGGCCGTTGCCGTGTACGCGCGATGTGTGCGTTGTGCGGTCGTTTTTACGACTTCACCACCAGAGAGACATATCCGCGTCCACTAACCACCGCATCACACAGAATTAAAAGTTTTCTTCAAATTATCAGAGCGAGGGTCGGAAAAGGGGAACGGGATCTCTAATTTTTGTTTTTGATTCGATACGAGGGAACACCCCGACGGGGTGATTCCGACACCGATATACGCCTCAACCCTTTTAACCGGTACAGCCTTTTCTCATTTTGGAGCCGGAGAGGCTTTAGCGAGTACACAGAACGAGGTCTTAGATTAAGGAGTACACTCAACGATAACACCTCCATCAAGTCGATCTCGAACGCGGATCGTTAACGATTTCCTACAAGTTTCCACATGTTCCTGATTTATTGTCTTGTAATCATTGAAGCGTTTTGTTGATGATTGGTTGGTGTGGTTTTTTGTTCCGGGCGTTTTTCGATTTCGTTTTGTCGGTTTTTCGCCGGTTTCTCGCGCGTACTGTACGTTTTCCTGTGACATCTCTCGGTGTACAGTAAATAATCATTTCTGCGGTGTGTTAATTCTAATGCCCGTCTCCTGTTCGTTCGCCTCTTTCCATTAGCCGGCTGCGAGAGTCGCGGCGCGGCGTCGGGTAGGTACGGGTGAGAGCCTCTCACCTCCTAACTTTTTAATGTCCCGAAGTCGACAACTGGAGACAGTTAATTAACTCGGAAAAAATACACGAGACCGGACCGAAAATCACAACTCAACACTTCTTCTTGATGATGACGAGGATGATAATAATAATGGCTCTGGGAGAGGGGAGGCCAAGATGTTTCGAGTGCACACGGTGGGGTGAATTTTCTGCACGGATGCTCCTCTAGAACGCGGAAAGAAATCGTCTCAGGAATTTGGTGCGCCGAAATGTCGTCGGCAATGATGATGTCGTGCGCTAATGTTGTCAACTGCACTAAGAGGGCAATACGAGTAGGATCAATTAGAAGAAATGAAGATGGAAGGAGAAGTTAATGCCTGGGAACTTAAGTAGCGGTAATTCTTTAATGCCTATTGGCGTCTAGAGAAATGGTACATTGGCTGAAGTAGTGGTGGAACATAATTGCTATGTTAAAGATGATGACGCGTGAAAGAGATTGAAGTTGTTTCTAGTAATAAGGTAATTCAGGAATTCAACTGCTAGTTAATTGTCAACTCGGTACGAATAAAATGACCCTAATTGTCTCCTCACCAATGGCTTCCGTTGAAGAAGTCAGTTTTCTTGAGTTGCGAGGTATAACTGCTACATAACAGACAAGTAAAGACGTTGGCCCCAAATGGAGATGGCTAATCTCTAATGGCGTCTATAGAGAGGAACCGAGAGTGACTAGATGTGTCTAATTCTCTAATTTCCAATGGTGTCCAAAGGGAGGAAAGTTTTCTCAACTAGTACTCACCATAGTAAGACTGCTAAAGATGATGGTTTCGAGAGGAGACGCATAATAAATGTGTCATGAGTGTGGGTGTATGTACCTAGTTTTCTATTCTCTAGTGGCACCGAAATGAGGGCTAAGTGTCTCGAGAATGTTCACACCGTAATCTCTACAGGCGTCTTGAAGGGAACTTACTTTATTTTTCGAGTTGTGGAACATGATTACGGTAGTGATGCCAAAAGGAGAGATACTGGTCTAATTGTCTTGTCTCCCAACGGGTTCTAGAGGGGAAACAAGTTTTCTTAACTAGTGTGGCCTGATTGGTATAGTAATGACAAGTATCAGTGATGAAGACAGGAGAAGAGGTATCTAGTGCTTCCATCTCCAATAGAGTTGAAAGGATAGCTAAGTGCCTCAAAAATTACTGAGGTTTCTCAATGTCTACTGGCATCTAGAGATGAACAAAGCTTCGTCCAGTAGTGTGGGGCTCATCCATCCTAGATATCATGATGGTGTCAAGAAGGGAGACAAAGCACCTAGTTCTCTGATCTCAAATAAAATCTAGAGAACATGCTCAAGTGTTTCAATCGAAAATGCTTGAGATTCTTCAAGACATCTAGCTGTCCCAGAAATGATGATAGCGGAAAGAGGGGAGGTAAGTTCAAAGCGTTTCAAGAAAGTGGATGGGCATCTCTGGGTGGGGATGCAAGGCTTCTGGAGCATGATTGCCATGGTAATGCTGAAGGCGCCCAGAGGGGAGGTAATCATTCCTGACCGCTGTCACCCTTTAATTCGCGCGTTCGGTCGGTGTTTGCGGATTTTTTATCTGTCCTCGACCACGCATCTACGGTCTGCACATGGCACAGAGAGAGAGACGGAGGAAGGCTCTTGCTGAATTCGTGTTTTTCCATCTTGCTGCGCGCTTTTTCCCCGCGCCGTATATCGGTATAGGCCACACGTGATGCATCGGTGGAAAGGGAAGAGAAGAGATCGCCCTCTCCACGGGGAGCACTCATTTTCCTTTTTGAGTTATTATATTTGGATACGGCGCGTCCGACGGCGTCCCCGTTCAGCGGTCGATAACGGTTTTAATTTTTCGCGGTATTTGTTTTCGGACCGACGATACCCGGTATCAACTCTCCCCGACCCCTTTTACCGATAAATGTGCACGTATGAATATGCGATCCACTCTCCACCGTCCCAGTCCGCCTCTCTCGTTTTTTTTTTATTATTTTTGATTTATTAACCCCCGACATCGAATTAATTGTCCCCCGAACGCATTGTATTAAATTTTTGTTTAGAGTCGATAAACTACAGGCGCTTTAACCCCATCGGCTATCTCCCGTATTTGTTGAACGCATCATCGGATTCGGATTAATAAATAAATAGGCGAGACGGATGGATAGGAATAACGGGTTTTCTCTATGCGAACACTATTTCTTCGCCCTCGCTCTATAGCTTCCCTTAAATTCACC
The DNA here is from genome assembly GCA_949788335.1 of Salpingus planirostris. Lineage (NCBI taxonomy): Eukaryota > Metazoa > Arthropoda > Insecta > Coleoptera > Salpingidae > Salpingus > Salpingus planirostris. The sequence goes on along the minus strand of OX460924.1, from coordinate 3,942,577 downwards.
TTTCGCCGGGCGCGTATAGATTAATTAATGAATAAATAATAAAGCGTGTGCGGCCAGGTTTGATTATAAGATATGGTCGACTGCGGCCGAGACTGTTCACCCACCCTCTTCCACTTCTGTGTGTGGATCGGGAAACTTTATTATGCATCACCTCGGCTGTAAATCTGTTCACGTTTGGTGTTTGGGGAACAGCGCTAATGAAAGGTTGTGCTGGATTTTATGATTTTTTGACAAAAAAAATTCTTGACTTGATAAACGTCTTGCAGAATTTTCAAGGATTTGGCGAACAAAATGACCTAAAATACCTAGTATGCCTAGATAAGAAACAAACATGCAAAATCTTACAATAAGTTAGACATTCTTGAAACTAAAGGTAAATTGCACCAAGTGGTCAAATGAAAAAGGAATCGAAGTAGGGTAATAAGTCATTCCACGGCAAGTTCCAAAGTTAGTCTTTACTTCCAGTGCATTGATTTTTGAACGTCTTGTTTAGTGTACCTTTGACTATGATACCATTTCATTAGACATTTTTATTCCTTTTGATCCACTTCAAAACATGGTTCATATTTGAAATTGATGAAGATTGAACTTGTTCATTAAGAGTTGCTACTTTATTCTTTCTGATTCATCTGTAATGTTTGCTCAAAGTATTGTTCGTAAAAATCGAGCAAATCTTTCAAGAGGGTTCAATCTATTCATGGACAAAGGGGTTGACCACAAGCTGTTGCTTTTTTGTCTTTATTACTGCTATTGTTTACATTTTTAATGATTATCGAGAATTTTGAGAATGCTTCAAATGGTGCGAATTGCAAGTTTTCCTGAATTCGTTTACGTTGTCTTGCCGCGTCATATGCCAAATATGAAAAGATCGAGCATTCAAATAAAACCATGAGGGTTAAACCAAAACTTGAGTGGCATAACTCTGGTTCTTGTTTTTATAATTTGTTCTATAGAATTTGTCAATCTGGTTCTGGGTCTTCAAATGTATTCAAGGATTCTCCAGAACTCTTGAGTAATTCTGATCATAGTCCTTGAACTCCCAAAGATTGTTTGAAATCTTTGCATACTTAGGTTTAATTGATAAATTCGATGGAATTTAAAGTGTTTTCTAGAGTTTGAAACAGAAATAGTTCAATTCCTTGAAAGTGAACATAAAATTTCCTTGCATTCAAAGAAATTCTGCTGAATCACAGACTGTTCCTGCTAATCCATAAGTGCAGGCAGTAACCGTTCTACATAATCCGCAATTGATTGACCCCTCGTTATAATGTGGCCGTTCCAGGGGAGGCATTAATTACGACGAATCGGAAAGTCGAGCTTTATTACCCACGCAGTCACGGATGTTGGTAAATAATAACTAGCAGGTTGCGCATAAATAACGTCGAAATTATACGCTAAACTTTAAATTAAGTTGGTGACATTGCTAATGGCTCTTTGAAAATATTTAAGATACAGGTGTTGGATATGGCGCTTATAATTCACCGAGCCTCGTGTCTCCCCCTCTCCCCATATTGCTCGGACCGATCGCCACGATCGTTTCGCCATATTGTTCGAGCTAATGGCGACTCGCGGGGAGGTAATCCCCGCGTGATGCACGTGACAGTCGGCGAGCATTGTGCGGAGGAGACGTTATGATAATGTTGATACGCGTTTTATTCGTCGGCGGGTTGATGGCGTCCCCCGTCAGACGTGAGCATCATCCGGGAGAAAAGGGTTGGAAATTGTATAAAAGTTACCCGGCGAGAAATAATTGTGACGTGCCAACTAAAAGGCTGTGTGCGGGATGTAATTTTACCTCGGCCTAATGTTCTTTGCGCCGTCTGTCTGATGTATGCACGGTATATGGGCGAGTTATAAAAGGAAAACGAATACCTCCATACCGTTCTCCCTTTTCTCCCGTAATAATCCCTCATGTGTTTCTTTATTCTTGCACGCCACGTCCCGCCATCACAGGTTAGGTATTTGCGTACGTACGGGTTCGGGTCGGCATCAGGGGTGTATGAGGGTTAAGTCCTCTCTTATTTGCCGCAATTAATTCGGACGGATTAAGCGGTGCCTCTTTCGCCCTTTTCCCTCCCTCTCGAACCGTGGGCTCTTTGGCTGACGGCGATGTCGTTGTCGTTTCTTTCTGGGCGTTTTGTGTGTTGTGTGTGTGGCATAAAACGTTATTGTTTGATATCGTCCGGATGTGACGTTTTAAAATTCATCCTCTCCGACTCTATAAACGGGACTCTGGCGTGTCCCGGGGCCGTTTCCGGGGGACGCTTTTACGACAAGCGAGACGTGAAGTATTGCCAACCTGAATATTTCAAAATCGCCAAAACCCTCGATTGCTTTGTAGTAAGTCCAAGTCCTTCAACACGAAACGGATCAATCCTTCTACTCGTTCCAGATTTCAACAAGGAGTCACCTCATAACTGATTTTGCTAACTGCTGATGACCAAGATGACGGATCCGTTGGAGGCATCGGTCTGAATTAACTATAAATGTTGGGCATGTCAGGGGCTGAGTGAATTTCATATCCACGGTTCGACCAAAGTCACGACTCTCGTTTCGGCCCCCCGAGGGATGCATCTTTTTCTCGACCCCGAGTCGACTCTCTCGTCTCTTTATGCCGGGAAAAGCGGTGAGAGTGACGTGCGTGTCGTCCGCGATTGCGACCGATCGTAAAACTAAGTGATATCGATAGATCTCGGGGCAATTTGACGGACTGCACCGTGCAATTCCGACCCTCGTATACTCACTTTGTGTTCGGTTTTTTATCGTTTTGGGGCACAGCACACGCGGTCCGGAATTGGAAACGTCACGAAATCTTTCCGTTACCGATTTCGATGACAGATTTAGAGGTTAATGATGTCCTCCCCTCGAGTGGCCATTACTAGGTTCATTGAATTCCTTGGTGGGGATCGATCGAACGATGACGTTTTTAGGAGAAGTGGTCAAATTTGGGCTTATGCAAGTTTGGTTCACGACTTTTCTGTTTCCTTGTCTCGTAAGATAGATAAGAGTGGGTTGTTGCGTTTTATGGTTTGAGGGTTGTGTTGTAGATTCTGGAAGCGGACTCGTCACGAAACCCACGACTTCTCCTCCAATCGCCATTACATTATTGATTTCGATGACAGATTCAGATAAGGGTAATGGTGTCCTGGCCTGAAGTAGCCATTACAATATTTGGTTGAATGTAGTGGTGGGGATGCTTAGTTGATTTCATTTTGACACGAGCTGGACTAAATTAAGTTAGTTTGCCATTTTTTCTGTTTGTTTCCTAACTCTAATTGGCATAACTATTGATTTCGATGACAGATTTAGATAAGGGTAATGGTGTCCTGACCTAAAGTAGCCATTACAATATTTGGTAGAAGTTAGTGTTAGAGATGCTTGTCTGATGACATTTTGAGGTAAGTTGGTCGAAATCGGGCCAATGTCATTCTTTCTTGAGTAAGCTTTGTAAGAGCTGAAATTGGAAACATCACGATATTTCTTCAAACATCTTTCACTTCCCCTCTACTCGCCATTACTGATTCTATGCTACATTGAGAAGTAAATGGTGTCTTCCCCTATAGTGGGCATTACAATATCAGTGCGATTTAGTGTTGCGAGTTGATCGGTTGATGGTCTGTGGAGGAGAGGTCGAAATTAGCATGGTGACATTTTACGGTTGGCTTACGACTTTTCCCATCTTCATAATCCTCCCCATCCGAAACGATAACTAATCAAAAACTTTGACATATTATATGACGTACCGTTATTTACATAATAACAGCTGTACGTTATGGGCTTTTTAACGTTATTAGGTGTCTCTCTTTATTGTTTCCCATCCAGCGCCCAGAGATTGCAAACAAGTCACCCTCTCTCACAAATTTAATAAAATCCCACCCTCGATCTCTCAATTTCGAATTTGACGGTAAAATCTATCGGTTTATTGGTATTTTACGGTTTTTTTCCGAGGGTGTTTAGGGTTTCCCGGTGTTTAGGGGCGATTTTAGGTCGCTTTAATGTCTCCCGTTCGGGCGATATTAGGGGGCTTCGCCTCGTGTATTTGGTACCGCTGTTAATCTCGTGTTATATTAGCGAACTTTGTTTCGGAATACATTACGTGGCCTATCCGCGCTTGCTTCCAAAGTGGCATTATTTAAAGTTCCCCCGTATAGAAATATTTTATAATTTATTGTAACTAAACGTTTGCTCCTAATTGCAGTTTCGGGAAGTTCTCTCTCGTACCGCTCGCACAGTCGCCTCAAGGTGCTTTCGCCACCCCCTCGAACGCATTTTGTTGTTAAAGGGGTCGGTCGCCTGATGAAGGATTCATTTTTCTCCTTCCGCGGGTACGTCATCGTCGGACGTAAAAAAGCAACACACAAAGTAGTGCGGTGTTAATGAAAAATTCGGTGGCAATCGCACCCTTAAAGAAAAAATCTCGGCCCCCACAACTTTTATATTGGTCGCTATCCCCGGATTTTTATGCGGGGTGTGCGCGGGGTGGCAAACTTCAGATTGGGCTTCATTAAATGTTTGTTTAACACCTTTTGTTGGATTGAGTTGAATTTTTGATAACTTACGGTTAACGACGTTTTCGTTCCCCCCTCGCGGCATCCACCCCCTACCGCCCGTTACTTATCCATCGAGAAAAAGGTGAGGTTATATCATCCGACGCCGCCGCCGCCGCCACCTTAATGAAATAAAAAAAGGGACGAAGCGGAAATGAACATGTGAGATTTTACGAGCAATCTGACGGAAGGCCACGTTTATGGCTCCTAATCCGGTCGAACAAGAAATTGGAGAAAATGGCGACCGCATCGGGGAAATTATGTTATAACCGAAATTTGTCAGTTTGGAAACGTAATTGAATCATTCTGCAAGATTTGGCACTAAAGGTGCAGGTCATTGATCAATATTATTCAATGGTCTGTTGAAGAGAAGTGCGTTTTCTTAGATGGTAGGATGGTAGAATGATTACCATGATGGTACTGGTAAAAGTGCTTAAGAAACTTATTAAAAACCATTAGGTTGATAGGGGTGATATATCAAAAGCAATCTCATGGAGACATCAATTCACTCAAGCTCATTGGGACAAAAAATACACAAATGAAGTCTAGAAGAAAGATACGGTTTCACTAGTAATGGCACATGATTGCCATGGCAATGGCACTATAGAAACAGTAATCATTTCCTAATTGCCTCAAACAAGAATTGACTTGTAACAATTGTTCAGTTGAAGATAAAATCCTACTGAAACACTCGGCTTTAGAGCGAGTAAGCAATCTCATCAATAGTTCTATTGACTGAAATTTGGAATGTGGCATCATGTTATAAAGAAATGTCATGGTGAACCAGATGGCTAACTGGCATTCGACGAGTAGTAAGAGAGGAGGTAAGTGCCTCTAGAAGGTTTAATGGAGTCGAGTGCACTTAATTGATGAAAGTGATCAATTCCTCTTGGAGAGTAGAAGTGTCATCCTGAAAGTGGGGGGAAATGGTTGCCCAACTACTGATAAGGCTCCTTAGATCAAAGTTGATCATTTCCTATTTCTGTAGATTGATATACCAACGATTAAGATCACCTGAGCTACTGACTATGTCTTGAAGTATATCAAAGATTCAGTTATTTGAACTTGGTTGATATTTTTGTACTCCTCACTGACACTCACCTTTGATGAATCTTAATAATGTGATTCGTAATGGCACCAAGAGGGGAAGTAAGTGCTTCAGGCAATTCTTGAAGAAAGTTTACTAGATGAAGCTGTAATGATTTTCCAAACAGAAGTTGGTTTTCTCAAGTGATTGATCACATTGACCATGGCAATAGGTGAACAGCACAACAAAAATTCCAAGGAGATGAAGACGTGATATAGTTGCATACATTCATAGTCAAAGGAAATAAAAAGATGTTGGATGGGAGTTCAGTGATCTTGATGAGTATTCCAAGCAAGCTCAAGTGAAAACTAGTTGACTGGAATTTAGAATGTAATATTATGCTGTAAGGAAACATCACAAACAAAGGTTCTCCCAGTTGAAACTACCTTAAACAACTCGTACGAAATAACTCTCAGCAATGTGACACTTAATGGCGCTAAGAGGGGAGGTAAGTGCCTCGATAAAGCGATGTGGTGGGGAATTCATGGTGGGGCGTGATTACCATAGGTATGATGCCAGCAGAACGAGTACAAATGATAATTTCATCAGAAATCTAAAAATGCTGTCTAGCAAGAAAATGGAATATGATTTTCCAATCTTCAAGTCATTTTCTCATGTGATAAGGGTGAGATCTCTAGGGTAACTACGATGGCGGTTCGAGGGGAAGTGTTCGCTTGCCATCGAAGACACGACTTCTCCATAGCGAGCATTTTCCTGAAATTTGTTCAAATTAGTGGAGTGGGGGTGTATGTTTAAGAGTCGTGATGAGGTTTGAAAAAAAGGTCGCGCGTCTTTTATTGCTGGTTAAATCTGCGTCGCACCGAAAATTAAAATTCATCGCGTGCCCGGGCCCGCATCCCGCCGCCGCACCATCACACGGCCACCGCCGCCGCCGCCTCCGACTCCCACTTTTGATATACGGCCCCCGGGAAAAGGGGTAGAGGAAAATGTACGGTAATTAAGAATCCTCTCTCGCGCTGTGTATTCGTACGCGTGTGTGCCCGGATACGTATAGGTATTCTCTCTCTCGACTCGCCCCCACGCCAAAAAAACTCTGATATATTATTTTCTACGTTTTATTATTTTTATCTTATATTTTTCGGACCCGCTTTAGTCCTTCCCTCGATGCACCCCCACTTCCTGATTCTCATTGCGGTTTTTAATTTCGACCAAGCAAACCTTTGAACTTATTTCCTGGTTTAGGTTGGAAATGGTCAGGAAGTTCTCACTGTCAATAAACGCCTGTCGTTTCAATTTCTAATGAAAATTACTTACAAAATACATTGTAGAGTAGAGCGATAGCAAAATCGCAAAATCGTGTAGTGGATTACGGTTTTAATGGGTTGCATTGCTTACTTTTGTATTCTGGAGAAAAATTTGCAGTTTGAAGTTATTCTATTAAGCTCAATTCTTGAAGAACAACATCAGATGGACATTAATTTGAATCTAAAATACGAAGAATACTGCTTTATCTTGGATTTATCAAAATGCAAAAAAAAAGTGATCCACTTCGACATACTTAACCAACATGGTTTAGGAAGAAGATGGCTAGATTTTTCTGATGCTTAAGAGGGGATTCCAGTCCAGTAGTTGCCTGTGAAAAAGATTTCTTCCAGTTTCTAGTACTTGTAGTCGTGAGTAGATGGAGTCAAATAAAACTTCAGTAGATGTGAAGAGATAAATCTGTCAACATGGTGAAATAATGGTATATAATTATCAAATTCAACAACTTCTCCATGGTTAAATTTTTGAAGTGATCATGAATACTTGAAGTTAATACAGATTTGCATTTTTTCCTGGCGACATCTATTTCAAACTCGCCGAACTATGTTTTCTACAATGGTTCGTAACAAAACTTAATTTCTTCGACGCTATTTTGAGAAACCAGCTGATAACATATTGAAATTTTGCATCAAACTGATTCAAGCTAAAATTACTAATCTTTGAAGACTAATAATTTGGGAATTCATTATCGGTCATTATATCTGATAAATAAGGTAATTTGAGTAGTTTTGGTGATATGTTTGTGAAAAAACATCACGTCGTTAAAATGTTCATATCTTCCGTAATCAAGAGATTTAATCTTTCTTAACATATTCATTGTATTCTACATAAATGTATCTTGTCACTGCCATCAAATTTTATTACGAACTTTGTACTGTTTACCCTGAAATCAGTCTAGAAAATCAGTGACATTTTTCTGAATCTTCCTCTTAATTTTGTTCATCAGTGCGTAAGTAGAGAGCCACTGAGATGTAACTGTCAAAAAATGCGCTTGCGTATGGCTGCCAATTCAATTTGAACCGAAGATGACCAACAAAATACACTGCAGAGTATGATACTAGCAAAACCGTGTAGTTTTAGTGGTTTGCCTTGGTTTCTGTTGTAATTTTGGGAAAAATGCAATTCGAAGTTGTTATAAGCTCATGTTCAACAACTCTTGAAGATAAACATCAGATGGGCATCAATTTTAAATCTAGGAGAGAAAGAAAACTTCCTTCTGGTTGAAAATTTGATGGATTTTTGAAAACTCGTCGTTTCGCGCCGCCACGACACCGCATGCGCACGAAGCATCGAACCATCGACAGATACCAAACGAGAGAGACGCTCTTATGCGAGTGTCGCGATTCAGACAAGGATCGACGTGAAATAACCTCACTAATACCGAAAAGTAACGTCAGAAATGAAATGGGGATCGAGGGGCGTGTGAGGAAAAAGAGGATTCCGATGAATATTCCGCACGGCAATTAAGAACACATAGTTTATGTCATAATGCGGAATTATGTGATTCGCCGCCTCCACTTACTCTCTCTCCCTCTAGGTGTACGCGCCATATACACGCGAGAGCTTTAAGATTTTACCCGGCGATTTGCATAAAAAAGCAATAAAATTATCGCCGCGGATTAAGTTTTGGCAGAGAGAGAATCCGCGCCACCTCGTATACCACATCCGTATACGAACCTCCGAGGGTCGCTAGGCTTGGGGGTGCAATTATTCGATTTTTCGTCGGAAATTTCAAGGAATTTCGAGTCGATCTCATCCCTCTGTCATTTATCAACCCTTTTTTCCGAAAGGGGTGAAAGGGGTGGGTCGGGTAGGAGGGGGAGACGACCGGAGCGGAATCGGCAAAATGCAAACGACCGTCCGGTCTAATAAAGGCCGAAGATAATGTCTCGCCCGGTAGGAATTATTAAAAGTCCGCCAACCCTTTACTCTTTCCCTATAATTCTTTTGTCGCTCGAACCCTTGCGGTCACTCGTTATGGATGTGCCTCCCCTTTTTCGTCCTTTTTCGTCCCCTCCCCCAGCGGGTCGGTGAAACCCTTTCGTCGGTTGACGGAAGGCCGAGGGGTTGGGGGTCGGGTGTGCAACGCGGATCGGGAATTCGCGAAGCCGGCTTTCTTTTAATGCGTCCTTTGGCGAAACATTAAAACAACATTATAATCCCGATAATTGCAGTTTGAGGCGAGAAGCGGTTCGCCCGTTAAGCCCCGTACAACTTGAACAATAATTCGGGACGTTTAGAGAGCGCCCGTCCCCCCCTCATCGCCGAATCCGCGACGAAACCGCCCCTCGTATAACGGAGCGGTGGTGTATTAGAAATCTCGAAGTCTTGGAGTATACGAAATCCCCTTATTATTGTTATTACTGTTATTGTTTTGAGAGAAAAGTTCGGAGAAAAGGTGCACGCTGTGAATAATGATCGGTTTGGTCGATGGTGGGGGTGGGCACTTGACCCGACTTGTCTATTTACTGTCACTTTTCCATGGTTGAGGTAGATCATAGATAAACCCAGATGATGATGATTAGAAGTGGCGCAGCGGTTTGGTACCGCTGAAAAGAACCGCGAAATTCAAATATGACATATGACATGCCGATGAAAGAAGGTATCCGTCGCCATGTTGTTTATGTCCCTGTATTTTGACGTTCAGTTTGGAAAATTTAATAATAATTCGTTATTTGTAGGTTTATTTGTCAGTTTATCATTCTGCTCATATTATTATCTGGATTTTTTCATCTCCTAGATTCAAATTAATGTTCCTCTGATGTACGCCTGGAAAAGTAGTTGAATTTGAGGTTAGAACAACCTCGAACTGTTCTGTAGAAAAACACGAGTCGGTAATACCACTATAACCAAAAACTCACACTCCACGGATTTGCTTTTATTCTACTCTCCAATGTCTTTTTCAGCCAATTTTGTTGGAAATTCAATTGACAGTCATGCGCATGCGCATTCCTTGACAGTTACAACTCAGCGGCTCTCAATAAGTTCTTCTACTTGCGCAGTAGACTTGCGCAGTAGACGAATTCAAACGTTTGAAAAATCTAACCATCTTCTACTTAAACTACCTACGCATTTTAGTTGATTATGTTGATGTGGAGCAGTTTGTACAAAAAGCAATAAGAAAAGTTTGTATGAATAGGCTTACAACTCCTCCCTCATCAAGTTTTATGATGTTTTTAGCCTTTAAGTTTTGACGTTTTCCTCGAGTCTAAAAAAAAAGTGTGAAAGATAATTCGTAATTTGTCGATTTATTTGTGAATTTGTCATTCTTTTTGCATTCTAAAGAAACTAAAGTCGTTTTTTACTGGTACAAAAATTGCGGCTTTTCTTGCACTCAATGTATCTCCATCTTTTATCATCATGTGGGATAGAAAAGGATAAAACTGCACTTAGTGCCACTTTTTGCCCACTCAAAAACGCTACAAGACGAGGCAATTTTCTTTCGCTCCTAGATTCATTATCTTATGTATGTCTTCAAGAATTTTTAAAAGTGAGGCTATTATACAACTTGAAACTCAAAAATAAGGCGAAAGAAATGCAAACCACTGAAATCGAAATTCACTACGGTTTTTTGATGTTACTTTACTCTGCAATTTCTTGTGTTGGCAAATTTCGTTTGAAGTCGAATTTTTTGACAGGGTTAACTCAGTGGCTGTCTACAAGTTTTCTCATATGCGCAGTAAATGACGAATTTAAACATATAGCAGAAATCTAAGCACCTTCTGCCTAAACCATGGCGCTTTTCCGTGGACAGGAATAGGGTGGCGAATAAAAATCATAAATTCCGGAGTTTATGTGCGACCTCTTCCCTCCGCCGGCACCTTCGGTTGATGGCGCCCGCCCCCGGACTCTTATTTTCCCTAATTAGAATTTCTTTTCATTACCGGAGCCGGTGTCACCGCCGCCGCCGCCGCCACGTTATAACGTTACACCGCCGCCGCGACGCCGTCAGCGTATTAGGTGGTGTGTGCGACTTTGTTGGACAGTTTGTTATTAAAAGGTCGCATTAATTAGGTGATTAATTAATTAGTGCGCGTTTTTTGATGCAATTAGAGAGGAAATGGGATTTGTCAAACTGGAAAACGATCCGGAAATGTCAACCTGGAACTGTGATTTTCGCGATTAAACGATTTTTTTGACACTAGTCGCAAGACCGTTTGATTTTTATAATGTTCTAAGTTTGTTCTATTGGTTTTCGACTTATCCGATTTATCTTATTTTTCTCCTGTACACAAATTTGACTCGAAATTTGACACATTTGGCACAAATTGACGAATGGGTTTCATTCTGAACACAAATCGGTGGAAATTCAACTCTGGTCAATTTTAGTAAAAGTGAGATCATGCAGAATGTAAAAAACTTCTTCACTTTTACTTTTGATTTTGATTGAAACAAATCGAAATGGTCGAAGTATCAATTGCCTTTCATGTTTAAAAATGCGATTAATCAAGTTCATTCATCAAGTACTTACATCAACGAGGAAAGTGTTAATTTCAACTTTTTGGTGAATGAAACTTGGATCAAAGACTTGAACTTGGTAATGGTAAAAATAATTTCGTACACCTGAATTTCTTCCAAGTAAATAATGCCAGAAAACGTTTTGATATGGAGATTTATTCACTAGTCGTGGAACTTAATCCAAGTGCCATCCAGCTATACAAATCGAAATCATTGATGGATCATTTCCTAGGTTTCAAGGAAATCTTGTAACCATTCTTTGGCTTCGTAAAGGTATCCATTTTGAGTTGTACCTCTTCGACCGATCGATAACTGGTTGAAATTTCAAAATTCATCACAATCACTGCCATGACCACTTTGATCATCATCACCGCAAATCTGTAACCTATGCAATTCCTCGGTCCTCCCGAGAATGAGTTCCAAGTATAAGGGTGTCTTTTGGACATTTCTTCGGGCAGAAAACGATCAGGATCGAATTTCAGGGGATCCGGCCAATATCTCGCATCGCGCTGCACGCTGTAGAAGCCCAAAAATGCGTTAGCCCCTTTCGGAATTACGATGTCATCTAGAATTAAATCCGAAACGAATGTTCGCGAAATAAATGGTGCAGAAGGAAAAAGCCTCGACGATTCTTTGATCACTCGTTCCGTGTATTTCAGACGTTGCAAATCTTCTGCTTTGATCGTCTTGTCGTCTCGTTCTTTCGTGATCTCGTTTACTTCCGAACGCACTTTCGCCTGGAATTCGGAATTTTCAAACAGAGTTCAACTGGTTCAAGAGGAAATACCTGGATTTCTGGGTGCATCCCCAATAGGACCAATGTGAAGCAAATATTAATAGTCGAAGTATCAATTGCCTTTTACGTTTAAAAATGTCAGTAATCACGTTCATTTATCTCGAATCAAAGAGTACTTACAGCGACGAAGAAAGTGTTAATTTCGTGCTTGATATTTTCGTCTGAAAATTGTTCGTTCAATTTCCTGGTGAATAAAACTTGGGCCAAAGACTTGAAGTTGGTAATGGTTTCACCGTCTAAACGTTCGGCATCAAATTGACTGTTATTGAAGTCGAAAATCTATAAATAATAATTGTGATTAAACATGTGGGAAGCGTAAATCGATTTGGTGGAACCTCTGAAGTAATTGCATTGATTTTGTTAATAAGTTTCGTCTTTTCCTTATAAAACCTGGTCTGTTTGAAAATGATTTCCAGTTGGAACCATGGTTTAGTTCCTTCTATTATCAATATTTCGAATAACCTGAATATCATTAACTTTTAATACTACCGGGTGTTCAAACTTTAAACAGTACTTACTTATCAAGCAATTTTCCTATTGGTAACTCCCGCTCTTGGGCGTTGATTTTAAAGTCGAATAACGTTTCTAAGAAGTGTTTCTTTTAAAAATGTCCCTAGTGATCAGAAATACTCACCTGAGACCACGTCGGCAATATAATTACTGATGCACTTGGAAATATCTACAAATTCAGCTGTATTGGAATTCGTTTTCAACATTTTGGACATGGTCGAAGCTTGTTCATTGAAACTCGAGACAAACGCGTTCAACGATTTCTGATTGAAACTGGGCGCCAGACATTTCCTCACAATTTTCCATTTAGGGGTGTCACCCATAAAGATCATTTCCGTTCCTATGAGAGGTCGTATCGGGTCGTAAATGAACGATCTCGATATGGCCCCCGGATGATTCAGGATTTTCTCCAAGTACTCCGGTTTCGAAACGAAATACATCAACTTCGGGCCGAACCAACCCTTGCAAATGTCGGGGTAAATGGCAAAAATTTCCAAAAAAGCTTTGAACATATCTGTAATCATGAGCAAAAACATTCAGGTGAATACTCGGTGGTGAATCTTTCAATCAAAAGTACCTTCAGTAGTTCCGAGCAGTAAGTGAGTCATTCCTATGAGGGGATAATTCCTAGGGCCCGGAATATTCAAAGATAACATGTATAAACGACGTCGTGTCCATAGGAATCGTACCAACCACAAGGCGAAAAACACTCCAAACACTACCGGAAAAGCCTGCAGTATCGACATGTCTGGCTCAAATAAAATTCTTCGAAATTGGAGGTTGAAATATATATATATTTCTTGTTTAAAAAAAACCTGCTCCGATATTTAAAGTATACATTCCCCAATTAAGTTATTTATACTAATAAGGCCCGGTCTTTTCTCCTTCAAGTATCCTCTGATTGATTACTCGGGACTTTGACTGTGACATTTCATTATTTGTTCCAATAAAATCGTCACAGTGCCGAGTAACTAATCAGAGGTGAAAAGATCGGCCCTTATGAATAAATGTGGTAACAAATTGAGATGTAATCATAATTTTCACGTTATTATATCTTTACTCACATAAAAACTCGTTTCAAATTGACAATTTACCTGAAAATTACCATTGAAATACAAGAAAATGATGGAAAATGATGTATACAAACATGTGGGATTCCCCCAATCCCCACACCATCTAAATGTCATTTTTGGCAACCGAATACCCAAAAGGGGTGCCAACCTGAAAACTGGAAAATAACTATGGCATTTTACGCGCATGCGGACTTCGGAATAGTTGAAAAGTCAAACCGTGGATTATTACGTGGTCTACAATTTATATTAAGGCAGTGTAGAATGATAATCAGTCGTTGACTTTAACTGAATGATACAATGTCCAAGTCTTGGACTTGGGCGATAAAAAACGAGATTTGTCAAAAGTTGGAAAATCTTTTTTAATGCGTCATGGTTTCAACTTATTTAAAATATCAAAATGTCACAGAATAACTTTCTTTTCTATCCACAATAAGAATTATAAACAGCGTTGAATGGATATTGATGGGTGATGAGTGGGAAGATTCGAGATCACGTGATATTGGAAATAAATGGAGACAACTATACTTATTCTAAATAGGACAATTCCTTGCTGATCATTTGCTAGTGAATATTCAACTGAAACCTGCCGAAATTTAGTCGAAATTCGACAAATTTTGATGTTTTTCGAAGTTTTGTATTAATCTGGGGACTTTTTTTTTCAGGAGCTACACCCTAGACGAGCGCCTCTTCATGTCCAATGACGTGATCGAAGTACGCCAAGTGAAATTCCACCCGGGAAGTGTGAAAGACAACCACATTTTAGTCCTAACGTCCGATAACACCATAAGGTACGATTTATCAAATTTGTATCGACGAACTAAATAAGTAATTTAGTTTTGTTAGGTTTTGTCATGGTTTTGTTACTACACTTGCGAGCAAAAAAATCGGCCCACCTAAATTTTTTGTGAAATTCAAAGTTGCGTAACTCCTGAACGAAAAGAGTAATTCCAAAAAACTTGGCATCCCTGAATAGCTACATTCTTCGGCTATCACCCGCCAGACGCTGTGTTTCATACAGGTTCCCTGAGTACGTTTTACAGGGAGTCACGTAAAGTTCTGCAAAAATGTTAAACTTTGAATGACCCCACGGTCTAGGAAAATGATGTGATTTTTTCTTTAAATGGTCCTAGGATATTGCTACACTCATATCTTGGAGCAGCACTGGAAAAACCGACTCATTTTGTCCAACTACAGGGTGGTCAGAGAAAAACAATTTTTTGTGCCACCGTCATCTGAAAACGACTAACTGATGCATAGGTACTTTTTAATCATTTTCTCATGAAAACGATGCCTGAATTGAAAGAAATAAATCAAAAATTCAATATTTAATTTGAAAAAATGCATTTCAAGGAGAATTCGAGAAGATTTGAGAGCAAGGGGTAGTATTGAAAATGCCTTTTTTTAAATTAAATATTGAGTACTTGATTTATTTATATCACTTTTGGACTTATTTTCTTAAGAAAATGATTAAAAAGTACCTATGCATCAGTTAGTCGTTTTCAGATGACGGTGACACAAAAAACTGTTTTTCTCTGACCACCCTGTAGTTGGACAAAATGAGTCGGTTTTTCCAGTGCTGTTCCAAGATATGAGTGTAACAATATCCCAGGACCATTTAAAGAAAAAAATACATCATTTTCCTAGACCGTGGGGTCATCCAAAGTTTAACATTTTTGCAGAACTTTACGTGACACCCTGTAAAACGTACTCAGGGAAAATGTATAAAACACAGCGTCTGGCGGGTGATAGCCGAAGAATGTAGCTATTCAGGGATGCCAAGTTTTTTGGAATCACTCTTTTCGTTCAGGAGTTACGCAACTTTGAATTTCACTAAAAATTTAGGTGGGCCGATTTTTTTGCTCGCAAGTGTAAATCAATCAAAATCACAGACTGTCAGCTTATAATAACCGTAGACATGAAACTCCATCTCATAAACGTCATAATTTTTATTTTCCATGATTGAAATGAGTGCATTTTTGACAGTTATTCCATCGGTCAAAACACGGCTAGTCTTATCTATAGCATATTGAAATAAGACAAGTCGTTGACTGTTGTCTCAACACATTAAACGTTGAGACAGTTTCGATTTTGACAATGATTGTCACTTCAATTTTTGCCAAAGTTAACTTATTTTTTCCAATCATATGTTTTGTAGAAACTGACCATTTCTCAATAGTTTTCGATTTAGAGAATTCAACCCTTTTCAACGTGTGCAAAAAAGTCAAGGTAGTACTAATATCATTTTACAATATTACTTGCAAAAACTTACAAATAAAGAAAGTTGACAACTGTCATAATTAATTTTGAAGTTTGGAGTAGCCAACTTGAATTTTCATAAAGAGAAAATACACTATAAACTGCTAAAAATAGTAAACAAGATATTTGACGATTTCAACCCACTAAACATGAATTAATGATAAAAATGATAAGTGTAACAGTTTAAAATCGGTTTTCATGCTTATAAATTTTGTGAAATTTTGAACCTGTGCTGTAATGAAATTACCAAGTTGCATAATGAAAACACCAGATTTTTGTAACAGTTTGGAAATCAGTGACATTCCAGCCACCTTAAAAGTGACACTTGACACAATGTTTTGTTCAACAAGTTTCGCATTCGCTTAAAATTCACAGAAGAAACAGCTAATCTAACTTCGAGTCTAACTTTAAAAGCTCTCATACCTAGAAATCGATAGAAATGTTACAAAGCAAAACTCACTAAAACGTCCAATTAACGTCGTTGGATATAAATTTCGTTTAGTTCTTTAATCATGCAATTTTAATTGTCTATAAAGATTGTACACTGTGGAAAACGAAAAAGCCCTGCACCTATCGAATTTCCCGATAGGCGAAAGACCAAGAGGATTATTCCCTGGCACCCGGACGTCATATCTGGCCGCTTTCGGCGAGGTCGGCGTCGATTTCGATTTCGGCCATCCCGAACTGAGCGAATACAAATCGAACCGGCTGAAGTACCAGAAAAACGACGCGGAATTGGACGAAAACAGCAAATGGTCCGATCTGATTTGGCCGGTCTACGTGCTGAGAGGGGACGGCTCCGTTTACGTCATAAACATTCCCTTGGATGGAAAGTTAGTACCCGTTGTCGAATTTTTGTGGTAATTTGGTTTTATGGTACTTGAGTGGCGTTTTTTGATTTTTTTTCCAGGACGAAGTCGATTTGGAAGGGTCCGCTTCCGTCCAATTCGAATTTTGGGCCGCAGGAGGAATCGTGTTCGCTGATTTGCCTGAACACGAATCCGCAAATTTTATGTGTGGCCAATTCCAGCGGGACGATTTATCATTCGATCGTGCTGCCCATTGACGAGAATAAATTCGTAGAGGTATGGTGTATTATGGGCTTGATTTGATTATCATACGATACGACTACGTGATTGGGTTTCGAAAAAAACTAGAATTTCTAGTATTTTTATTCAAGGAAGTCACAAAAATGTATTCTACGCATAAAATTTCAATGAAATCTTCAAGACAAAGAATATTGGAAACCTGTGAGAATATCGAAAATGTATGTCTGGAATGTCTACAAAATGCAATATGTATTTCTGAACGTGCGACATTTTGACTTTTCTGAAAATTTTAAATGAAAAAACCACAGACAAAAAAACTCTTATTTTTGAAAATTGCCAAATCCGAAATACTTACATATTTCTTGATTTATATCACCTACTTACCGAAATAAAAATCTAGGAGAATTTAATGAGAAAAAAAAATGTATTAAGTATGGCTATACAGTATATCCACGGATGGTGTTTAAAAGAGGAAAAAAATCTTTATTTCTGATTTTACAGAAAAAATTATTCTATGTAGATAAAATCGCCTGCTTGCTCTCAAACCTCTAAAACCCATTTCGTTTTCATTTCAACATGAACAGTTATTTTTTCATTGATTGGTTGGTAACTCCCATTTTTTTCAATTATTTTCAATTTTCTTATGGACAAAATGGAATACTCTTCTCATTCCTATTTCCAATAGCTGATCACTATAATTTTCAAGCAAGTTGAGAATCGATAAATTTGAGACTGTTTTGGTAAATTCATAACAATTTTTTTCAAAATTCTTTGGAACCTTCACATGACAGCACATGACTGACTTAACCTCACTAATCGGAATGCGTTCTTCTTCCAGCTATCCGGTACTTCTTCCCACACCCCGAAAAAAGAGCTATGGTGCTTCGAGAGCGTCGAACTGGAATTGGGCCTGTCGACGACCGAAGAGGACGACTCGAAATACACGTGCTCCGTTTTCCTCCACAAAGACGAATCTCTGGCCTGGAGGTACTACGCGACGCACTCGGCCGGCGTCCATTCCGTCACCATAACCTGCCTGAAAGACCTCAGCAAGTTTGTCAATAATCCACTGGATGATCAGGAAGTCGGTACGACTCGTGCGGGTAAAACAGAAAACTGCAGTGTCCTCGCTGCAGGTTTCTGTTTTACCCGCAACTTTTGAAAAACGTACCTGAAATGAAATCGTCTCTTTCTTCAATAATATCAATATCATTCTACTCCATGCATCCACTTCAAATTATAGAGTACCTAGTTCGTTGACAGTTTACCAAATCTGGTGACTTTTCTGGTGGCTTTTTTGGTAACTTTTCTAGTAACTTTTCTATCACTTTCCAGACGAGATGGCCCCCGCCGCCCTATAAATAATGTGGAATCTTTTTTTCTCTGACCAATCACCAATTTTTTTCAATATTTTTTACCATGCAAGGTTCTGAAACTGGAAAATTAAGAATTTCTGAAAAATGTCAATTTTTTTTAATTAAAATTACCAAAAAAGCACATTCTTTCCCGATCTCAGAAAGTACTGATTGAATTTTTGAACAATAATATCATTCTACTCTATGCATTCACTTTAAATTATAGATTACCTAGTTCGTTGACAGTTCGCAAATCTAGTGACTTTTCTGGTGGCTTTTTTGGTAACTTTACTAGTAACTTTTCTGTCACTTTCCAGACGAGATGGCCCCCGCCGCCCTATAAATAATGTGGAATCTTTTTTTCTCGGACCAATCACCAATTTTTTTCAATATTTTTTACCATGCATGGTTCTGAAACTGGAAAATTAAGAATTTCTAAAAAATGTCAAATTTTTTTAATTAAAATTACCAAAAAAGCACATTCTTTCCCGATCTCAGAGAGTACTGATTGAATTTTTTAACAATAATATCATTCTAGTCTATGCATCCACTTTAAATTATAAATTACCTAGTTCCTTGACAGTTTTCAAATCTGGTGACTTTTCCGGTGACAAAA
Organism: Salpingus planirostris; assembly: GCA_949788335.1. Classification (NCBI taxonomy): domain Eukaryota; kingdom Metazoa; phylum Arthropoda; class Insecta; order Coleoptera; family Salpingidae; genus Salpingus; species Salpingus planirostris. The sequence continues at coordinate 3,923,546 of OX460924.1, read as the reverse complement.
TTTTTTGGTAACTTTCCTAGTAACTTTTCTGTCACTTTCCAGACGAGATGGCCCCCGCCGCTCTATAAATAATGTGGAATCTTTTTTTCTTGGACCAATCACCACTTTTTTCAATATTTTTTACCATGCAAGGTTCTGAAACTGAAAAATTAGGAATTTCTAAAAAATGTAAAAAATTTTAACTAAGATTACCAAAAAAGCACATTCTTTCCCGATCTCAGAGAGTACTGATTGCATTTTTTAACAATAATATCATTCTACTCTATGCATCCACTTTAAATTATAGATTACCTAGTTCCTTGACAGTTTTCAAATCTGGTGACTTTTCCGGTGACATAATTTTTTGGTAACTTTCCTAGTAACTTTTCTGTCACTTTCCAGACGAGATGGCCCCCGCCGCTCTATAAATAATGTGGAATCTTTTTTTCTTGGACCAATCACCAATTTTTTTCAATATTTTTTACCATGCAAGGTTCTGAAAATGGAAAATTAGGAATTTCTAAAAAATGTAAATTTTTTTTAATTAAAATTACCAAAAAAGCACATTCTTTCCCGATCTCAGAAAGTACTGATTGAATTTTTGAACAATAATATCATTCTACTCTATGCATTCACTTTAAATTATAGATTACCTAGTTCTTTGACAGTTTACCAAATCTGGTGACTTTTCTGGTGACTTTTTTGGTAACTTTTCTAGTAACTTTTCTGTCACTTTCCAGACGAGATGGCCCCCGCCGCTCTATAAATAATGTGGAATCTTTTTTTCTTGGACCAATCACCAATTTTTTTCGATATTTTTTACCATGCAAGGTTCTAAAAATGGAAAATTAAGAATTTCTAAAAAATGTAAAATTTTTTAAATTAAAATTACCAAAAAAGCACATTCTTTCCCGATCTCAGAAAGTACTGATTGAATTTTTGAACAATAATATCATTCTACTCTATGCATTCACTTTAAATTATAGATTACCTAGTTCTTTGACAGTTTACCAAATCTGGTGACTTTTCTGGTGACTTTTTTGGTAACTTTTCTAGTAACTTTTCTGTCACTTTCCAGACGAGATCGCCCCCGCCGCCCTGGACGACATCTTCCTGCAGGACAGCAAGCCGGAGTACCTGATCTGCACGAAAACCCAATCTTCGACCAACGCTAGTAATCCGGTCAAGGGTTTCGCGCTCTACCACGCGCCGTCGGCCATCTTGGCGCTGCTGAGGGACGGCGAGGTGGTCAGTCTGGGTATTTTGACGACGATGGCGCTGCCGCCCCTGGAAAATCCGGGGGAGACTTTGAGGGATTCGTCGTCCATCAGCGAGGTCGGCAACAACTCGCAGTTCAAGCAGATGCTGAAGGAGCCGTTCGATTTGTACATCGAGAAGATGCTGAAGACTGACGTCAATCAACCCATTTTGAAGTTGGGGTCGGGGGGAGACGGGCAGTCGCATCGGGAATGCTACGAGGTAAATTATTGACCATTTGGAGTTGGATTTTGTGATTTTTTATTTTTTCGAATTGGAGGATGTTTATCTAAACTGGGATTTTGGTGAAATTTTTGTTGGATTTATCGAAGACGACAGGTTTTTTCACGTTTCAAGAAAATTCCATGAAAATAAAAATTAATATGGATGTTTTTTTTTCCATTTGAGCTTTTTCAATTCTTTTAATCAAATAAATAATGTGGAATCTTCTTTTCTCGGACCAATCACCAATTTTTTTCAAGATTTCTAGAAAACGTTCAATTTTTTTTCAATTATTGAATTTTTGAACATTTTTGAACCAGGGAATGCCAAATTTCCACAAGTTTTTTTTTTTAAAGCAGAAGGAAGGTCTTATTTTGGGAAACGCATAAAATGAAATACTCAATTCGTGATCGGAGTTCCTTCACCAATAGAAAATGGAAAATAAAATGAAAAATTGGGAAAATTCCTGTTTCGGTAAATTACCAGAATTAAATAATCATATTTTCGGCCTAACATTCATAAGAGCATCTTCCATATTTGCGAATCTGAAATGTTTATAAGAATTTGTATTCAAGTAATTTCTAATAGCATCTAACATAATGTGGGGATTTTCATTTCACGCTTGCTTTTTCAATGATTATGATCATAATTTTAGAGACGGTTATATAATTTGACAAAATAAAGGTCTTAATTGAGCCTTGTTGGCTACAACGTGTTCATAATCCAACTAACATGTTCCTAATTTATTTCTATACTTTGAATTTTTCAGCTTTTACAACGTGCATCCCAAGTTTTCCGCGAATTCTATTTCGAAAATCACAAAAGGGCCCGCGAAGAATTAGAGAAACGCGTCCGAGCCTTACGGATGATGAAAGAGATGCAAATTCAAGAATTGGATAGGATCAACGAAGAGAAAAGTCGATTGCAGGAAAGGGCCGAATTTTTGGCCGAAAAATACGAAGACATCAAAGCCAAACAAGACGCCATCTCGAAAAGGTACAAAACAACAAAATCATGTTAGAATAAATGTAAATTTTTATAACCGTCATCATTCCAGGTGTGAACGATTGTTAGTTTTGGTGTTCCAAAGAAAATCCGCACTTTCTAAAGCGGAAGAAGACTTTATAAAAGAGTTACAAAACTGCGCCATCAAAGTCGAAAACTACAAAACGTCGATAGAGAAGCTGAAAAACAAAGTGAAATATCAGGAACTTCAGGTCGGTATTACAGGTTTCTACAAAGCTGTCAACTGTAATTCGGTTTTCTCATCCCACAGATCGATAATTGGAAAGCCAATGACGAGAGGAAATTATCTCAAATCAACGAAACCCATAAACAAACCATAAAAACGAATTTAGCGGAAATGTAAGTAACAACATTCAAGATGGCGCCCTCTACCTGTCATCGTCAATTCTAAATCGATTTCAATTTTCAGGAGCAAGAAAATCGCCTCCATGATTAAACAAATCAACGAATACAAGGATCGGTTAAATTTAAAATAAGAATAACGTAATTTCCGTATTAAATAAAGTTTTGTCTATTTCTGTAAAAATTACACCGTCATTTTGTGCATCGTTAGGACCTAAATTAGACGCCTTGGAAGCGGTCGCCGCTACTTTTTCGCCCAGGCCCAAGCATTCGTAAAACAGTTTGAATCCTTCCACCGTTATTATGTGATCGTGGTCCTGGTCGACGGCCTGGAATCCGAAAATGTCAAATTCAATCTCAATTTTCACCTTTTCGTGAAAAGTCGAACGAGATCTTTTACAGTTGGTTGAAGCTAAAAGTCCCTAGATGTATTATCGATTCAACTTCGTGGTGCGGAACTAAATTGAACTTTTGTTCCGTTAGGTTTTTCCTTAGTTTGTAACTAGGTATTTATCGTCAAAAAAAACTTGGATTGTGATTCAAATTTTGTCGAAATTAATGTAATTTGAAATATCTATACAATAAGAAAAAACAATAATAACTGTCAAAATTCGTGGCAGAAAGGTGGTTTTACAAAGCAAAAGTCACTATAGAACGTCAGAATCTAGTTTAACACTAGAAAACTGACATGACATTTTGAGTGATTATAACCTAACTTTCTTCTTTTCTGAGTTTTCGACGATTTTAATAGAATAATTTTTATGCCTGTTTTCTTTCACAATAGGATCAGTGAATGGGATTTCAAGTAATATCATATGTATGAATAACCATGGACGTAGAACTTCGTCAAAATTATGACGTAAACATCATCATTTTCATTCATGAATAATGAAAGTTAATGGCGTTTAGGATAAGTTACATTTTGACGAAGTTTTACGTCTATGGTTATTACCGGTTGGCAAGTATCTGGTGGAACTTCAACTTAAATAAAAGTGAGATAAGAATGTAAAACACCTACTTTTTCATTCTTACTTTTAATTTTTCACTTTACAAAATAGCTATTTGTGTACCTAGGGGGCAAAATATATCATTGGCGCTTGAGGAGAAAAGTTGAGAAGCTGCATCTCCAGTAGTTGTGGAACTTGATTCAATTGCTATCCAATTATACAAATCGAAATCATTTATGGATCATCCCCTAGGTTTCATGAAAAGTTTGTAACCATTCTTTGGCTTCGTGAGGGCATCCAATTTGAGTTCTACCTCTTCAACCGATCGATAACCGGTTGAAATTTCAAAATTCATCACCATCGAAGCAATGACCACTTTGATCATCATCATCGCAAATCTGATCCCTATGCAATTCCTCGGTCCTCCCGAGAATGAGTTCCAAGTGTAAGGGTGTCTTTTGGACATTTCTTCGGGCAGAAACCGATCAGGATCGAATTTTAGGGGATCCGGCCAATATTTCGCATCTCGCTGCACGCCGTAGAAGCCCAAAATGGCGCTAGCCCCTTCCGGAATCACGGTATGATCAAGGATCAAATCCGAATCGAATTTACGCGAAATGAAGGGGACAGGAGGGAAGAGCCTCAACGATTCTTTGATCACTCGTTCCGTGTATTTCAAATGTTGCAATTCTTCTGCTGTGATTGATTTATCGTCTAGTCTTTTCGTGATCTCGTTCACTTCCGAACGAACTTTTGCCTGGAATTTAAAATTTTCAAACTGATTTGTATGTATGGACGAGTTTGGGAAAAAAACATACCTGGATTTCTGGGTGCATTCCTAATAGCAACAAAATGAAACCAATCGTAATAGTTGAAGTATCCATTGCCTTTTACGTTTGAAAATGTCATTAATCAAGTTAATTTATGAAGAATCAGAGAGTACTTACAGCGACGAAGAAAGTGTTGATTTCGTGCTTGATGTGTTCATCTGAATATTGTGGTTCTTTCAATTTTCGGGTGAATAGAACTTGGATCAAAGACTTGAACTTGGTAATGGTTTCACCGTCGAAACGTTCGTCATCAAAGTGAATGTTATTGAAATCGAAAATCTATAAATAATAATTGAAATTAGCCATGTGGAAAGCGTAAATCGATTTGGTGGAACCTCTGAAGTAATTGCATTGATTTTGTTAATAAGTTTCATCTTTTCCTTATAAAGGCTGGTCTGTTTGAAAATGATTTCAAATTGGAACCATGGTTTAGTTCCTTCTATCATCATTATTTTGAATAACCTATCATTAACTATATTAATGCTGTTGAGTGTTGAAACTTTAACAAGTACTTACTTATCAAGCAATTTTCCTATTGATAACTCCCGCTCTTGGGCGTTAATTTTAAAATCGAACAACGTTTCTAAGAAGTATTTCTGTTAAAAATGTCCCTAGTGATCAGAAATACTCACCCGATACCACGTCGGCAATATAATTACTGATGCACTTGGAAATATCTACAAATTCAGCTGGATTGGCATTCGTTTTCAACATTTTGCACATGGTCAAAGCTTGTGCATTGAAACTCGAGACAAACGCGTTCAACGATTTCTGATTGAAACTGGGCGCCAGAAATTTCCTCACAATTTTCCATTTAAGGGTGTCGCCCATAAAGATCCCTTCCGTTCCTATGAAAGGTCGTATCGGGTCGTAAACGAACGATCTCGATATGGCCCCCGGATGATTCAGGATTTTCTCCAGGTACTCCGGTTTCGAAACGAGATAAAACAACTCCGGGCCAAACCAACATTTACAAATGTCGGGGTAATCGGCGGAAATGTCCAAAATAGCTTTGAACATTTCTGTAATCAGAAGCAAAAACGTTCACGTGAATACTCGACGATAAATCTTTCGTGATTGAAAAGTACCTTCAGTCGTTCCGAGCAGTAAGTGAGCCATTCCTATCAGTGGATAATTCGTAGGACCCGGTACTTTCGACGATAACATGTAGAGCCGACGTCGTGTCCATAGGAATCGTACCAACCACAAGGCGAAAAACACTCCAAACACTACCGGGATAACCTGCAGTATCGACATGTCTGATTCAAATAAAATATGTTGAAATTGGAGGTTGAAATATATATATTTCTCATTTAAAAAAACCTGTTCCAATTTTTAATGTATACATTCTCCAATTAAGTTATTTATACTAATAATGTCCGGTCTTTTCTCCTTCAAGTACCCTCTGATTAGTTACTCGGCACTCTGATTGGAATAATAATATGTCACAGTCAAAGTCCCGAGTAACTAATCAGAGGCACTGTTTACTTGATCAAGTAAACAGTGTCAGAGGATACTTGGAGGTGAAAAGATCGGGCCTTGTGAATAAATGTGGTAACAAAATTGAGAAGTAATCATAATTTTCACGTTATTATATCTTTAGGGCCGATCTTTTCACCTCTGGTCAAGTTTAACTGGCGATTAAATACCTTGGCTACTATTGTTGGAAATTTAACTGCCGGATAAACTTAACTGGGAGATGAAAAGATCGGGCCTTACTCACATAAAAACGCGTTTCAAATTGACAATTTACCTGAAAATTACCATTGAAATACAAGAAAATGATGGAAAACGGGACGTTTGATGTATATGTTACCGTCAAAACCCGAAATCAGTTGAAACTGAAATTCACCAGTAGGGTTTGAGAAACCTAGTATTAACCACAGAGTAGGTCAGATTTTTGTATACCCAGAGGGGAAAGAAAAGGGGAATTTTTGTCCGTGGTGGGGGAAGCTTAGTTCCGAGTTGGTGTCGCTAGATGGCATTTCGGAACCGGAAATGCTGAAATGTTGCTAAGCAATCGTTTGTTGTGAACCCATCAATTAGTTACGCCACTGGAAACTAGTACGCTTATGCTTAAATGAACTCGAAAACAAACGGTCTTAGTCTTAGATATTTTTACCTTGACTTCTAATATTGTATTTCATTTCTAAGGTCAGAACCTTAAAAGTAACGGAAATCATCCAAATTTAGATTCAAACGAAAGCCCTTTTTTCATGTATCATTTTGGTATAACTTTTAGTATCTTGTCGATACATTTACTTATTGTAATCAATGAATTTGTTTTATCTTCATGAAATTAGAGATTCTCAGGCGACAACGAGTCTAGCTCTTATCACACCTGAACTAGGAAACTGTCCCATTGCAAATTTCAATTCACCTAGAAATAAGTTTAGAGACAATCCTATTTCAAATCTTATGAAAGCGCCAACAAAGGCAAATGATTTAAACATCAAATTTACTTCCATTTTTCTGGAGCTCTCTCAGATCTTCAGTCCAAGACTTTAGTTCTAACTTGTACTTCAACTTAAAAACATCAAACTTGTACCGTAATTAAACCAAATAAAGATATCTGTCGAAGATCGAATCCAAAGTGTTCTTAATTTGTGTCGGGTTGTGAATCAGGAACACAACACATTTTTCTGGCGCAGTCGGTAGGATCCGAGAGGATCGTGAGATCGTGGAGTTTTCGAAAAATCGGTAAAATCGTGGGACAGTAAATCGTCTATAAATCGTGTTCTCCGAAAATTCGAAAAGAAAAAATTCCTGTAAGTGGCTAACAAACTGTGACAATCGTTTTCGTAAACCAGCTGATGTGCGATACGAGAAGCAGAGAGTGTACGAACAAGTCGTTCTAATTTTTCGTGATCTAAGAGAATAAAAAGGCCTTACAATTCAGTACATCGAGACATTCTCATTTCATCTGAAAATTTGTGAAGTGATTTGCAGTTGCTCATAGTCCAAAACACCAAATTACCACACACAATAAGGATATAAGTCTTCCAGAGATCATTTTCATCAAAAGTGAGTCGTTTTGTCCTAGCACATTCCCAATTTTATCCAAATTTCAACAAATAATATAAGTTGTTCTTCAAAAAGTAGTGACAAAAATTAAACTTCAAAATCGCATCAATCAATTCTTAATTTCCTAATTCTTGAAAAAAAAAATAAAAATAAAAATGGCTGAAGCAGGCAGTTCGGGTGATGACGGTCGTAATCCCGGAAATCGTAATCAAAATAATGACGGCAATGAAACTGAACAATTCAAATTACCATTTTTGTGCTCATTGGTTCCAAAATCATTCGATGGAAATCGTAATGAACTTTTTGAATTTATTGCAAATTGTGAAAACGCGAATGAACTCGCACACGAAAATCAAAAAGATGCTTTGTTATCATTCATTTATTCGAAACTAACTGGTTCATGTCGAACGCAATTGAGATTCAAAACTTTTCTCGATTTCGAAGATTTAAAAGAAACTCTTTTAAAATTGTATTCCGATAAAAAACATTATACCGCTTTACTTGAAGAAATGAACACCATAAAACAATTTCAGTCCGAACAAATCATTGCATATTACAACAGAATCGATCGTTTATTGACACGCATATTGAACACCTTATCCGAAAATCAAGACCAAGACGAAAGACAGGGTCGCATTTCCACAATCACCGAAATTGCCCTACAAAGATTCATTTACCATTCCAATTCTGATATTTCGAGATTTTTGCGATGCTCATCAAACATCAAAACATTGAATGATGCCCTAACTTTAGCGCTTGAGGAAGAGAAGGCTCTCAGATTGAGTCATCCAAAATTCAAATACAATCAATCCAATAATTACCCAAGCAATAAACAAAACAAAAATTCATCTGCAAGCATCAACACCAATACACAAAATAAATTTTGTCGATACTGCAAAAAACCTGGACATTTAATTAATGAATGCCGAAGACTGGCATGGAAAAACAATCATCAAGGTACTTCTACTTCAAACGATTCCAACAAATCTAACAAGAACTCTACCAATCATTTAAACTACCAATCGTCCGGAGCCAAAGCCGGGACTTCGGACCGTTCTTAAATTCAAACGGCACAACTACAATAGTCGATCGTGAGCAATTCAAACTTGACTCCAATTCTTCAGAGCATTCCTCAGAGCATTCTTCAGAGCATTCCTCAGAGCATTCTTCAGAGCATTCTTCAGAGCATTCCTCAGAGCATTCTTCAGAGCATTCCTCAGAGCATTCTTCAGAGCATTCTTCAGAGCATTCCTCAGAGCATTCGTCAGAAAATTCTGACACCGATCGAACTTTTCCATTATTTACAAACAACGATATTCACACGGAGGGCGACATGCCTCATATCATTGTTTTTCATGAAGGAATTCCCTTCAAATTTCTAATCGACACTGGAGCAAGTTTATCTTTAATCAAGTCGGAAAAACTCCGTAATCTTGATCTTAATTTCAATCCCGATGAATCAATAAGTGTAAGTGGATTAAGTGCTAATGCATCAATACAGTCAATCGGTACTGTGAACATGGAACTCAGTTTTAATGACAGTTGTTTCATAGTCAAATTTCATGCTGTCCGAGAAAAAGCAAACATACCCTTCGATGGTATAATCGGCAGTGATTTTCTTAAAGAAGCGAAAGCTAACATAAATTACGAGAATTCAGAACTATTCATAAATTCTTGCACAGACCCAATTCCATTAATTTTATATTCTAACTCCGATGATTTGTCTTATGTTTTAAAACCAAGATCAGAGACAGTCATAAAGGTCCATACATTCAACAAATCCTTAACTCAAGGTATTTGCCCAGAAATAACAATCGAAAATGGAGTTTACCTCGCAAAATCACTCGTCTCAATTCGAGATGGTTTCGCTATCACCACAATTTTAAACACGCTGGACAAACCCGTCCACATCAATAATATAAAAGTATCTCTAGAAAAATTCAGCGAAAATTCTTCAAGAATAATGTATTTTAAGGAAAGTCCCTCACAAAGTAATCATAACAGAATCAAAACACTCAGCGAAAATCTTCGCTTGGAACATCTAAATTCAGAAGAAAAAGAATCGATACTTAACATTTGTTCCGAATACAATGACATCTTCTTTCTGCCAAATGATCAATTGACCCATACAAATTCAATCACTCATGATATTCCAATCAATAATCCGAAACCAATCTCTTCAAAGATCTACAGATTTCCAGAAATCCACAAACAAGAGGTGGAAAAACAAATTTCAAAAATGTTAAAGCAAGGCATAATTCGTCCGTCTGTTTCGCCTTATAATTCTCCCCTTTGGGTAGTCCCGAAAAAACTTGACGCGTCCGGTGAACGCAAATGGCGTATTGTAGTCGATTACCGCAATCTAAACGAGATCACCGTCGGAGACGCTTATCCTCTACCCAACATCGACAATATTCTGGACCAATTGGGTCATTCCAAATATTTTACAACCCTTGACTTGGCATCGGGGTTCCACCAAATTAAGATGAACGATTCGGACGCAGCTAAAACGGCTTTTTCAACTCCTACTGGTCATTTCGAATACACCAGGATGCCGTTTGGTCTAAAAAATGCCCCAGCTACGTTTCAACGTTTAATGAATAATGTTCTTACCGGACTACAAGGTCTCCAGTGCTTTGTCTATTTGGACGACATTGTGATCTATGCTAGTTCCGTTGAAGAACACACTGCTAAATTGAAATCAATTTTCTCCAGACTTCGAAATAACAATCTTCTATTACAACCTGATAAATGCGAATTTATGCGTCATGAAGTCGCTTATTTGGGACACATTATCAGCGAACAAGGTGTTTCACCAAACCCTGAAAAGATTCGAGCAATAACCGAATTTCCAACTCCCTCCAGTCATCGTCAAATTAAACAATTCTTGGGTCTAGCGAGTTACTATCGCAGATTTATCGATCAATTTTCCAAACATGCTAAACCATTAACTTCACTTTTGAAAAAGGACACTCCTTTCACATGGTCAACTGAACAACAAACCGCTCTTGATTATTTCAAAACCATTCTAACGAAAAATCCGATACTTCAATATCCAAATTTCAATGAACAATTTTTGCTAACAACTGACGCCTCAAATTACGCTTTAGGTGCGATCTTATCACAAGGACCGATCGGGAAAGATCTTTCGATTTCGTATGCGTCTCGCACATTGAATAAAGCGGAATCGAACTATTCAGTAATTGAGAAGGAGCTATTGGCCATCATCTGGTCTGTTAATCACTTTCGCCCATATTTATATGGACGCAAATTCCTAATTGTAACCGATCACAGACCCCTCGTCTGGTTATTTAACATCAAAGATCCAACATCAAGATTAATGAGATGGAGACTCAAGCTCGAGGAATATGAATATGAAATCGCTTATAAACCTGGCAGAATGAATTCTAACGCAGATGCGTTATCCAGAAATCCTGTAATGCTGAACACTCTTGACACAATTGAAACAGAAACTTATGATCAATTTATCAGATATCATTACGAAAATACTTGTCTTCCAGAAGTCATCATAATAAAAGAGAATATTTTCCAGAAATTTCCCAACGCATTTCTATTTTCGAAAGATCTTGACGAAAACAATGAATCTTATGATAACATAATTTCCATTCAAGATTTAAATTCCATTTATGAAGAATTCTCATTATTTGATACAATCAAATTAACAAATGCTAAAGATCAACAAACATTTTTGCTTATCACACAAGTACATCATTTCGATAGCACAAGTTATAGGGAACTATTTCTCTCATTCCAAAATTTTAGAAAAACCTTAATAAGAGATAAAATTACAAAAGTGTATCTTCAAAATCCAATCAATGTTGATAACACTTTCAAAGAAGACATCATCACTGAAATGATCGAATATCTTTTCAAAAAACACGAAATCGAAATCATTTTGGTAGACAAACCTCGTCTAACCCCAACAGACAAAAACGAAATTAATAAAATTCTGAAGGAGCATCATGAATCCTCCATATCCGGTCATTCAGGATATTTAAGAACTTACCGAAAAATCAAAGAAATATATTCTTGGAAGGGAATGAAAGATGACATCAAAATTTTTATAAAATCTTGCCAATCATGTCAATTAAATAAAACAAACTATAAGCCTGGTAAAGCACCAATGGAAATTACTACGACTTCGGAACGGCCTTTCCAACGTTTAGCAATAGACGTAGTAGGACCGTTACCGATAACAGAAAAAGGCAACAGATTCATTATAACCATGCAAGATGACCTAACAAAATATTCACTTGCCAAAGTCACTCCTAACCATGAAGCAAAAACTGTAGCCGATACATTGCTAGAATTTATTACATCTTATGGAATTCCAGAATCAATATTGTCAGATCAAGGCACTGACTTCATGTCAAGTACAATCAAAGAATTGAATCGCTTATTCAAAATTAAACACATTATTGCGACAAGTTTTCATCCACAAACCAATGGTAGCTTGGAACGCAGTCACTTAACCTTAAAGGAACATTTAAAACATTACATCAACAAACAACAGAACGATTGGGATGAATATGTGCCTCTTGCGATGTTCGCATATAACACACATGTTCATAAGTCAACCAGTTTCACACCCTATGAATTAATTTTTGGTCGAAAAGCTTCAATACCGAGTACTCTAACATCGAAACCAGAGTTCAAATATTCTTATGACGACTACTATTCAAATCTCAAACTTAAATTCAATCGCATGTACGAAATCACTCGTGAAAACATTGCCAAATCCAAAGAGAAGTCAAAAGAGTATTATGATCGAAACGTCAATGACATTCAGTATCATGTTGACGACCTCGTATACATTCAAAACAAGAGTATCAAACCCGGTCAAAATCGTAAACTTTCAGCAAATTACAAAGGACCATATAAAGTAACCGATGTCTTTGATAACAAAACTGTCGAACTAGAGGTTACCCCCAAAAAAAGAGTTAGATATCATCAGAATCTATTAAAACCGCATTTTCAAAATCCGATAAATTTCGTATTTTTAATCACTAAAACACCAAGTAAAATCGAAAAAGCAATCGATAATGAGATTTCCATGAAACCAAAAAATAAAAGAGAAATTGCAAAAATAAATCCGGTTAGCAAACTAGCCATATTTAAGATTCTTTTCATAATCTTGTTAAACACACTTCCATCATGTCAAAGTGTTGAATTGCCATACAAGATGGTTCCAATCAACAACCAAGCAGGAATTTTCTTTCATAACCTAGGACTTGCTAAAATATCAAATGATCATTTTACTTTGGTATCTTACATAAATACATCTTTCTATGAACAAAAATTCAATTTTCTAACGCACATACGTGGTAAAACTGTCCAAATGTGTCAACAAGTGACAGATTCAAATGATATATGCAAAGAAACAATAATGTTATTGGAAATCCAGATTCCAAAACTATCTGAAAAGCTAGAATCTATCAAACATCTAACAGGACAAAGTTTCAGTAGTAATAAAAGACGACGTGGATTGTTTGACGGTGTCTCATATGCATTCAAGTGGTTGTTTGGCATCCCTGATGCAGACGATGCACAGTATTACACTGATGCAATAAACTCCGTAGTAAGTCAAAATCATGACATCCAATTGCTTATGAAACAACAAGTTAGTATCATATCAAATGCAATTACAACTTACAATCAGTCAGCACAAGCTTTCAAGGAAAATGAGAGAAAACTCAATGATAATATCAACAAATTCAATAGGTTCGTGAATTCAACTCAATCTTTATTGCGTGATCTTGAAATGTATAGAGAACTCACTGAGCACATCAACATTCAAATTCAGCTTTCAAATGAATTGAACGAAGAATTTGACACATTAATATCTTCCATACTGTTTGCTCAACAAAATGTTCTACATCCCGTAATAATTACACCAAACCATTTGAGAGATGAACTGACCAAAATTCGATTGAAAACAGATTTAGAGTTTCCAATTTCCCTCGATAATTACAACAATATTTACAAATATTTTTCTTTATGTTCTTTAACCGTGATTTACAATCACCAAGTATTAATTTATGCGATACGAATACCATTAGTCCATGAACAACTTTATAACTTATATAATTTGATTCCTTTGCCATCTTCTTATGGAAATAGTAACCTATATTCGTACATCGACCCACCATTTCCTTATCTCCTTCTAAGTACCACCAAAACGCACTACAGTAGACTAAAAGATCTCTCTTCGTGCAAAAGACTTTCTGGGAACGAATTTATTTGTGATCATCCAATGATTCACCTAGCCAACCAGCAGCCTGTTTGTGAAACCGTACTCAAAACTGGCAACTTCGAAAGACTACCTGAAGATTGTGTTACCAGAACAGTAAAGGCAACTATGGAAATATGGCATAGACTAAATACGAATCAATGGCTTTTCATATTGACGAAACCGACCATAGGTTCCATCAGTTTGTAATGTAACCCACTTTCTTTGGCCTTTTGGTGTGATCGTCATTACCCCTACGTTGTGTTTGATTTTTGGGTGGTTCTTGCGCAGGTTGAAAAGTGGAAAATGGGGAGAAATGTTTAATCGAACGTGGACAATTGCATGGAACGAATTATTTTATTTTAACCAATCAAAACACAGCTCATCGAGATCAAAATCATTATTAGAAGTAATACAGGTCAACAATGGGAAAACCCATCAAATGTCAGAAACATGAAAACGTATTAACTATCAAATTATGTAAAAGTATCAGGTAATTATTGAAATCAGTCATTTTGGTCTCAGGTAAATCACAAAACATTTCAAGTCACAATGAAATTATATCAAACAGTTGAAATTCTCGAATTGTAACTCCCACCACAACACAACATGAAATCAACCCGCGATAATCATTTTCACAAACCAACAAACATACATCGAATTAGAATTTCACAAAGAGAAAGACATAAATTAAAAATCAACATCATTAGTAACGATATGACCCCGGGTTCCCACGGAATCTTCTTTTGTGGAGAAAAGTTTAGAGTACCGATGTCTACGGGTGTTTAGGCCGCTACAGATGGATCCAGCAATTTAACGATACCCGCCTGTCATGAGTCAAATTTTCTTAAAGCAGGACATACTTTCCGTATGTAATGGAATTGCAAAGTTATGATGGACAGGAAGGATGTGAGAGACGACCGGTACCCACACTTTGAAACGCGAATTAAAGTGTTAGTAAACAATTCAACAAGTCTCTTCCACACACCGCCTTTTCGAGAGAATATACGGCAAGTTGATTCCAATTAATGCACTGTGCTACGAATTGACAATCCCAAAATCTCATTAAAAGGTACAAAAGTTACACATACTATTAAATTCGACCTACATCACTCAAAAGAGATTACTGTGTGAATCTCACAAGTTCAGGTACAAACATTTACAAGAATTATCACAGATCTGGAATGATCCAAATCGCAAATATTGTTACAATTAATTCAATTCTTAAAATAAAGTACATTAGCTAGAAATCCCTGAAAAACTCCCGAAATCCCCTTCACGAATGAATCCGAAGTGATTACAGAACAGAAGTGGTAAACTTTATGTGAAATTATCGTAGATTTTGAGAGACGCCATCGCCATTTTAGAACCTTCAACGGCACAGCGACCGTACCATGAAACCGGGATGCAGCGAGAGAAAACACGAGATTTCTCGATTAATAGGGCAGAACCGGGTATGATTATTGTAGTGTCGGTATCGAAAGTCGATGGGGAGTAGATTGAAGATAATTTAGAAGAAAACCCACCTGGAAAACCGCAGAAAAGCAATCGAAAACCTCGGAGCAGCGAGTCGAGTCGTACTTCGCGTCGGCTTTTTCTTTCGTCCCTCTCCCCAATCCCTCTACCGCCCGACCAGTACCCGAAACGACCTGAAGTTGCTCCCCCAACTTTACTTCGAAAAATTCCCTGCCCGTGACGTTGACAGCGCCCGGCTTTGACATTTAAACTTTTGGCGGACTTATTTGAAATTTGAGAAACGTAGGATTAAATACCTTTCAAGTTGTTCAACAACCAATAGCCAATTCATCGATGTCCAACTCAACGGAACAGGTATATTTTACATGCAACCAAAGTGTAAATGTTATACCTATTCGACGCTGCTTGTTTCAACGTCTAATCAGACGGCGAACTACACAAATTTCATGCCCAACATAAACCTCAACGAAGATGATTGTTGCATTGACAAAGTCAAGTTCCTTCAAACTGATCTTGAGATGGAATCAATTAAAATCAGTAATCTCAATCTCGACGAACTTCGTCATTCGCAACACAAGTTACAACAATTCGACGAGATTATTCAAAAGAATATCAATAAACCATTCATCGTACAACATACCCGTTGGTATAATGTTGCATTGGGAGTAATCATAATGATCGTTATCATGTTTCTACTATACTGTTGCTGCTGTCATTGTTGCAACTGCCGTTGGTTACCCATCGTAGGAAAATACTTTCCTAAAGATCCAGGACTCCTTGGAGTTTGCATCAACAGCCACAACGTCACAAACAGTCGAGTAAACTCACACGAATTACCAAATCTTCGTACCAATCACGATGATGATCGACTATCTACCACAGTTTATTATGATAGAAGATCTTCACCTAAACCTCGCACGCCATCACCTCACGTGGAACTCCCGCGTTCACGCCGATCAATCGATCGTCCGCTTTCAACATCTTCACGCGTTTTAAGGTGTTAAAAACGTGCAAAAGTGCTTTGTGTTTCATGGTCATTTTAAATCAAAGTGCCGTGCGCGCAAAGAGCAATTTAGAATTAAGTTACAATTCATTGTAAAACTAGATGTAAGTCAATTTCAATTTTCAATTTCAAGTTTTCTATTGTTTTAAAAGTTTTGCTTTTTGCCACAACATCAAAACTTTTTCTTAGGAAGGGAGGTGTTGTGAACCCATCAATTAGTTACGCCACTGGAAACTAGTACGCTTATGCTTAAATGAACTCGAAAACAAACGGTCTTAGTCTTAGATATTTTTACCTTGACTTCTAATATTGTATTTCATTTCTAAGGTCAGAACCTTAAAAGTAACGGAAATCATCCAAATTTAGATTCAAACGAAAGCCCTTTTTTCATGTATCATTTTGGTATAACTTTTAGTATCTTGTCGATACATTTACTTATTGTAATCAATGAATTTGTTTTATCTTCATGAAATTAGAGATTCTCAGGCGACAACGAGTCTAGCTCTTATCACACCTGAACTAGGAAACTGTCCCATTGCAAATTTCAATTCACCTAGAAATAAGTTTAGAGACAATCCTATTTCAAATCTTATGAAAGCGCCAACAAAGGCAAATGATTTAAACATCAAATTTACTTCCATTTTTCTGGAGCTCTCTCAGATCTTCGTCCAAGACTTTAGTTCTAACTTGTACTTCAACTTAAAAACATCAAACTTGTACCGTAATTAAACCAAATAAAGATATCTGTCGAAGACCGAATCCAAAGTGTTCTTAATTTGTGTCGGGTTGTGAATCAGGAACACAACACGTTTAAAGAACCGGAAACGTCGTACCTGCTCGCAGCCTTCGCAACCTTTGATTTTTTATTTTCCCCACGTTCCCCACTACATTTTGGAAATGAAAAAAATACAAAAATGTTACCACTGAAACATTTTCGCATAATTTCATTTAAAAAATTTATCCAATAATTATTTTGAAGTCATATTACTCTATTTATATCAACTTATGAAATTAAATAATTCAATCAATAACATCATAATTATAATAACAACTAAACAACTAATTAAACCTCATACACATATTTTTTTTGTATTTTGCACATTGATGTCCTTTTAGAACGAAAAGTAACATCTAAATAAGATCACTTTGAATGTTGATAATCGATAAAATCTCATTGATGACCAATTGAGACGTTTAAAAATCAGTTATAAGGGCTACTCTCCAATGGAAAACAACTAATATGAAAAATCAGATACAAGGTGTTGCAGTTTAGGCGACAATAGAACTTCTTTCTGATTTCACTATTGGATTGGGTTAGTGCAAGACTGAAAGTAAAATTCGCGCCGCCGTTTCTTCGTGTTGTTTTGATGTTCAGTAAAAACCTGGTGAAAACTTTTTCTAATTCCTGAAGTAGTGGTGCTGCACTTTAATTATTCATGAATTCTTGCCCAGACTAAATGAAGAGATTGGCATGCCTTCAATTTGTCTACCGCATTTTTTCAAAACGTGTAAATTTTCCTGAAAATGAAATAATTGTTTTTCATTAATAGTTTCCTTCACCACCATGAAGGTATTATGTACCATTTATTCGGACATCACTCGGCTAAAGCGTAGAGCTTCTCGGCAAAATGGTGATAACGAAAATACGAGCTGTTACAGAACCAGCCATATCAAAGTGCTTCATCACATGCAGCCACTGTCTCTACATCTAAAAAACAATAGTTTTAGTTTATTAAGGGATAGGATATACCAATTTATTTAAAATAAAATCCTCGAAATATAGATTGATGTCCAATGACAATCTTACCTTGACTAATTTTGAGGAAAATAATGCAGAATTCCATCAGTCGGGCGTCAACCGCACACGATGCACACTTTTTAAGTCATTTTACGGCAAAACCACATTATAAATGCTTTGAAAAAGTCGAATAACAGCAATGATAACGAAGAAAAAATTTTAAGTGACGTTTCGCGTCTAAAATATCATACGGTATCTTGATGGTATAACTTGTCATACATTTGAAATTCGTAATTAAATTACTTGGCAACGTTTCCGTCTATGTGTATGCCATCTAGCGACACCAACTCAGAACTAATAGCCATCGGCCTACTATGTCCGGATTGATTTTTCGGGGAAGTCGCCACCGCGTGGTATTAACTATAGTCAATTCTAGAAATCACCATGAGCATTTGGTAAACCTGGTTTTGACTAGTGAAAACCCAAAGTAACCAGCTGAACTTTGTGAATACCCGAATAGTAACTGTTTTCGGTTCGAATTCGCTTTTTACTGAAAAATTCAGGGAAAACCAGTTCCAACCAATGCATGATTGGTAAATTACCAGAATTAAATAATTATATTTTCGGCCGAACATTCATATTTGCGAATATGAAATGTTTATAAGAATTTGTATTCAATTAATTTCTAATAGCATCTAACATAATGTGGGGAATTTGATTTTACGCTTGCTTTTTCAATGATTATGATCATAATTTTAGAGACGGTTATATAATTTGACAAAATAAAGGTCTTAATTGAGCGTTGTTGGCTACAACGTGCTCATAAATCCAACTAACATGTTCCTAATTTATTTCTATACTTTGAATTTTTCAGCTTTTACAACGTGCATCCCAAGTTTTCCGCGAATTCTATTTCGAAAATCACAAAAGGGCACGCGAAGAATTGGAGAAACGCGTCCGAGCCTTGCGTATGATGAAAGAGATGCAAATTCAAGAATTGGACAGGATCAACGAAGAGAAAAGTCGATTGCAGGAAAGGGCCGAATTTTTTGCCGAAAAATACGAAGACATCAAAGACAAACAAGACGCCATCTCGAAAAGGTACAAAACAACAAAATCATGTTAGAATAAATGTAAATTTTTATAACTGTCATCATTCCAGGTGTGAACGATTGTTAGTTTTGGTGTTCCAAAGAAAATCCGCACTTTCTAAAGTGGAAGAAGACTTTATAAAAGAGTTACAAAACTGCGCCATCAAAGTCGAAAACTACAAAACGTCGATAGAGAAGCTGAAAAACAAAGTGAAATATCAGGAACTTTAGGTCGGTATTACAGGTTTCTACAAAGCTGTCAACTGTAATTTGGTTTTCTCATCCCACAGATCGATAATTGGAAAGCCAATGACGAGAGGAAATTGTCTCAAATCAACGAAACCCATAAACAAACCATAAAAACGAATTTAGCGGAAATGTAAGTAACAACATTCAAGATGGCGCCCTCTACCTGTCATCGTCAATTCTAAATCGATTTCAATTTTCAGGAGCAAGAAAATCGCCTCCATGATTAAACAAATCAACGAATACAAGGATCGGTTGAATTTAAAATAAGAATAACGTAATTTCCGTATTAAATAAAGTTTTGTCTATTTCTGTAAAAATTACAGCGTCATTTTGTGCATCGTTAGGACCTAAATTAGACGCCTTGGAAGCGGTCGCCGCTACTTTTTCGCCCAGGCCCAAGCATTCGTAAAACAGTTTGAATTCTTCCACCGTTATTATGTGATCGTGGTCCTGGTCGACGGCCTGGAATCCGAAAATGTCAAATTCAATCTCAATGAGGTATTTTCATGGAGGATAAAATTTTAATTTTATGAATGATACATGTTCGCATATGGCGCAAAATGACTTCTGAGTAAGAATTTTGTTGGAAAAAATTGTTTTCAATTAGTTGTTGCACAGATTACTTTCCCTACAGATGAGTAGCAGGCTTTGTTTTTTTCTCCGTAAATTGGACACAGTTCATAGATGGCGACAGGAGTAATTTTTAATTGTTTAATTAGTGGTAGCATTATTGAATCATCGCGTAGTAACCGGATTTTGATTAAATGGGAAAAGAACTTTCAAAAATTTCTGAAAATTCCAAAAGTAAATCCGATATCGCTTCGTCTGCGACAAATATGTGGGTGTAGGAGCGGTGCAACACGATTTCCCACGCCATAAGAATGTAAGTGATACCTCAATTAATAAATGGTAATGAAATTTATCCAAAATTTCAATTACAGGTCAGAACGGAGATGAATTCTGCGAAAAATTTGAGAATAATCATTTCTGCAGCTATCCACCAAAAGGGATTTTCCTAATTTTTGAATGTAAAGGCAATAAAAATGGGTTAACCAGCAAGGGAGACTGAACTCAAGAACTTCGCATCGCAAAACTGCTCGCGAAGCTGTATCACATTTACCTTCCCTATTTCTCAAGTGCGAATCGTTGATGACAATTCGTAAGCCAAAAATTAATCAATTTATCATTGTATTTTGTGACTGCCAACAAATTATTTGCGAAATAAAATAAAATTGGAGCAAAAATTTGTAAATTTTTCGAATCTATCAAAATGACAATAATAAATAAATAAATTGAAAAGTAGGAACCCCGTCAAGGCGGCGGTGTTTTTCGCACAGCGCCATCTATTAACTGTGTCCATCATCCAAAAAGCCCGGACAATTTTTTCCTTATGAGTAGGCGGTCTAGAGGTTGTCTATGGTTGTTGCAATTACAAAGAAAGTTCCGTGACTTCAGCAATTACAAATCGTTGACACAGCTCGTCAATGGATGGCGCTCATAAAAAATTAATAATAGTAGCTGAATTACCGATAACCGACATTTAGACGTTATGTAAGTGTCTCCTGACATCCGTGTTTTCGTGTTCTCAAGGAAATTATGTGATTATGCCTTCAAAAATGAGGAAAACACCCGCTGCTCATAGCACGGATCAACACCGTAACTGTAACTACGCGTGGCACCATCTACTGGATCATAGAAAACTCGAAGTAGCTACGTCATCAGGATTTTTTTTTTTATTTATTTTAGCCCTTTAAACTTTACTGAAAAAAAATAATAAAAAAACCTTTTTGAATGTTGGATACCATAGTATCAGATAAGCAATTTTGAAAAATACATGAAAATACCTAATTTTCACCTTTTCGTGAAAAATCGAACCAGATTTTTGACAGTCGGTTGGAGCTAAAAGTCCCTAGATGTGTTATCGATTCAACTTTCTGGTGCGGAACTAAATTGAATTTTGGTTTCGTTAGGTTTCGCCTTAGTTTTGTTACTAGGTATTGATCGTCGAGAAAACTTGGATTGTGATTTAAATTTTGTCAAAATGAACGTAATTCGAAATATATTGTCTTTTTTGGCGAACATTTAGTTTTGAAACACTGCGATCTCATTAGTTGTGGGACGACTTATTTTAAACCACGGCCAATGAGAGCGCAGTGTTTCAAAACTAAATGTTCGCCAAAAACGACATATATCTACAATAAGAAAAGACAATAACTGTCAAAATTCGTGGCAGAAAGGTGGTTTTACAAAGCAAAAGCCACTATAGGACGTTAGAATCTAGTTTAACACTACAAAATTGTAAATAGAGTCCGCGCTGACATGACATTTTGAGTGATTATAACCTAACTTTCTTCTTTTCTGAGTTTTCGACGATTTCAAAAGAATATTTTTTATGTCTGTTTTCTTTCACATTGGGATTTCAAGTAATATAATATGTATAAATATTAAATAACTATCGAAGTCAAACTTCGCCAAAATTATTACGTAAACATCATAATTTTCATTCATGAATAATGAAAGTTAATAGCGTTTAGGGTATGCCACATTTTGACGAAGTTTTATGTCTATGATTATTACAGGTTGACAAAAGTCTCTGGAACTTCAACTTGAGTAAAAGTGAGATAAGAATGTAAAACACCCACTTTTTCACTCTTACTTTTATTTTTTCACTTTACAAAATAGCCATTTGTGTACCTAGGAAGCAAAGTATATCATTGGCGCTTGAGGAGAAAAGTTGTGAAGCTTCATCTCCACTAGTTGTGGAACTTAATCCAGTTGCGATCCAACTATACAGATCGAAATCATTTATGGATCATTCCCTAGGTTTCATGAAAAGCTTGTAACCATTCTTTGGCTTCGTGAGGGCATCCAATTTGAGTTCTACCTCTTCAACCGATCGATAACCGGTTGAAATTTCAAAATTCATCACCATCGCAGCCACGACCACTTTGATCATCATCATCGCAAATCTGATCCCTATGCAATTCCTGGGCCCCCCTGAGAAGGCGAGATAAGTGTAAGGGTGTCTTTTGGACATTTCTTCGGGCAGAAAACGATCAGGATCGAATTTTAGGGGATCCGGCCAATATTTCGCATTTCGCTGCACGCCATAGAAGCCCAAAATGGCGCTAGCCCCTTCTGGAATCACGGTATGATCAAGGATCAAATCCGAATCGAATTTACGCGAAATGAAGGGGACAGGAGGGAAGAGCCTCAACGATTCTTTGATCACTCGTTCCGTGTATTTCAAACGTTGCAAATCTTCTGCTGTGATCGACTTATCGTCACGTCCTTTCGTGATCTCGTTCACTTCCGAACGAACTTTTGCCTGGAATTTAAAATTTTCAAACTGATTTGTATGTACATATGTACGAGTTTGGGAAAAAAGCATACCTGGATTTCTGGGTACATTCCTAATAGCAACAAAATGAAACCAATCGTAATAGTTGAAGTATCCATTGCCTTTTACGTTTGAAAATGTCATTAATCAAGTTAATTTATGAAGAATCAGAGAGTACTTACAGCGACGAAGAAAGTGTTGATTTCGTGCTTGATGTGTTCATCTGAATATTGTGGTTCTTTCAATTTTCGGGTGAATAAAACTTGGATCAAAGACTTGAACTTGGTAATGGTTTCTCCGTCGAAACGTTCGTCATCGAAGTGAATGTTATTGAAATCGAAAATCTATAAATAATAATTGGAATTGAACATGTGGAAAGCATAGATCGATTTGGTGGAACCTCTGAAGTAATTGCATTGATTTTATTAATAAGTTTCATCTTTTCCTTATAAAGGCTGGTCTGTTTGAAAATGATTTCCAGTTGGAACCACGGTTTAGTTCCTTCTATCATCATTATTTCGAATAACCTGAATATCGTTAACTGCTGTTGAGTATTCAAACTTTAACAAGTACTTACTTATCAAGCAATTTTCCTATTGATAACTCCCTCTCTTGGACGTTGATTTTACAATCAAACAACGTTTCTAAAAAGTGTTTCTGTTGAAAATGTTCCTTAATTGTGACCAGAAATACTCACCCGAGACCACGTCGGCAAGATAATTACTGACGTACTTGGCAATATCCACAAATTCAGCTGAATTGGAATTCGTTTTCAACATTTTGGACATGGTCAAAGCTTGTTCATTGAAACACAAGACAAACGCGTTCAACGATTTCTGGTTGAAACTTGGCGCCAGAAATTTCCTCACAATTTTCCATGTAGGGGTGTCGCCCATAAAGATCCCTTCCGTTCCTATGAGAGGTCGTATCGGGTCGTAAATGAACGATCTCGATATGGCCCCCGGATGATTCAGGATTTTCTCCAGGTACTCCGGTTTCGAAACGAAATACATCAACTCCGGGCCGAACCAACCCTTACAAATGTCGGGGTAATTGGCAAAAATGCCCAAAAAAGCTTTGAACATATCTGTAATCATAAGCAAAAACATTCAGGTGAATACTCGACGGTGAATCTTTCGTCAATCAAAAGTACCTTCAGTCGTTCCGAACAGTAGGTGAGCCATTCCTAGCAGAGGATAGTTCCTAGGGCCTGGTACTTTCTTAGATAACATGTATAAACGACGTCGTCTCCATAGGAATCGTACCAACCACAAGGCGAAAAACACTCCAAACACTACCAGAATAACTTGCAGTATCGACATGTCTGGCTCAAATAAAATATTTCAGAATTGGAGGTTGAAATATATATATTTCTTGTTTGGAAGAAACCTGTTCCAATATTTAATGAATACATTCTCAAATTAAGTAATTTATAATGATGAATAAATGTGTCCGAAATTAAACGATAGTTTTTGAATACTTACAAGGACAATTATTACGTGGCCTACAAATTATAAAAAAGAAAATGCATAAGGTAGTACTTTAACTGAATAATAATTTTTAGATAATTCAGTGTCCAATCCTAAGCCTTGGACTTGGCAATAACGTGTGTTAGATTTGTCAAAAGTTGAAAAATCTTTTATATTGTATGTCATGGTCTCAAACTTATTTGAAATATCAAAATATCACAGAATAACTTTATTTTCTATCAACAATAAAAATTATAAACAGCGTTGGATATTGATGGGTGATAGAATTTGTTAGGAAGATTCGAGATCACGTGATATTGGAAATATATGGAGACAACTATACTTATTCTAAAAAGGACAATTCCTTGCTGATGATATGCTAGTGAATATTCAACAGAAACCTGCCGAAATTTATTCGAAATCCCACAAATTTGATTATGTTTTTCGAAGTTTTGTATTAACCTGGGGACTGTTCTTTTTCAAGAGCTACACCCTAGACGAGCGCCTCTTCATGTGAAGTGAACAAAATTCGAAATATCTACAGGGTTTTCGTTTAAATCCGGTCACCACGTGACCTACCGAAAGTATGCAACCCTACTTACATCATTGGCGTAACAAGCAGATTCCGTGAACTATGTTTTAATAAATTCCTCTGACCAAAAAAAAAACGGAAACAGCCCAATCAAACCCTTAAAACTGAAGAACACTGGTGGTTTTTGAGCAATTAAGTGTTGCTGCAGCTCTTCAATGGTGCGAGACCTAAAGCACTCAAAATCTTCCGTCTGACTGACGCTGACAAATTATCGAAATATTCGAAAAATGACGCCACTGGGTGACTTTGACACAAATATTACTAAAAGCAACCCAAAAACTACCAATATCATTATATATGTATAACAAGTTGCCTAACTAATGGTCACGTGGGGACCGGGCATTAGTGAAAGCCCTGTACAATAAGAAAAAATAATAATTGTCAAAATTCGTGGCAGAAAGGTGGTGTTACAAAGCAAAAGTCACTAGAACGTCATAATCTAGTTTAACCAAGTTTTAACACTACAAAATTTGCATTTGCGCTGAGGTACCCCTCCATTTTTAGAATTAAAAAAGTACACAGAATCTGACGAATCATAAGAAACAGTCAGAATACTTTCCGCCACAAAATAATCGTGATTTTTATCTGCTTATGACTTCTTTTTTGGTTCGTTTAATCATTCACCACGGTATTCATGGGTCACCAATGTATTCAACATTGAGCTTTTCAATCGTTTTCCTCATATGCCAAACCTGAAAGTCCTAAACCGTTAAATAAGCGAGTTATAAGCGAAAATAAATTGGCCACCAGCAGACTTTGAGGCCTAATAACTTTCTTATTGATCACTTGCGGACCCCCCTTTATAGGGAATTTTCTCACTATTTTGACGAGGAATCTGCCCTGAAGCGTTGGCGGTGTACTTTTGAATCAGCCTGTATAAAGGTAAGGCTCCGAGGCTTCAGGAGGCGTTAATTCAAATGTAAAGACTTCCTTTCTCTAGGTTTCTATTCAATTAGTTGTTTTGCACATTCTGCTCTTATTACAAGTATTCAAAACGGTCTTACCGACAAACGCTATGATTGGCTCACAACAATATTTTAATTTTTCCAAACTTTTGAGACTTGAACGCAACGGGTTGGCGAGTAATTATGTGGGCACTGTTACAGCTTCCAACTTGGAGTACTGTGTCTCCTTATTGGGCTTTCGATTTATTATTTTATAGTGCCTGTTATCTCAATGTCTGTTCAATGGTCAAGAAATTAAACTAATAAATTTCGACCGATAATTGATGAAACATGAAAATTGTGTAATTAAGTAATAGACAAATGATTTGTAAGTGATTTAGAAAAACAAAGACATTGAGATAACGCACTGATCCCAATTACGCATTAAATGTGATTGCGTAATAACACGCATAGACTTATTTCGGCTTCCACAATGTTCTCCTGAACGAATAGAATAATTCCAAAAAACTTGCCAGTTCTGGTGTTCCATACAGGCTCCCCGAGTATGTTTTACAGGGTGTCACGTAAATTTCAGCAACATTGTTGTGTGCTATATTGTTCCGCGAGTGTTCCAACAGCAGGTACCGTGGAATCATCCAAACTTTTAGCAGAAATCTATATAACACCCTGTAAAGGGGAGCCTGGTATAAAAAAATAACGCGTCTGGCGAGTGATACCTCAAGAATGTGACTTTTCAGAAATGACAAGCTTTTTTAATTAGTCTCTTCGTTCAGAAGAGACGACACTTTGAATTTCACTAAAAATTTTAGCGTCCGTTTTTTTTTTGTTGTGCAGTGTATATCCTTAAACCGGTCCTTTTTTTCAATGAAAAATTCATATAAATTTCAGACTCCAATTTCGACATATTTTATTGCATCGAGCATGTCGATCCTGCAGGTTATTCCGGTAGTGATTGGAGTGTTTCTCACTTCGTGGTTCATACGATTCCTATGGAGACGACGTCGGCTGTACATGTTATCTTCTAATATTCCGGGCCCTAGGAATTAACCCCTCATAGGAATGGCTCACTTACTGCTCGGAACGACTGAAGGTACTCTCGATTAACGAAACATTCATCGCCGAGTATTCACTTGAGTGTTTTTGCTTCTGATTACAGATATGTTCAAAGCATTTTTGAATATTTTTGCCGACCACCCCGACATTTCTAAAGGTTGGTTCGGCCCGGAGTTGATGTATTTCGTTTCGAAACCGGAGTACCTGGAGAAAATTTTGAACCATCCGGGGGCCATATCGAGAACGTTCGCTTACAATCCGATAAGTGCTCTCCTAGGATCGGAAGTGATCTTTATGGGCGACACCCCTAAATGGAAAATTGTGAGGAAATTTCTGGCGCCAAGCTTCAACCAGAAATCGTTGAACAGGTTTGTCTTCTGTTTCAATGAACAGGCTTTGACATTGTCCAAAATGTTAAAAACGAATTCCAATTCAGTTGAATTTGTAGATATTTCCAAGTGCATCAGTAATTAAATTGCCGACGTGGTCTCGGGTGAGTATTTCTGATCACACGGAATATTTTTGATAAAAACACTTTTTAGAAACGTTATTCGATTGTAAAATCAACGCTTAAGAGCGGGAGTTGCCAATAGGGAAATTTCTCGATAAGTAAGTATACGGGGTGTCTTTGAAATACGTGTACAACGCGCTACCACATACTCAGTTTTGCTGTATTTCCTAGGGGGCGCTGCGTACGCTACAAGCATTTGCAAATGACAGTCTCAACTTTTTCTCTCTTCAAATTACCGATGTTCCAATTAATGAAATGGACTGCTTGATGAATTTACTCAATAAAAGTTCTCTTGTTCGATGTCCCTACGGTCCACCGTTTTGGTATAATTCATTCTTGAATGGTCGATTTCATCCAATTTTTGCACCAATTTTTGGGGTAATTTTTCATGAAAAACACATTAGCCTGACAAAAAGTTAATTCCATGACTGCTTTGCTAAGAACAAATCACCTGACGAAAAAAGTAATTAAACTTCCTTTTCAGAGGGTTCATTTGTTTTTCTTGAAAAATTTCCCCAAAAATTAGAGCGAATTTAGGGTGAAATCCACCATTCGAGAGTGAATAATTCCAAAACGGTGGACTGTAGCGACATCAAACAAGCAGTCGATTCCATTTATTGGAACATCGGTAATTGGAAGAGGGAAAAAGATGAGACTGTCATTTGCAAATGCTTGTAGCGTACGTAGCGCCTCCTAGGAAATAAAGCAAAACTGAGTCCAAATAAGTATTCCCCGTACCAAAAAACCGTCGTGTACAAATTTTTGAATTATTATTCACAAAACTTGACACATTATTCAAAAAAATGGAAATAAAAATTTTCATTTCAACACCCTGTAACTTTTTTATTATCAACTTTTGGACTAAGGTCATTGTGGTTAAATCGTTCTATTTTGACCTCAGGAGTATGTGGTAGCGCGTTGTACACGTATTTCAAAGACACCCTATATTATTAAATTTGAACATTTTTGGTATTTTTGGTAGTATTGATATACATAAAAGTTCGTCAAAATCATGACGTAAACATCATAATTTTAATTCATATGAATAATGAAAGTTAATGGAGTTTAGGATAAGTTACATTTTGACGAAGTTTTTACGTCAACTTAAATAAAAGTGAGATAAGAATACAAAACACCCACTTTTTCACTCTTACTTTCAATTTTTCACTTTACAAAATAGCTATTTGTGTACCTAGGGGGCAAAGTATGTCACTAGCGCTTGAGGAGAAAAGTTGAGGAGCTGCATCTCCAGTAGTTGTGGAACTAAGTACAAGTGCCATCCAGCTATACAAATCGAAATCATTTATGGATCATTCCCTAGGTTTCAAGAAAAGTTTGTAACCATTCTTTGGCTTCGTGAGGGCATCCAATTTGAGTTCCACCTCTTCAACCGATCGATAACTGGTTGAAATTTCAAAATTCATCACCATCGCAACCACGACCACTTTGATCATCAGCATCGCAAATCTGTACCCTATGCAATTCCTGGGTCCTCCTGAGAAGGCGAGATAAGTGTAAGGGTGTCTTTTGGACATTTCTTCGGGCAAGAAACGATCAGGATCGAATTTCAGCGGATCCGGCCAATATTTCGCATCGCGATGCACGCTGTAGAAGCCCAAAAAGGCGTTAGCCCCTTTCGGAATTATGATGTCATCTAGAATCACATCAGAATCAAATTTACGCGCAATGAAGGATCCAGAAGGAAAGAGCCTCGACGATTCTTTGATCACACGTTCCGTGTATTTCAAACGTTGCAAATCTTCTGCTGTGATTGACTTATCGTCTCGCCCTTTCGTGATCTCGATCACTTCCGATCGAACTCTCCCCTGGAATTCGGAATTTTCAAATTGAGTTGAACTTGTTTAAGAGGAAATACCTGGATTTCTGAGTGCATCGCCAATAGGACCAATGTGAAGCAAATCGTAATGGTCGAAGTATCAATTGCCTTTTACGTTTAAAAATGTGATTAATCAAGTTCATTGATCAAGAGTCAGAGAGTACTCACGCCGATAAAGAAAGTGTTAATTTCGTGCTTGATGTTTTCATCTGAATATTGTGGTTCTTTCAATTTTCGGGTGAATAAAACTTGGATCAAAGATTTGAACTTTGTGGTGGTTTCATCTTCGAAAAGTTCGTCATCAACGTTATTCAAATGGAAGATCTATAAAAAAATATTGAAATTAGCCATGTGGAAAACATAAATCGATTTCACCGAACCTCTGAAGTAATTGCATTGATTTTATCAATAATTCTCATCTTTTCCTTATAAAGGCTGGTTTGTTTGAAAATGATTTCCAATCGGAACCATGGTTTACTTCCTTCTACCATTGCAAGTTCGAGTATCCTGGAGAATAATCAACAATCAATACTACCAAAAATACCAAGAATGTTCAAATTTAAAACTATACCTACTTATCAAGCAATTTTCCTATCGGTAACTCTCGCTCTTGAGCGTTGATTTTACAATCGAATAATGTTTCTAAAGAGTGTTTTCGTCAAAAATGTTCCGTGTGCTCAGAAATACTCACCCGAGACCACGTCGGCGATACAATTACTGACGTGCTTGGCAATATCCACACATTCAGCTGAATCGGAATTCGTTTTTAACATTTTGGACAATGTCAAAGCCTGTTCATTGAAACACAAGACAAACGAGTTCAACGATTTCTGATTAAAACTTGGCGCCAGAAATTTCCTCGCGATTTTCCATTTAGAAATATCGCCCAAAAAGAGCCCGTCCGTTCCTATGAGAGGTCGTATCGGATCGTAAAGGAACGATCTCGATATGGCCCCCGGATGGTTCAAAATTTTCTCCAGGTACTCCGGTTTCGAAACAAAATAGATCAACTCCGGGCCGAACCAACCCTTACAAATGTCGGGGTAATCGGCGAAAATGTCCAAAAAAGCTTTGAACATTTCTGTAATCAGAAGCAAAAACGTTCAAGTGAATACTCGACGATGAATCTTTCGTAATTGAAAAGTACCTTCAGTCGTTCCGAGCAGTAAGTGAGCCATTCCTATGAGGGGATAATTCCTAGGACCTGGAACTTTCGACGATAACACGTACAGACGACGTCGTGTCCATAGGAACCGTATGAACCACGAAGTGAAAAACACTCCAATCACTACCGAAATAACCTGCAGGATCGACATGCTCGATGCAATAAAATATGTCGAAATTGGACTCTCAAATTTATATGGATTTTTCGTCGAAAAAAAGGACCGGTTTAAGGATATGCACTGCCGAACAATAAAAATAAAAAACGGACGCTTAAATTTTAAGTGAAATTCAAAGTGGCGAGTCTTCTGGACGAAAAGACTAATTTAGAAAAACTTGTCATTTCTGGAAAGTAACATTCTTGAGGTATCACTCGCCAGACGCGTTTTTTTTTCTATACCAGGTTCCCCGTTACAGGGTGTCACATAGATTTCTGCAAAAAGTTTGGATGATTCCACGGTACCTGCTGTTGAAACACTCGCGGAACAATATACCACACGACAATGTTGCTGAAATTTACGTGACACCCTGTAAAACATACTCGGGGAGCCTGTATGAAACATCAGAAATGGCAAGTTTTTTGGAATTATTCTATTCGTTCAGGAGTTACGCCACTTTTTGAATTAAAAGTTAAGAATCCGTTTTTTTTTGTCCGGCAATGTATTATACAGTGTGATCCATCGCTTATGGCCAAATTGGTTCTGACTGAACGATGAGAGTTATGCTTTTCAAAATGGGAAGTCCGTCTGGCTGAATCAGCGAGTAGGTATAGTCTATTCAAGATAAACTGAACATCACGTGACCCCAAAGTACCTGACAAATACCTGTCATTAGTCAAAGGTTATCAATGCTTTTCATTTAAATTTTGCTAAGCAACTTAGGTCACGTGATGTTCATTTTATCTTGAATAGACTATATTTCACGTCAAAAATGAAGCGCAAGTATGACAGACGGATACGTTTTCCATAATATAGAGCTACCATTTCATTGACACCGTCGAATTCAGGACAAATTTATGTATACATTGACCGAGTAGTTAATTTATAATAATGAATCCTTGTGTCCGAAATTAAACGGTAGTTTCTTGATATTTGCCTACAAGGACAATTAGGCGACTTACAATGGCGGAGTCCTTTAATTATGTAATTTTCGGTTTATACTTCTGGATAACCGACCGAGGGGGTTATCATTCCATATTCTCCCGTCCCACCATTGCACCATTTCATAATATTTCACAAATATTTCACAAGTACCTAAGTATTTCATGGCATGACATTTCATAGGCATTCCATCCACATTTCATCGACATTTCAGAGCATTTCGCAACGGCGTTTCACAACAGCATTTCATAGCAATTCATAGCATTTCGCAGCATTTCATAATAGTCACTAGAAACCTATAGTACTCCGTGCCTGTAGCACTCGAAAGGTGTAGAATTCATTCATGTCATTTATTTTGATGTATTTATTTACATTCTATTTGGTTAAAGTATAGTCTGTGGTAAATCTGTCAGTTGTCAAAAATAATGTCAGATACCTCGGAAATTCCAATTATAATCGGCGATTTTCCTCTCGAATTTTCGTGCGCCTTTCACTTTCCGGGCGACGGCCCGTTCGATATAAGGATCCGGCGTTTTTTTGCACGATCCGGCGATGGGGGCACGGCGAAGACAGGTATCCGGGCAGCGACATCGATGGGGTTTTGACGGCAATATGATCACGGCACTTGTTCGCGGTCCTGAGATGTCCGTACACGGACCGGATTCCGCTGGGGAGCCGGCAGCCCCGTTTTGGGGCATCTCGGAAAGTCCGTACTTTTTCTCGACCATTTCTGGACCAAATTCGATGCTGTTATCGGCGAAAATATCGGAAACGGAGGCCACGTCACTTTACACACGAATTTAACTCGATTTGCCGCCTTTTCGATGTCGATTTGGACGAAAATGATACGCTTTTCGGGTTCGATTTCGACACTTGTTTTTTCCCGTTATTCTTGTAGGATTTTCATAATGTTTTTACCTGATATAACATTGGACACAACCGGCCACACGAATTCACTCTATCTACTCTCGATTTATGCATTTTTCACTCAAAATTGAACGAATTTGTGGGAACGCATTTCGAAATGTGACGTTTTGACATTTAATTTTTAACTTTGTTGGCGCGGTTGGCAAGGTGCTGATGATTATCTGATTGGCCGGATCCAGCTATTCTCTATAATTTTTGCTTCAAGTTTACCCTTAATTCCGAGCAATACAGTAATCACGTCACGGCAAAAATCCCTGCATTTTTTCCTTATTTTTCGTGATTTTTGAGCGTTCCGAATGGGCCTATTCCAGTCCCATCGTGAAAAAGACTGATGTTTAATTGATAAATTCACGTAATTTCGCTCGGTCTGAGAGAAAATCACGGGGAACTTTTGAGGTTTAAAAGAGTCGGTTCGCGACAGAGTCAGAAGTGTCACGTTTTATTATGGTTTATCCACTCCTAGATAATAATCATACTATTATTATTAGAAATTTTTGGTAATAATGGGTGGCGTTATTGATATAGATCACAGTTCGATGAAATAAAGTGACATTTCCAGCGATTAATGGGATCATTATTGCATTGGCTATGGCCAATCAGAATAGAGCGATTTTCAGGTGCAATTGGCAACAGCGCAACAATCGCGAAATTGACATTCAAAAATAGCGACCATTTGTTTGAATAATTGTTACGAGTGTTGTGGAGTGTCGAAAATTACTTGATCGTTTAATTGAAAATATGCATATGAATGATATAAGTGATAGTGAAAATGGAGACGAGCTCATAGGAACGGCTCCGGAGATACCAGATACCTGAAATATCCAGAAAGAGCTATGAATGAAGGTATGACACTTATAACCGTTCCCTTCGCAATGTTCGCAGCTCACAAATCTGCACCGATCTGACAACACTACATTCTGTCCGTCACAGCTGTTTTGAATGAAATTTGAAAGTTGAGCGAATTTTCGAGAGCCGTTTTAACTGTTTTGGAGTGGATAAAGCATAGTATTAAGCTCGCGTGTTTTGGCTTTTATTCGCTCGTTTGAATTACGCCACTCGCTGGCGCTCGTGGCGTAAGTTTTTCAAACTCGCGAATAAAAGCTACCAAAACACGCTCACCTAATAATATTCTATTATCCACTCCTAGATAATAATCATACTATTATTATTAGAAATTTTTGGTAATAATGGGTGGCGTTATTGATATAGATCACAGTTCGATGAAATAAAGTGACATTTCCAGCGATTAATGGGATCATTATTGCATTGGCTGTGGCCAATCAGAATAGAGCGATTTTCAGGTACAATTGGCAACAGCGCAACAATCGCGAAATTGACATTCAAAAATGGCGACCATTTGTTTGAATAATTGTTACGAGTGGTGAAGTGTCGAAAATTACTTGATCGTTTAATTGAAAATATGCATATGAATGATATAAGCTATGATATAAGTGATAGTGAAAATGGAGACGAGCTTATAGGAACGGCTCCGGAGATACCAGATACCTGAAATATCCAGAAAGAGCTATGAATGAAGGTATGACACTTATAACAGTTCCCTTCGCAATGTTCGCAGCTCACAAATCTGCGCCGATCTGACAACACTACATTCTGTCCGTCACAGCTGTTTTGAATGGAATTTGAAAGTTGAGCGAATTTTCGAGAGCCGTTTTAACTGTTTTGGAGTGGATAAAGCATAGTATTAAGCTCGCGTGTTTTGGCTTTTATTCGCTCGTTTGAATTACGCCACTCGCTAGCGCTCGTGGCGTAAGTTTTTCAAACTCGCGAATAAAAGCTACCAAAACACGCTCACCTAATAATATTCTATTATTTCATAGTATTTCATTTCGTCTTTAGTATAATAGTTGGGTCAATTTATTTCCAATATCACGTGGTCTTGAATCGTCCTAATGAATTCTATCATTTATCAATAATATCCAACACGGTATATATTTTGGATAGAAAAGAGAGT
This sequence comes from Salpingus planirostris, assembly GCA_949788335.1. Taxonomy (NCBI): domain Eukaryota; kingdom Metazoa; phylum Arthropoda; class Insecta; order Coleoptera; family Salpingidae; genus Salpingus; species Salpingus planirostris. The sequence goes on along the minus strand of OX460924.1, from coordinate 3,889,245 downwards.
AACATGATGATATTTTAAATAAGTTGAAACCAGTTAAGACCATAACATTATAGATTTTATAACTTTTTGAAAAAACAAAGTTTTTGTCAAATATGCTTAGCATTGAACTTTGAATTACTTATCTAAAAATGTTATTCAGTCAAGGTTGATAATTATTCTACACTCCCTTATGTATTTTCATTATAAATAGTGCAGTCCTTTCAGGGATAGCAATAATAGGCTAAGAAGAGACTATGATTAACAAATACGCGAGGAACTAAGCGTAAAACTGGTTTAATTTAATATATTCAATTAGGAATAAAACTAAAATTGAATGTCCAAAATCAAAAACATACTCAAAACTATTCGATTAATTGTGTTGAATTTCACTAAAAATTTAAGTGTCCGGTTTTTTTTGTTCGGCAGTGTATATCCTTAAACCGGTCCTTTTTTTTTCGACGATAAATTTATATAAATTTGAGACTCCGTTTTCGACATATTTTATTGCATCGAGCATGTCGATCCTGCAGGTTATTTCGGTAGTGATTGGAGTGTTTCTCACTTCGTGGTTCATACGATTCCTATGGACACGACGTCGGCTATACATGTTATCTTCGAATATTCCGGGCCCTAGGAATTATCCCCTCATAGGAATGGCTCACTTACTGTTCGGAACGACTGAAGGTACTCTCGAATAACGAAACATTCATCGCCAAGTATTCACTTGAGTGTTTTTGCTTCTGATTACAGATATGTTCAAAGCATTTTTGAACATTTTTGCCGAACACCCCGACATTTGTAAATGTTGGTTTGGCCCGGAGTTGTTTTATCTCGTTTCGAAACCGGAGTACCTGGAGAAAATTTTGAACCATCCGGGGGCCATATCAAGAACGTTCGCTTACAATCCGATAAGTACTCTCCTAGGATCGGACGGCCTTTTTTTGGGCGATACCCTCAAATGGAAAATCGCGAGAAAATTTCTGGCGCCAAGTTTCAACCAGAAATTGTTGAACAGGTTTGTCTTGTGTTTCAATGAACAGGCTTTGACATTGTCCAAAATGTTAAAAACAAATTCCGATTCAGCTGAATTTGTGGATATTGCCAAGTACGTCAGTAATTGTATCGCCGACGTGGTCTCGGGTAAGTTTTTGTGAGCACACGGAACATTTTTGACAAAAACACTTTTTAGAAACGTTATTCGATTGTAAAATCAACGCCCAAGAGCGAGAGTTGCCGATAGGAAAATTGCTTGATGAGTAGGTATATTTTTAAATTTGAACATTTTTGGTACTCTCGGTAGTAATGATTATTAATAATTTTCAGGATACTCGAAATTGGTATGGTAGAAGGAAGTAAACCATGGTTCCGATTGGGAATCATTTTCAAACGAACCAGCCTTTATAAAAAAAAGATGAGAGTGATTGATAAAATCAATGAAATTACTTCAGAGGTTCCGTCAAATCGATTTATGTTTTCCACAAGGCTCATTTCAATAATTTTTTCATAGATCTTCGATTTGAATAACGTTGACGTTGATGACAAACTTTTCAAAGATGAAAACACCACAAAGTTCAAATCTTTGATCCAAGTTTTATTCACCCGAAAATTGAAAGAACCACAATATTCAAATGAAAACATCAAGCACGAAATTAACACTTTCTTTATCGCCGTGAGTACTCTCTGATTATTGATCAATGAACTTGATTAATCACATTTTTAAACGTAAAAGGCAATTGATACTTCGACCATTACAATTTGCTTCACATTGGTCCTATTGGCGATGCACCCAGAAATCCAGGTATTTCCTCTTAAACAAGTTCAACTCAATTTGAAAATTCCGAATTCCAGGCGAGAGTTCGATCGGAAGTGATCGAGGTCACGAAAGGACGAGACGATAAGTCGATCACAGCAGAAGATTTGCAACGTTTGAAATACACGGAACGTGTGATCAAAGAATCGTCGAGGCTCTTTCCTTCTGGATCATTTATTTCGCGAAAATTCGATTCTGATTTGATTCTAGATGACATCATAATTCCAAAAGGGGCTAACGCTTTTTTGGGCTTATACATCGTGCATCGCGATGCGAAATACTGGCCGGAACCACTGAGATTCGATCCCGATCGTTTCTTGCCCGAAGAAATGTCCAAAAGACACCCTTATACTTATGTCGCTTTCTCAGGGGGGCCCAGGAATTGCATAGGGTACAGATTTGCAATGATGATGATCAAAGTGGTCATTGCTTCGATGGTGATGAATTTTGAAATTTCAACCAGTTGTCGATCGGTTGAAGAGGTAGAACTCAAATTGGATGCCCTCACGAAGCCAAAGAATGGTTACAAGCTTTTCATGAAACCTAGGGAATGATCCATAAATGATTTCGATTTGTATAGTTGGATCGCAACTGGATTGAGTTCTACAACTAGTGGAGATGCAGCTTCTCAACTTTCCTCCTCAAGCACCAATGATATACTTTTCCCTCTAGGTAAACAAATAGCTAGGTCCACCAGAGACTGGTCAACCTGTAATAACCATAGACGTAAAACTGTCAAAATGTCGTCAAAATGTAACATACCCTAAACGCCATTAACTTTCATTATTCATATGAATAAAAATTATGATGTTTACGTCATATAATTTTATCGAACTTTCATGCCTATGGTTATTGATATGTATATTAAACTTGTTTTTTTCAATCATAATTCCTTTTTTTATGTAAGTAAATATAATGAATTCAAGGGAAGTTTAGTAGAATGCAGTAGAATGTGACAAATTAGAATTATTGGAGAATTATTGTTGAAAATTATTGAGAAATTAGTAAAAATAAAGGAGGATTAGCACGGGAGTACAAGATTTTTTCAGCAACGTACGTATGTACCTCTCACAAAATTTATTTGACCTTTAAATTTTGTAAATGAAGAATATGACATATAATTCTATGGACCAAGAGGTGACTCCAATTTAAACTTGAAAAAAGTGAATGATGCAATTCGAAAACTGGAAAACGTTTTATTTTTGTAATATTCTCATTTTTTAGAAATTAAAATTTCCAAAAACCACACATTTCCTTCGGGTTACATTTCTTAGTCACAATCGAAATCAGTCTTAAACTATGTCTAAAACTGATAAATTCGAAATTTCCACAAATTTCAACATCCACGTTTCGCTAGCTTTTTCAATGATTATGATCATAATTTTAAAAACGGTTATAGAACTTCACCAATTATTGGCTACAACTGTCATCATTTCAGGTGTGAACGTTTATTAGTTTTGCTGTTCCAAAGAAAATTCGCACTTTCTAAAGCGGAAGAAGATTTTATAAAAGAGCTACAAAACTGTGCCATCAAAGTCGAAAATTACTAAACCTCGATAGAGAAGCTGAAAAACAAAGTAAAATATCAGGAACTTGAGGTCGGTATTACAGGTTTCTACAATGCTGTCAACTGTGATACGGTTTTCTTATTCAACAGATCGATAATTGGAAAGCCAATGACGAGAGGAAGTTGTCCCAAATCAACGAAACCCACGAACAAACTACAAAAACGAATTTAGCGGAAATGTAAGTAACAACATTCAAGATGGCGCCCTCTACCTGTCATCGTCAATTCTAAATCGATTTCAATTTTCAGGAGCAAGAAAATCGCCTCCATGATTAAACAAATCAACGAATACAAGGATCGGTTGAATTTAAAATAAGAATAACGTAATTTCCGTATTAAATAAAGTTTCGTTTATTTCTGTAAAAATTACACCGTCATTTTGTGCATCGTTAGGACCTAAATTAGACGTTTTACTTGTATCAAAGTATAAAATTCGACTTAAGATTATCACATTACACGATCGAGGGGGCGCTCAGTGCTCCACCAGGGGCCCCCAGAAGTGCTTGCTGGCCCTTCTCTCGTCTTCTGTCAGGAAAAATTCGCGCCCGTGCTTGACGAACTCTTTCAGGGTGATTTTGCCGTCGTGATTGTCGTCAATCGCCTTGAAAGCGGTCACCGCTTCTTTTTCGCCCAGGCCCAAGCATTCGTAAAACAGTTTGAATTCCTCCACCGTTATTATGTGATCGTGGTCCTGGTCGACGGCCTGTAATCGAAAAAAGTCGAATTCAACCCCAATTTTCACCTTTTCGCGCAAAGCAAACGAGATGTTTGGCAGTTGGGTGGAGTTGAAAGTCCCTAGATGAAGCTAAAAGTCTCTAAATGTATTATCGATTTAATTCTGTAGTGCGGAACTAAATTGAATTTTGGCTTTGTCAAGTTTTGCCATGGTTTTGTTACTAGGTAAATATTTTCAACCAACCCGCTCGATTTCTACCCGTCTCTCAAAGGTTGTAGAACCGATAGACGAGGAGTTCGAACTTCTAGGAAAATTTAACACCGAGTTCGAATTTCGCCACAGTACCTTCAGTCGTTCCGAACAGTAAGTAAGCCATACCTATGAGGGGATAATTCCTAGGGCCCGGAATATTCGAAGATAACATGTACAGACGACGTCGTGTCCATCTGAATCGTATCAACCACAAAGTGAAAAACACTCCAATCACTACCAAAATAACCTGCAGGATCGACATGCTCGATGCAATGAAATATGTCTAAATTGGACTCTCAACTTTATATAAATTTATCGTCGAAAATAGAACCGGTTTTAGGATATACACTGCTGAACAAAAAAAAAACGGACACTTAAATTTTTAGTGAAATTCAAAGTTGTGTATCTTCTGAACGAAAAGACTAATTTGGGAAAACTTGTCATTTCTGGAAAGTCGGATTCATGAGGTATCACTCGCCAGACGCTTTTTTTTCTATACCAGGTTCCTCGTTACAGGGTGTCACATAGATTTCTGCAATAAGTTTGGATGATTCCACGGTACCTGCTGTTGAAACACTCGCGGAACGGTATACCGCACAACAATGTTGCTGAAATTCACGTGACACCCTGTAAAACATACTCGGGGAACCTGTATGAAACACCAGAAAACGTCACCATTTTGAGTGGAGAAACCGCACCTGAAGCAGCGGTACGGTTTTTTGATTCACGGTGTATAATTTCGTAACAAGTATCAAGATGATATATTTTAAATAAGTTGAAACCAGTTGAGACCATATAATATATGTACATAACATTATAGATTTTATAGCTGCTTGAAAAAACAAAGTTTTTGTCAAATATGCCTAGCATTGAACTTTAAATTACTTATCTAAAAATGTTATTCAGTCAAGGTTGATAATTATTCTACACTCCGTTATGTATTTTCATCATAAATAGTACAGTCCGTTCGGGGATAGCAATAATAGTCTAAGAAGAGACTATGATTAACAAATACGCGAGGAACTACGGGTAAAACTGGTTTAATTTAATATTTAATTAGGAATAAAACTAAAATTGAATGTCCAAAATCAAAAACAAACTCAAAACTATTCGATTAATTGTGTTGCTGACATTTTTGTTACTAAAACAACAGTCGGTTATCCTGAACTAAAAACCGAAAATCCCCTACAAAAAAAGGACTCTCAACTATCAATTCAAAAGAGGCGTAAAACTCCTGAACGAAAAGATGAATTCCAGAAAACATGCCATTTCTGATGTTTCATACAGGCTGTTTGATAAAAACTCCAGAACGCCACAGTTTCTTTAGTTGTCATCCGATTTCAAAAACCCATTAACAAAAAATGATTTATTTTTCATGCTCTACGAATAGGCCTTGCCGCCAAATTTTTTCCCTCAACTTCTTTTTTTAACATTGGTAAATTTAACTTTTTTAATAATAAAATGCCATTATTTCCAATTCAAAGTTGAAGTAGATATTTTTTCCTTTACCATCGGCCAATAAAAAAGTTGATTTTCCTTAATAATCGTCAGAAAAACGTAAAAAATGATTCGCCAGATTTGGTCGGATTAAACAAAAAACGTCATTTTCACGTTTGCTGTGGAATCCAAAGCACTCCTGAAACTGACATTTCTTAAAATTTAATTCAAATCGGGCGAAACTTTTTATGCGTTTTCTTGGATAAACATTGAAAAAATGACCACTTTCTACATACCATAGTAAAGAGAAAAATACATACTTCAATTTTAAATTAGAAGTAATCGTACTTTATTCATAAAAATTTAAATTTACCAATGTTAAAAAAAGAAGTTGATGGAAAAAATTTGGTAACAAGCTCTATTCTTAGTGCATGAAACATAAATCATTTTTTGTTAATGGGTTTTTGAAATCAGATCATAACCAAAGAAACTGTGGCGTTCTGGAGTTTTTATCAAACAGCCTGTATACTGACTCCTCGAGTATGTTTTACAGGGTGTCACGTAAATTTCAGCAACATTGTTGTGCGGTATATCGTGCCACAGTTTTTCGACGGCCAAATTTCGCTCCGCGAGGGTTCCAACAGCAGGTACCGTGTAATCATCCAAACTTTTTGCAGAAATCTATGTGACACCCTGTAACGGGAAGCCTGGTATAAAAAAAACCGCGTCTGGCGAGTGATACCTCAAGAATGCGACTTTCCAGAAATGACAAGTTTTTCTAAATTAGTCTTTTCGTCCAGAAGATACGCCACTTTGAATTTCGGTAGCGATTGGAGTGTTTTTCACTTCGTGGTTCATACGGTTCCTATGGACACGACGTCGTCTGTACATGTTATCTTCGAATATTCCGAGCCCTAGGAATTATCCCCTCATAGGAATGGCTCACTTACTGCTCGGACCGACTGAAGGTACTCTCGATTAACGAAACATTCATAGCCGCATATTCACTTGAGTGTTTTTGCTTCTGATCACAGATATGTTCAAAGCATTTTTGAACATTTTTGCCGACCACCCCGACATTTCTAAGGGTTGGTTCGGCCCGGAGTTGATCTATTTCGTTTCGAAACCGGAGTACCTGGAGAAAATCCTGAATCATCCGGGGGCCATATCGAGATCGTTCATTTACGACCCGATACGACTTCTCATAGGATCGGAAGGGATCTTTATGGGCGACACCCCTGAATGGAAAATTGTGAGGAAATTTCTGGCGCCAAGCTTCAACCAGAAATTGTTGAACAGGTTTGTCTTGCGTTTCTACGAAGGCGTAGAGGGGCCACGACGATATTAATTTCCAATAAGAGCTTACACATTTAGAGTGTAAATTGACACTTTTTTCTGTAAATTTACACATTCTTTCTGTAAATTTACATATTTATTCTGTAAATTTACACTTTTTTTCTGTAAGTTTACACATTTATTTTGTAAATTTACACTTTTTTTCTGTAAATTTACACATTTATTTTGTGAATTTACACTTATGTTTTCAAATTACCGCGTTTTCTGTACATTTACATCATTTAACATCACATCAGTCAGTGTATGTGGGATTGCATTGTTGTCTTCATCAATACAAGATAGGCCGGAATAACCGTAGGCACACAAAATATTTCCGGGTAAGTACCTCCAAGAAATGATTTTATTCGTTTTCGACATGGTATAAAATCGGTCTCACACATGAGGGCTGGATGACAACGCTTATGGCGAATCACTGAAAGCGCTAGCGTCTATGTGTGGTGCCGCGGTCTGTTTATTATTCTTCTTACTTATGGTTTAACATTCCAGGAAAATGGAGTGCGATGCGCAACAGGAATTTGAGAACTATTTATTGCAAAGAAAAATTGACCCAGCACTAATAAATCGGTTAAGAGAAGAAAAGGTAGGTGTATATTTACTTATTGAAAGGATTTCACATTTGACGGCTGAATAAGCATTTGACAAATGACCGGTCAATTGACAGTCAAATTGTCAAAAACCTTTTCCACACGAGAAAAGGTGCGCACTAAGTGCAGTTCCATCCGTTTCTAATCCACGTAATTGAAAAGGATGAAGATACACTAAGTGCAACAAAATGCGTACTTTTTGACCAAGTGGAAAAGGCTGCATACAGCCTGTCCTAAAAATGGTGTACCCGATGTACTTATAAGGGCCGATTCCTCTCGTCAATATGAAAGTAAAAGTCCCTATAAACTATTGTCCGCAAACGCTTAATAGATACAGGGTGCCACATTTAACATTACCAGTACATCTTTCAGCGGCATGGTAACCGCATGCGGAGAAATGTTTCAAATGAAGAAGAAAGCCTATACCTTATAGACTTTCAGAAAAGGTTTCGTCGAGTCTTGGAAACACTTCCCACGCGAAAACCGTTGAAAAAAGTCGAACAGCCGCAAATAAAGCGCACTAACTCAACCAAAACCGCACTAAACTCAATCAATGTCAAAAAAATTACGACTTTTGGCAGGTGCTTGGAGCGCCACCATCGGTAATTCTCGACCCCAATACCTTGAGTACACCATTTTTAGGACACCCTGTATATTATTTGAGGACATGGTCTACAATTTTTTCTGATTCTTTTTTCAGATTGATTACTCTGTAATCTCTGTAATGGATGAAAAAGATTTAAGTAATTTATTTTCATACTACGGTGATCGTATAGCCATTCAAGACTTTTGTAGAAGACATGTGGGCAGAAAATCCAAGAAGCAGAGCCTCATTGACAGATTGAATCGTGCGAATGTATTAGCAAAAGAGTCTAAAAAAAAACATGTTTTGAGTTCAAGTGATGAAGATGAACAAATTCTGTCGAAAGTACAAAAGAAGCCTAAAACTTCGTCTGCAAATACTCCTAAATCCTCTACTAGATTCGTGAAGATTGGATGGTTATTGGGCCAAAAGGGAAATAGCCTGAAACAAATTAGAATGAAGCAAGGAGGAGGGACAAGAAAAGTGCGAGTTCCGAAAAGTCACCAAAAAGCTGATTTAATCAAAGAAGGCGAGAAATTGTTTTTCCCAAATGGAGTATCTATTAATGGACTAAAACTGAATAAATTTCAAGTCGATTTATTGGATTTCGGTCGGCAGCCACTTGATGATAGCTTTACGGTGGAAGAAATTTTCGACAAAGCCAAACTATCCAAAATACGCGTATATTTTACGACGATTCCAAAGCAAAGATGTGAGACAGAAACCAGAACCAGTGGCAGTACAGATATAATACCACAAAATAAGGTAGATGATACGGTATTTCCCATACCCTTGGAAGTTCCTCCCAATTCTGATTTCGGACCCATAATCTTGGGAGTGAACGATGATTCAACCATGACACCTGTTTTATCACTCGCGTTTGAATTGCAAGACTACATTGACCTCTCCAATGTTGCCCAATTTAACGACGATTCTGAATATGCTATGACACTCGAACAATCTGAATATAGAGATGAATCTGAAATCGAAACAACTAAAATTCGACTTCATCGTGGACGCGTTTTTGATGAATTAATTGAAGAGTTCAGAACAAAAAATATAAGAGGAAAAGTAGATGTGCAACTGGTTCTTCCAAATGGTGTCGAGGAACCTGCAGAGGATTATGGAGGCGTATGGAGAGATACATTATCGGAGTTCTGGTCCACGATGATTGAGAAATGCACAGTTGGATCTAACTGCCTTATTCCCCAAATCAGGCATGACTTTGGATCTGAAAAATGGACCACTATTGCGAAAATTCTCAAGAAAGGTTGGATAACCGATAAATATTTTCCTATAAAAGTATCACCAATTTTCATGGGACACTGTATTTTCAAAAAAACAATAGGCGATATACGTGAAGATTTTCTTCAGTTTTTGAGCGAAGAAGAAAGGAACTTGATAAGTGAAGCTGTTAAAGATTTTAAATCCGTGGACTTGGATGAACTTTTAGACATGCTATCCCGTTTTGACTGTAAAGTTCTTCCAACGGCCAGCAACATTGAAAACCTCATCAATGAAATTGCCGATAAAGAAATTGTACAAAAACCGGCATTTATAATTGATTGTTTTCATAATGAATTACAATTAATAATGACCGAAGAACAATTCATTTCCTTGTACAAGACATCGAAACCAACATCTAAAAACATTTTAAGATGTATTAGCTTTCAAGAACAATTGAACACCAATGAAGAGCGGGTGTCAAATTTTTTGAAAAATTACATTCGTCAATCTGACGAAACTTTGCGAAGAGCCTTCTTGAGGTTCTGTACCGGTTCAGACATTTGTCTTATAGATAACGTCATAAAGGTCTCATTCAATAAAACTTCTGGTCTATCGAGACGTCCGCTAGGCCGCACATGTTCGAGCACACTCGAACTTCCGGAGAGCTATGATCACTACATAGAATTACGTTCTGATTTCAATTCTATTCTGAAATCCAATGTATGGGTAATGGATTTTGTTTAGTGTTTGGATGTAACGTATTTATATTTACATACATTTATCTTTAGCTTGTTTATATGTACAGGGTGTCACACGGCAACCGGAACATAGGAAATTAGTTTTTGCCAAATATTATATCCTAGGTGCATAATAATTAAAATAAACAGGCACAACTTATCACAAAGGGATGAAAAACAGTAAAATTCAAAAATAATTTATTGTGCTCCGGTTGCCGTGTGACAGCCTGTATATACTTTGTTCTTCAGTTCAGATTATCTATTTATTTGTCAGTTTCTATATCACACTTTCATATTTTTGTTTATCTCCATTTTGAGAGCATTCATAAGGTAAACATAGCGTCCTTATATTGAACAGTACCGGATTTAATTGTTCCGAGTTAAAAATGGCGTCGATTATTATTACTGGTGCAGGTTGCGAGTACTCTATACTGTCAATAGAGGAACTTTGTTATATCTTTTTTTCACCTTTCATTTCAGAATATACCATTTATTTGTCTGTTTCGTTCACACTTTTATTACAACATTTTTCCATGTTAATTTTATTAGGGTCGTCATGCAGGTTCGACTCCAGTGACGTTACACAGTGACTACATCATGTAAAGTCGCTGTAGTTTTAGCGAAAGTTTAAGTCTAATAATTCCCCTTATTCACTAATAAATTGCTGCGTAGCAAGTATAGTTGTCTATTGCTATAAACAATTACTCACATTGTTGTTAGCAATAGACAACAATACTTGCTACGTAGCAATTCCGTTAGTGAATTAGGGGGTATAATTCAGGCCTTATACCCCCTTATGAACGCGCTCTAGACGCTTTAGACATCGAACCAATGGCATCTTGACTTCTTCAGTCAGTCAAAAATACGATTGGCTCGATAAAAGCGTGAGTGTATAGAGCGCGTCTATTGTGTTTCTTCTACGGTGCGATCGAAAAAATTTCACATAAAGGGAGGCTATGACTATCATTCTCTCTCTACCCTCATGTCTACCCTTCTAGTCAAAGAGTAGTAGTTTACAAGTGAGACAGAATGGTAGCCATATAGCCACAGCCTCCCTTTGTGTCAAATGTATTCGATCGCACCGTATGAGTAACTGTAGTATAAGTCAAACAAGAATACAGTGCCATTATAATACGTTATGTATATTTTAATTATTTTATCTTCAAATTTTTATACAACTTAATAATCCTTAATTATTAAAATACATGAAAACCTACTGAAATAAATGGATTTTTAATTATTCAACTAGGTACATAACATCCATCCAAACGGCAAACGGGTTTTTATTTCAGTGGGCAATTACAGAGCAAATTCACTTGTTGAACAATGACGGTCATCATACACTTGTTCTTAGAATAATAATAATCGTCTGATTTCATTCCTGAGACAAATATAATTCTCAACCGCGTCATAAGGATCATTTGAAGAATCTAAATCCAACTCATCTTTCAAAATTTCGCATAGTTCGTAAACTGTTGTATCGCATAAAATTCTTCTACTGGGTACGATACACTCTTCTATAGTAATATCGATTTCTCTTTGATCGATGTGTAGTAAGTAACTGTGAGTATCAAAACTCTCTGGTACATTATATAGGGTAATGGGTCTACCTCGAGGAAGTATACTATTCCTAGATGACGATATTCTGTGAGTATTCCATTCCAATTTCATTGTATTCAATTCATTCTGTGGGAGATAATTAAGTTGTCATTAAAATATCAGTCATTAAAAATAGGAAATAGGTATACCTACGGTCCCTGGCCTGGGCGGTTTAATAAGTACTTACTTGGATGATTCGGAGAAAGCAATATTGAATCAAAGATTTGTCCAAATACGATCCGTCAAAATGTCCATCTTCTTTAATTTTTCGAAATAGATTTATCCAGAATTCAGTGCAATGCTTTCTCAATATGCTCCACCAGCATTCGATTTTTTGGTTTGAAGTACTCGTGCCGTAGATAAACGGTGGTAGGTGTCCCTCTTCTACGTCTCGTCTAAAAAATGATTGTAATAGTTGTACACGACCATTTTCGGTACCCATATCAGCTCGAACAGTATGTGGTCCTCCGCCACATCTATGTAAAGTTTCCAGAAAGTAGCCAGCAATTACGCGAGGATCATTACTTGTCGATCCGCATTTCAACCACATAATGTGTCTAGAAAATCCATCTATACAACCATTGATGGCAATTCCAAATGGCTTCAACTTGTCATAGGAATCTATATGCCAAATATAATTTGGACCTTTATTGTAATACTGTCGACGTCTCAATCGACGACGTGTCCTAAATTGAACTCCTTCTGGATCGAGTTGCGCCAATAAGAGTCGTATGGTTTTTTGTCGAACTACTAAACCTTTTTGGATACATTTCAAGTGCATCCATCGATATCCATGCAGCTGGCCGGATTTTGGAATTTCAGACCTCAACAAAGCCCTCACATCATTCAGCGAAGAGTACTCCTTCCTCCGAAACAATTCATATTTTTCCAGTTTCCTTTTCAAAGTTCGTAAACTCATGTTGATCTTGTTGTAAAGCGTGAGAAACTCAAGAATTTCTTTCTGGTGCAATCCAAGAGAAAAATAGAATCTGATGAGATTTTCTACTTCTTCTTCCATTATGGAGTATATCACGTATTTGTCGTTAACCTTCACTCTTCACGAGACACAATTCGATAAACGAATGTAGTGACTTAACAGCAACTCAACGGCAACAGAAGTGCGTGATTTTTATAGGAAAAAAAAGTGTAAATTTACAAAATAAATGTGTAAATTTACAGAAAAAAAGTGTAAATATACAGAATAAATATGTAAATTTACAGAAAGAATGTGTAAATTTACAGAAAAAAGTGTCAATTTACACTCTAAATGTGTAAGCCCTTATTGGAAATTAATATCGTCGTGGCCCCTCTACGCCTTCGTACGTTTCAATGAACAGGCTTTGACATTGTCCAAAATGTTAAACACGAATTCCAATTCAGTTGAATTTGTTGATATTGCCAAGCACGTCAGTAATTGTATCGCCGACGTGGTCTCGGGTGAGTATTTCCGAACACACGGAACATTTTTGAAAGAAAACACTTTTTAGAAACGTTATTCGATTGTAAAATCAACGCCCAAGAGCGGGAGCTGCCAATAAGGAAATTGCTCGATAAGTAAGTATATTTTTAAATTTGAACATTTTTGGTATTTTTGGTAGTATTAATTTTTAATTAATCTCCAGGATACTCGAACTTGCAATGGTAGAAGGAACTAAACCTTATTGGTTCAGATTGGAAATCATTCTCAAACAAACTAGCCTTTATTAGGAAAAGATGAGAATTATTGATAAAATCAATGCAATTACTTCAGAGGTTCGGTGAAATCGGTTTATGTTTTCCACATGGCTAATTTCAATAATTTTCTCAAATACAGCGTGTCACACTTAACATTGAGACAGCCCTATAACTTTTTAGTTTCTGGGAGCAGACCATTGAATTTGTTTACAGTCATAGCTTTTCAAGAGGGACATCTATTGAGGCTATACATCTCATTAAAAATTGTAAGCTCTGCCTAGTGGGATCACGCGAATGAAGCGATTTTTCAATAACTTGCTTCGCGATCAAGATATCAAAAAAATTGATTCGAAGAAGTTGTTCTGAATCAAATTTAGACCCTAAATACTGAGTTTTATGACATAATTGGCATTTTGAGTATTTTGCAATTTTCATTTTTAGTCCCAAAAAGTCATTTTACATTCTGATTTGATGAATTTGATTGACATGAAAAATTAATACTTGAAGTACCTGTTCCTTATGTTTGTCATCTGAATCACAGCTTTCTAGTTGATACGGGACATTCGGGGACATAAAAGTTCGTCAAAATCATGACGTAAACATCATAATTTTAATTCGTATGAATAATGAAAGTTAATGGCGTTCAGGATAACTTACATTTTGACGAAGTTTTACGTCTATGGTTATTACTGGTTGACAAGTCTCTAGTGGAACTTCAACTTGAATAAAAGTGAGATAAGAATACAAAACATCCACTTTTTCACTCTCACTTTTATTTTTTCGCTTTACAAAATAGCCATTTGTGTACCTAGGGGGCAAAGTATATCATTGGCGCTTAAGGAGAAAAGTTGAGGAGCTGCATCTTCAGTAGTTGTGGAACTTGATTCAATTATACAAATCAATATCATTTATGGATCATTCTCTAGGTTTCATGAAAAGCTTGTAACCATTCTTTGGCTTCGTGAGGGCATTCATTTTGAGTTCTACTTCTTCAACCGATCGATAACTGGTTGAAATTTCAAAATTCATCACCATCGAAGCAATGACCACTTTGATCATCATCATTGCAAATCTGTACCCTATGCAATTCCTGGGCCCCCCTGAGAAGGCGAGATAAGTGTAAGGGTGTCTTTTGGATATTTCTTCGGGCAAAAAACGATCAGGATCGAATTTCAACGGTTCCGGCCAATATTTCGCATCGCGATGCACGCTGTAGAAGCCCAAAAAGGCGTTAGCCCCTTTTGGAATTATGATGTCATCTAGAATCACATCAGAATCAAATTTACGCGCAATGAAGGATCCAGAAGGAAAGAGCCTCGACGATTCTTTGATCACACGTTCCGTGTATTTCAAACGTTGCAAATCTTCTGCTGTGATTGACTTATCGTCTCGCCCTTTCGTGATCTCGATCACTTCCGATCGAACTCTCGCCTGGAATTCGGAATTTTTAAACTGAGTTGAACTTGTTCTAGAAGAAATACCTGAATTTCTGGGTGCATCCCCAATAGGACCAATGTGAAGCAAATCGTAATGGTCGAAGTATCAATTGCCTTTTACGTTTAAAAATGTGATTAATCAAGTTCATTGATCAAGAATGAGAGAGTACTCACGGCGACAAAGAAAGTGTTAATTTCGTGCTTGATGTTTTCATCTGAATATTGTGGTTCTTTCAATTTTTTGGTAAATAAAACTTGGATCAAAGATTTGAACTTTTTGGTGCTTTCATCTTCGAAAAGTTCGTCATCAACGTCAACGTTATTCAAATCGAAGATCTATAAAAAAATATTGAAATGAGCCTTGTGGAAAACATGAATCGATTCGACGGAACCTCTGATGTAATAGCATTGATTTTGTCAATAACTCTCATCTTTTCCTTATAAAGGCTGGTTCGTTTTAAAATGATTCCCAATCGGAACCATGGTTTACTTCCTTCTACCATTGCAAGTTCGAGTATCCTGGAGATTAATCAACAATCAATACTACCAAAAATACCAAGAATGTTCAAATTTAAAACTATACCTACTTATCAAGCAATTTTCCTATCGGTAACTCTCGCTCTTGGGCGTTGATTTTACAATCGAATAACGTTTCTAAAAAGTGTTTTTGTCAAAAATGTTCCGTGTGCTCACAAAAACTTACCCGAGACCACGTCGGCGATACAATTACTGACGTGCTTGGCAATATCCACACATTCAGCTGAATCGGAATTCGTTTTTAACATTTTGGACAATGTCAAAGCCTGTTCATTGAAACACAAGACAAACGCGTTCAACGATTTCTGGTTGAAACTCGGCGCCAGAAATTTCCTCGCGATTTTCCATTTAGGGGTATCGCCCAAAAACAGCCCGTCCGTTCCTATGAGATCTCCTATCGGGTCGTAAAGAAACGATCTCGATATGGCCCCCGGATGGTTCAAAATTATCTCCAGGTACTCCGGTTTCGAAACGAAATAGATCAACTCCGGGCCGAACCAACCCTTAGAAATGTCGGGGTGGTCGGCAAAAATGTTCAAAAATGCTTTGAACATTTCTGTAATCAGAAGCAAAAACGTTCAAATGAATACTCGACGATAAATCTTTCGCAATTTAAAAATACCTTCAGTCGTTCCGAGCAGTAAGTGAGCCATTCCTATGAGGGGATAATTCTTAGGACCTGGAACTCTCGACGATAACATGTACAGACGACGTCGTGTCCATAGAAATCGTATGAACCACGAAGTGAAAAACACTCCAATCACTACCGAAATAACCTGCAGGATCGACATGCTCGATGCAATAAAATATGTCGAAAACGGAGTCTCAAATTTATATAAATTTATCGTCGAAAAAAAGGACCGGTTTAAGGATATAATAGTCTGAGAAGAGACTATGATTAACAAATACGCGAGGAACTAAGCGTAAAACTGGTTTAATTTAATATATTCAATTAGGAATAAAACTAAAATTGAATGTCCAAAATCAAAAACAAACTCAAAACTATTCGATTAATTGTGTTGAATTTCACTAAAAATTTAAGTGTCCGGTTTTTTTTGTTCGGCAGTGTATATAATTAAACCGGTCCTTTTTTTTTCGACGATAAATTTATATAAATTTGAGACTCCGTTTTCGACATATTTTATTGCATCGAGCATGTCGATCCTGCAGGTTATTTCGGTACTGATTGGAGTGTTTCTCACTTCGTGGTTCATACGATTCCTATGGACACGACGTCGGCTGTACATGTTATCTTCTAATATTCCGGGCCCTAGGAATTATCCCCTCATAGGAATGGCTCACTTACTGTTCGGAACGACTGAAGGTACTCTCGAATAACGAAACATTCATCGCCAAGTATTCACTTGAGTGTTTTTGCTTCTGATTACAGACATGTTCAAAGCTCTTTTGAAAATTTTTACCGATCACCCCGACATTTCTAAGGGTTGGTTCGGCCCGGAGTTGGTCTATTTCGTTTCGAAACCGGAATACCTGGAGAAAATTTTGAACCATCCGGGGGCCATATCAAGAACGTTCGCTTACAATCCGGTAAGTACTCTCCTAGGATCGGACGGCCTTTTTTTGGGCGATACCCTCAAATGGAAAATCGCGAGAAAATTTCTGGCGCCAAGTTTCAACCAGAAATTGTTGAACAGGTTTGTCTTGTGTTTCAATGAACAGGCTTTGACATTGTCCAAAATGTTAAAAACAAATTCCGATTCAGCTGAATGTGTGGATATTGCCAAGCACGTCAGTAATTGTATCGCCGACGTGGTCTCGGGTAAGTTTTTGTGAGCACACGGAACATTTTTGACAAAAACACTTTTTAGAAACGTTATTCGATTGTAAAATCAACGCCCAAGAGCGAGAGTTGCCGATAGGAAAATTGCTTGATAAGTAGGTATAGTTTTAAATTTGAACATTCTTGGTATTTTTGGTAGTATTGATTGTTGATTAATCTCCAGGATACTCGAACTTGCAATGGTAGAAGGAAGTAAACCATGGTTCCGATTGGGAATCATTTTCAAACGAACCAGCCTTTATAAAAAAAAGATGAGAGTGATTGATAAAATCAATGAAATTACTTCAGAGGTTCCGTCAAATCGATTTATGTTTTCCACAAGGCTCATTTCAATAATTTTTTCATAGATCTTCGATTTGAATAACGTTGACGTTGATGACGAACTTTTCAAAGATGAAAACACCACAAAGTTCAAATCTTTGATCCAAGTTTTATTCACCCGAAAATTGAAAGAACCACAATATTCAAATGAAAACATCAAGCACGAAATTAACACTTTCTTCGTCACTGTAAGTGCTCTTCGATTCGAGATAAATGAACGTGATTACTAACATTTTTAAACGTAAAAGGCAATTGATACTTCGACCATTACAATTTGCTTCACATTGGTCCTATTGGCGATGCACCCAGAAATCCAGGTATTTCCTCTTAAACAAGTTCAACTCAATTTGAAAATTCCGAATTCCAGGCGAGAGTTCGATCGGAAGTGATCGAGATCACGAAAGGACGAGCCGATAAGTCGATCACAGCAGAAGATTTGCAACGTTTGAAATACACGGAACGTGTGATCACAGAATCGTCGAGGCTCTTTCCTTCTGGACCATTTATTTCGCGAAAATTCGATTCTGATTTGATTCTAGATGACAACATAATTCCAAAAGGGGCTAACGCCCTTTTGGGCTTCTACAGCGTGCATCGCGATGCGAAATACTGGCCGGAACCACTGAAATTCGATCCCGATCGTTTCTTGCCCGAAGAAATGTCCAAAAGACACCCTTATACTTATCTCGCTTTCTCAGGGGGGGCCAGGAATTGCATAGGGTACAGATTTGCGATGATGATGATCAAAGTGGTCATTGCTTCGATGGTGATGAATTTTGAAATTTCAACCAGTTGTCGATCGGTTGAAGAGGTAGAACTCAAATTGGATGGCCTTACGAAGCCAAAGAATGGTTACAAGCTTTTCATGAAACCTACAGAATGATCCATAAATGATATTGATTTGTATAATTGAATCAAGTTCCACAACTACTGAAGATGCAGCTCCTCAACTTTTCCCCTTAAGCGCCAATGATATACTTTGCCCCCTAGGTACACAAATAGCTATGTTGTAAAGTGAAAAATTGAAAGTAAAAGTGAGATAAGATACATTCTTATCTCACTTTTATTTAAGTTGAAGTTCCACCAGAGACTGGTCAACCTGTAATAACCATAGACGTAAAATTGTCAAAATGACGTCAAAATGTAACATACCTACCCTAAACGCCATTTACTTTCATTATTCATATGAATAAAAATTATTTTGTTTACGTCATAATTTTAACGAACTTTCATGTCTATAGTTATTGATATGTATATTAAACTTGTTTCTTTCATAATCATAATCATAATTCTTCTTTATGTAAGTAAATATAATGAATTTAAGGGAAGTTTAGTAGAATGCAGTAGAATGTGACAAATTATAATTATTGGGGGAATTATTGGTGAAAATTATTGAGAAATTAGTAAAAATAAAGGAGAATTAGCACGGAAGTACAAGATTTTTTCAGCGACGTATGTACGTACCTCTCACAAAATTTATTTGACCTTTGAATTTTGTAAATGAAGAATATGACATTTAATTTTATGGACCAAGAGGTGACTCCAATTTAAACTGGAAAAAAGTGAATGATGCAATTCGAAAACTGGAAAACGTTTTATTTTTGTATTATTCTCATTTTTTAGAAATTAAAATTTCCAAAAACCGCACATTTACTTCGGGTTACATTTCTTAGGGCCGATCTTTTCATCTCCCAGTTAAGTTTATCCGGCAGTTTGTTGATTTTTATTGTTGCAACAATAGTAACCAAGGTATTTAACCGCCAGTTAAACTTAACTAGAGGTGAAAAGATCGGCCCTTAGTCACAATCGAAATCAGTTTAAAACTATGTCTAAAACTGATAAATTCGAAATTTCCACAAATTTCAACATCAACGCTTCGCTAGCTTTTTCAATGATTATGATCATAATTTTAAAAACGGTTATAGAACTTCACCAATTATTGGCTACAACTGTCATCATTTCAGGTGTGAACGATTATTAGTTTTGCTGTTCCAAAGAAAATTCGCACTTTCTAAAGTGGAAGAAGATTTTATAAAAGAGCTACAAAACTGTGCCATCAAAGTCGAAAATTACTAAACCTCGATAGAAAAGCTGAAAAACAAAGTAAAATATCGGGAACTTTAGGTCGGTATTACAGGTTTCTACAATGCTGTCAACTGCAATTCGGTTTTCTTATTCCACAGATCGATAATTGGAAAGCCAATGACCAGAGGAAGTTGTCTCAAATCAACGAAACCCACAAACAAACTATAAAAACGAATTTAGCGGAAACGTAAGTAACAACGTTCAAGATGGCGCCCTCTACCTGTCAACGTTAATTCTAAATCGATTTCAATTTTCAGGAGCAAGAAAATCGCCTCCATGATTAAACAAATCAACGAATACAAGGATCGGTTGAATTTAAAATAAGAATAACGTAATTTCCGTATTAAATAAAGTTTCGTTTATTTCTGTAAAAATTACACCGTCATTTTGTGCATCGTTAGGACCTAAATTAGACGTTTTACTTGTATCAAAGTATAAAATTCGACTTAAGATTATCACATTACACGATCGAGGGGGCGCTCAGTGCTCCACCAGGGGCCCCCAGAAGTGCTTGCTGGCCCTTCTCTCGTCTTCTGTCAGGAAAAATTCGCGCCCGTGCTTGACGAACTCTTTCAGGGTGATTTTGCCGTCGTGATTGTCGTCGATCGCCTTGAAAGCGGTCACCGCTTCCTTTTCGCCCAGGCCCAAGCATTCGTAAAACAGTTTGAATTCCTCCACCGTTATTATGTGATCGTGGTCCTGGTCGACGGCCTGGAATCGAAAAAAGTCGAATTCAACCCCAATTTTCACCTTTTCGCGAAAAGCAAACGAGATGTTTGGCAGTTGGGTGGAGTTGAAAGTCCCTAGATGAAGCTAAAAGTCCCTAAATGTATTATCGATTCAATTCTGTAGTGCGGAACTGAATTGAATTTTGGCTTTGTCAAGTTTTGCCATGGTTTTGTTACTAGGTAAGTATTGATCGTCGAGAAAATTTGGATTGTTTTTTGAATTCTGCCAAAATGAACTCAATTTCTAATATTTACAAGAAGAAGAAACAATCACTGGAAAAATTTGCGACAGAAATGTGTTATCACAAAGAAAAAGGTACGAAAACGTCAAAATCTAGTTCAACTAGAGTATGACATGACATTTTGAGTGATTATAACCTCACTTTCTTCTTTTCTGAGATTTCAATAGAAAGGTTGAAATATTATAACTTTTCAAGTCTGTTTTCTTCTACAGTATGTGTTCAAGTAATGTATCAAGAAAGAAAAACCGAAGCACATTGCTGACAAATGTCACATTTGAAATATTTGAATCTAGGGATTTTAGCTGGTACCAACTTATTTTGCTGAACAATGCGTGAAAGGTGTTTTGTTTTACCTTGAAAAGATAAGGGAGGAAGGAGTGCGCCCTCTTGATCAATTTCTTATCGTTAACGACATGATGCATGTCCTCTAAATATTGCTCAACTGTCACCAAGTTGTAAGGGGTGATTTCTCCCCATCTCTTCTCCCATAAATCCTGAAAAACCACAAAAATCGTAATTACTGTCAAAACAAAACAAAATATTGTAGTGGGTAATCGAAAAGTTTGTTACTCTGTAGTTATGACAGCTCAACAATTCATAGAAAAAGAAAATAATCATGGTTCCTACGAAGCAACTAGCTGGTTTTACTATGGTTACCTAGATGACATAATGGACTAACGCAAGATGACGGATAGAAGAGAGGAAATTTATATTATAGAATTTCCAGGATTTTTACGAGAAAACTGGGATTTGTCCCAAAAAACAGGATTTTAGCAAAATTTGGGATAGGCCGTTTGTTGGTTTCTTAGATTACCAAACTCATAACAAAGCGGGTAGGATTTCTAGATGGTTATCTCAATGACACCTTCCAAAATAACAGAAAAAGTATGATGGCGGTTAGAGGGGAGGTTTTGGTTCCTGTGGTTACTTTCAGAAGGAAAATAGGGGAAGTTAAGATGTACAACTCAGAGTGTTTAGGGGATTTATTCAGGATTTCATGAGAATTTGAACCAAAATTGTCATTTATGGTGCCCAAAATTTTGGTTATTGTTTTTCGGATTACTTAATAAAGAACAAATCGAAAAATAATAGCGGGGAGGATTGTCAGGTAGTTATATCGATGACAGCTTCTAAAACCATAGAAGAAAAGATGATGGCGGTTAGAGGGGAGGTTGGTTCTCATTGTTACTTCTAAAGGGAAAACCTGAGGTGATAAAAATGTACATCCCAGAGTTTTCAAGGAATTTATTCAGGATCTCTTGGGAACTTGCTAGTGAAATAGCATTTATGGTGTACAAAATTGTCCCTCTGGTCTACCATCATGATGATAGTTGATTAAAATTAGGGAGGGAAAATAATGATGGCGGCTGGAGGGGAGGTCGGTTACTCGAATTACTGCGGTTACCTTGATGACCGCCCTGAACTCGTTGGTGTGCTTCTCGCTCAGATGACCCAGGTCGACGAACCGATCGGACAACAAACGGAAATCGTCGAACGAAATGACGCCGTCCTTGTTCACGTCGAGAATGCCGTGGAACGTGCGGATTTTCGTCCTCCAGAACTGACTTTCTCCCTGTCGAATATACCATTACAATTTCATAATTAATCGCCACATTCTGGGTTAATTCGCGGATAATATGGTAATTTTATGAGTGTGACTAACTGACCCGTCGTCCTCGCTCTTCCAAATCGCTGTCGGAATCCCATTCGGATGAGAACTCCTCGTGCTTGGCGGTTTTTCGGTAAAATCTCGCCGGTTCGTAGAACTGGTGGTGGGATTCCCCCGAAAATAGAGCGGGAGTGCATCTGCATACGTCATTCTGGAAACAATGGAATGGAAGAATAAAACATGGCCGATCGAGGGGAAGCAATAATAAACAATAGCAAAACTGACAGCTAGATGCAGAAAGAGAACAAAAAACGTCAAATTTTACCGGATGGTTTTTACCAGAATTAACTTTGGTAATAACTGGGAAAACTGTTTGATGGATATTTCTGGAAATTGTAACAAATTCTCCCGAATTTGAGGCGCCGTTCTAATTGGAAGCTTTTTAAACTCATTAATTTTATTTCTAATTTTAGGATTTTTATACAAAAAATATCTCTTATTCTTTATTATTGTCTCTTAGAGTAAAAAAGTGAACAACAAACAAATAATAAATTATGTAAAAACAATAATGTCAGATTGGAGGGGTGGGGGGACTAATTTGTCTATAATCAACAAAAACAAACCATTTCTATGGGAACGAAAATAAACTCATATTAAGAGGGGGAGTTGAAAAAACAATTACGTGGAAAACAATAATGGCGCTTTGAGAGGAGACAACAATTGACAGAGAGTGATGCACGAATTCTGTGAAATAATAATGGCGGATTAAGGGGAAGAGTAAAGTACTGTCAATAATAATCTACAAAATGGCCAGAAACTAAAAGAGAAGAATGGTGGATTTTGACACTTCTGTGAAGACAAAACAATGGCGAGTTGACAGTATTTGTAACAATGAACGAAAAGAATCACAAAAAAAAAGGAAAACAACAAACACATTAAATCGGATTGACCTAATAGAATAGCAATTGCCATGAAAACTATAATGGCGGCTAGAGGGGAAATTGAAAGTGACAGTGGGGAAAAATCAATAATGGCGGATTCAGGGGAGGCACGACCTGACCCGATCATGACAAAACAACATGGCGGTTAGAGGGGAGGTAAGAACTAATAAAACATCGCAAATCTGAAGTCATTATATAAATGACACGAATAATTAGAAATAATTAGATCGCAATAAAAATAAGTAATTGAAAGGTCAAACTAAAAATTCGATAATAACAGATAAGAGACAAGCAAGACATCGTCAACAGACACAATATCACTCACAAATGTTTACTCACTTATTCCAATAGAAAATAAACTTAAAATAGTTTGAGAATATCAGAGAGAGCGCACTCTCCGACAAAAATTAGGTCATCTTTATTTACAACAACAAATAAAGAAAGGACTAGACGAGAGACACCGGTCATTAACATAAACCCAAATCAAGTCCTAACTAAGGACTCAATAAAAATTTATAAGAGGACAAAGTAATACGTGACAATCTTCAGGCCGGCGACTCAAATTAAATTGACGGCGAAGATTTTATTATAACGCAAATAATACGTGATTTAATTTGAATATACGCAACTTTATGCGACTTATTATCAAAGAGGTACGCGTAAATGGTACCTGTCATGCTGATAGAGACAAAAGAATCGATAATTAATTAATGCGAAAGCCGAAAAAAAACATCTAAAATGATGATAAGCACTTTATAGACACAAAACACCTTATGTAACAACGATAAGTAGATTTATTCATCCTGTTTTCGGGGTCCAAAGATTTCTTATCTACTCGTTTCGTTCTCTTCTCATTTTTATTTCAACGGAGAAAAAAGTTCACGTTGGCATTATTATCGGACTCACCGTTCTCGCCATGGCGGCCTTTGCGTTGTTCGAGACTTGGCTAAAGTTCCTGGCGGTGCGGCCGCCCTTAGAGACGACCCCCCTCAAAATCGAAAAACCCATTTTTCCAATGGCACCAATAGAAAAGAGCGAAAATTCTGAAGCAAAATCGGAAAATTGGAAGAAGAAACGAAGAAGTTGAGGCGCACTCACCGACAACAGCTGCCCGCAACAATAATCAACACATAATACAAACCTCACCAAGTTTGCTTCTACAGCAGACAGAAGGAGAAGAGGGACTAAAAGAGCCGTCCGCTTTAAGGACGGCTCTACGTCCTAAACCTTCATCTCTTTTCCACTAGTTTTAAAACGCGCTCTTTCTCTGCTTTTATCATTTTCGGTAAAAGATACAACGGACCGTTCTCTTTCTCCGTCCTCCGACGGCTTTTCTATCGCTCGTGTACGAACGCATGCACTCATTCGCCTCGGTATCTAATGGTGATTGTTTTTATTCTGAAAAATTCGGATAATAGTCTTCGAACGACCTCGGAACGATCGAGAGCTCGTTTTTTCGAATATTGTGCCAGCAGCCTAATAGCTGTTATGCGCGTAATAATTGTTCACGCTTCACGGCAATGCGACGATTATGGTCATTTTAAACTTGTTGGAGAGGTCACGGTCTTCCGTTTTTACTACTAGTCGAGTTGCCGTGGTTATCTCGCGTTTAAATCGCAAGAGATGGCGGTTTAAGGGGAGGCTATCCCCTCCACTCCCGTCCGAGGAGACGTCATCGGTATGCCTCCCCTCCAGGCGCCATTTTTTTGGTTGAAATGACAGTCGTTATGTCAAAATTGTGAGGTTAGGGTACGGTTTTGTCTCAAATAACGCCAACAAACTCATTCATTCTACATGTTTGGTTAGTTAAGTACCTAATTTGGGATATTTGGACTATTATTAATGTGGAAACTTTTTTTTTTGTTAATGTCGAACTTTCGAACACAAATAAAGCGAAATGCTAGAAAAATAATGTAACAATAATTCGGTTTTTATAATCTGACATTACCTACATGTAATATCATTCGTATCAGCTGTTTTATCGATAAACATTTCAAGTGTGCATAATAAGGTCAATGAATCAAATGAATCTATCTTTCGGGAAACTTTTCATTTGTCTTTATTTTAATAACATTGGTTTAATAAAAGAAAAAAATTAGGAAATATTCTGGAAAAGTTTGTTAAATTTAGATCAACAGAAGTCTCCGGTTGGAATTTGCAATTTATCAGTTTTACAAGTGTAAAAGAAGAAAAAATATAAGTATGCCTCTGCCATTCTATCTGCCTCTGCATCTTTGCAACTTACCTACTTTTCAGTTTACTTTGACCCTCTGTGAATCACTAGCAGAACTAAATTCGGCCTACCTATAAATTCGTATAGTTTGTGTTGAAGAATCCCAAGTGATGGCTCTAAATTTAAAATCATACCGAGTGCCTCAATATCGGCGTGTTTTGAAAGTCGTACCTTGGTCGAACCTAATAGTGGAATTGTTGTGAGAAAAAAACCATCATTTTTTGTTGAAGCTGTAATGATTATCAAATTGGACCCTATTGAAAATCTCGATAAGCATCGTTCACTAAAATAGCGTTTTCGATGTGCTAAATTTATAAACTTGTAAGACACAAATAAATTGCCTCAATTGTTCGAAATTGATTCGTAATTCCTCGTCATTTCAGCAGACGACAGCATTTCGTTACTGCAATTTTCATAAGTGCGACAAAGTTGCATTATTCCGATTTTCGTCTTGGAAAAATCTACAAAACTTGTGCTCTTCTCAGTAATGCCAGGGCACCCTGCACAGAGTTAGATTGAAATACCATAATAAAAATGATTCCCAATCACGTAAGTACCTAATACATTGTGACCTCAGTCTAGGTATAAAGAAATTGCCGTTTTAAGTAATAGGTGTGATTGCGCCTACTTACATTTAATTGTCTGCTTATCTCTAGATTATAATTTTATCACCCAGTGATTTTCTTTTGTTCCTAAACCCGAAGGTATTTTCTGTTACAGTGTTCTTCATCACCGGCCTAGGTAAAAAAAACTTATCGCCATATACTTCTCGGAAGATCGTACTCAAAACGAGAGTACCGATGAAGCCATCACATAGAATCGTTTTTTGCCATGAATTTTTACTTTAATAACCGCGTGCCGTTTTCGTACCCAATCAGTCAAAGTTCTCATCAAAATGGAGCAGTGGTTCAAAATCTCCCTCCTTCTGTCGATTTTCGGCTTCCTCAAGGAGATCCGTCCTTCCGAGCCGTACATCTACGACTACCTGATCGGCCCGTGGAAGAACTTCACCAAAGAGGAGGTCACGTCGGAGGTGTACCCGGTCGGCACCTACGCCAACATGGTGCTGCTCCTTATAGTTTTCCTCATTACCGACATCTGCCGGTACAAGCCGCTCATAATGGTGCTCGGGATGTGCGGTGTCGCCATCTGGGCGATGCTCCTGTGGACCTACACCCTGCTGGAACTGCAAATCGTCGAGGTACTTACAAACACCTGAAAAAGCGATGTCGCAGTTTTCGAGGATTTGGCTTGCATGTGGCAACGTTGATTCCCGAATGACAGCGCATGCGCTCTTTCGAACCTCCTTAAGTCTTATTCGTAAAATCCGTTACAGGTCTTGTACGGGATGTTCATGGCTGCAGAGGTGGCCTACTACACCTACATCTACGCCAAAGTGGATAAGGAGCACTATCAGAAGGTGACGTCACATACTAGAGGCGCCATCTTGGCCGGACGTGGACTTTCTGGGGTCTTGTCACAAACTTTGACCTCTACTGGCGTCATGGACTTTAGGCAACTCAACTACATCACGTTCGGATGTAGGTTTAGAAGTTGAATCGATTCAATGCCCATAAATGCTCGCATAAAGGCTCATAGTTGAAGAAGAACTTGCTTTGTAAAATGAAAATATGATTGGCCATATTCGTCTCTTATCTGATTTTTCTGAACGTAGCCCAAGAACTATCGAGTGCATTCAGAAAAATCTCTGGAATCACTTCGAGAGAGCTGATGAACTTACGAGCATTATAATGTAAAAAGGACAGTGACAGATTTACCCTTGTTAACCTCCAGAGTACTTGTTGAATTCGGTCCTATAGGTTCAAGTTTTCAATGAGTCATATTATGACACTTTAGAAGACAAATGTTTGACTACATTTTGTTTCATACGTTCATGAACATAACAGACGTACATGGTTTTTATACCTCGGAATCGTATCACAAAGGTCCACTTTAGAATACGGTAAATCAATCTGAATCATCAGCAGTTTCTCAAATTGAAAAAGTTGCTATGCAGATCATAGTGTCTTCATATTGATACCTAACTTGGTGATGGTTCCTAAAGACAAGGTTTTGTATTTCTAAAAGCTTCAATATGACCAGCCTACTTTTACCTTTCCCTTTACGAAACAAACATCAGTTCGATCATTTACCAGATAAGCATTTGAACAAACCTATGAATTGAAGAAAGCATTTTGAAGTTGCAGATATATCCATCAGATAGGCGAATTCTTCGAATTTGTGCGCATAACTAAAGTTTCAATCTTAAACTGTCATCACCGGAAGGTGTTCCTCGGAATAAGCTGAGGATTGGTTGCAGTGACAACCTACACTGAGAGAAAAGATCGTTTGATTCCAAAAAGGTTCTTTTGGATACGAGCTATTGAATATTTGATTGTGTCAACTGTCAAGACTACATTTCTTAACATTGAAAAAATTTGGTTGAACCAAAAATATGACAACTATAGGTTCAATGTAGATAATCTTTGGTTCAACCAAGTATTTTCATTGTTAAGAAACTTTGTCTTGATACAATCAAATATTCAATAGCTCTCTCGTATCCAGAAGAACATTTTGTTAAGTCAAACGACCATTTTTCTCTCAGAGTAATGTTGAAATGTTCATAGTACCGAAAACCGATCATTTTTGGATTTACAATATTGGATAATCCAAAAAAAGTACTTGAACGCTATGCTTTCAAGACTTCTCATGAAAGTCCATATCTTAAGAACAAATTTGTCCTTAACATCTACGTGCATTCACCCCAAACATACAGCAAATGATCAAAAACGAATCATGAAAACCCTCAATCCAGTTCTAAACGTTCTAAACATCTTTTTCAGCCTTGTGCTGCGCAACCGTATGGAGCACCACTTTACCTCCAGTCAAAACGAGCATCTACTTCCACTCCGAAGACTCCGTCCAACTCCCATTCACCGCCAAAGCCTCCCAGGCCTTCCGCCTCATGATCAAACACTTCAAAGACGCCTACACCAACTCCTACGTGGTCAAATGGTCCGCCTGGTACGCGCTATCGGCCTGCGGCTACGTCCAAGTCGAGAACTACATGCAGCCGCTGTACGAAGAGGTGCAGAGCTCGGACGAGGCCGCCTACAACGGCGCCGTCGAGGCCGTGCTCACCATCCTCGGCTTCGCGGGCGCCCTCTCCGCCGGCTACCTCAAGGGCGACTGGGCGAAGAAGGGCGACGTCGTCCTGGCCGCCGTCTCGCTCGTCCAGGGCGGCCTGGTGATCGGCGCCTCGCAAACGGACGACATCTTCGTCTGCTACGCCCTCTACGTCACCTTCGGCGTGCTGTACCATTTCACCGTGACCATTGCCAGTGCGCAGATCGCCGAGAACATCGACGCCGACAGTTACGGTCTGGTTTTCGGCATCAACGCCTTTTTGGCCCTCATCTGCAATTCTGTGCTGACGGCCTCAGTGGCTACTAAAGGGATTGGGTTCAATCTGAAAGCCAGGGACCAATACGTGGTCTACGGGGGGTACCATGTGGGAATAGCGTTGATTTTCGTCGTGATTGGGGTCAAGACGCTGGTCGTGAATAGGACTTGAGGGTTGTTTGGGTAGCGAATAAATTCGTGTTTCGACTTTTTATTATTCGTGCATTTTCTGTTATTGTATGACCTGATTCTCCTAGTAGCACAGTGTCATAAAATTGACGTCATTTTAACGTCATTTCACGGCGTGGATATGATTTGACGTCATATGAAGGACGTTAGTGTGACGTTGATATGACGTTGCAGGGATCACTTGATCGCATTTACGATACTCACGTCGATTTCACGTCATTTTATGTCGTCGACGTTATTTGGTTATAATTGTGAGGGAAAAATGGCATCATAAGAAAGACGTCATTATGACGTCGATATTACGTACACGTAACAGACAATAGGTGGCCCTACCAATTATATCTCGCGTTCTTTGACTGAGATCATCCGAATGAAGATGATATTCTGAAAAATACAATTTAGACTCTTTCTCGGTCTCAATGACCGAAAAGTCCAATTGGTTTTTGGTTTTAGAGCTTGAGGCTTTAGATTTCTAGGTACTTTAGCAATGGTACAAACAACAAAGCGTATATTCAATACAACACAATAAGTGGAACGAAAATTCAAAATTTGATCTTGAAATGACGTTAAAATGGCGTCGTAGGACGACGTTTTTGGGCTGTGACATTAGGGTAACAATTACTTCAATATGACGGTGAAAATGACATTTCGACGACCAGAAAATGACGTGATTTTTACGTATCTGTGCTACCTGGGAACTAATCTAGACAGTAGGTGGCGCCACCAATTACATCTCGCTATCTCTGACTGATATTATCAGACTAAAAGTGATTGACCATCTTCGTCTGTAGTCTTAGTGACTACCGTTCAATTTTTTATTTACAATACCAAAACCATTATGGCCTGATTGAACCTGTGTCTAATTGGTTTCAAAACTGTGATAGAATTTGAATCTTTGGACATTTCGGACAAAAAGTTTTCTCAGCAATGCAATAAACACAAGAAGCAAAACGAAGACTTCAAATTAAATGATTAAATGGACTAAAAATGACGTAAATGGGTTTTTCACCTTGACTTTCCTTTTGGTTTTGAGAAATTCTGTCAGATGTCATTCTTCCACAGTGTTGTGACTTTTCATAGCTTGACGAAGATAGAAATTCAACCAAATATGAAAATTTTCCTCACTATAAAAGCGACTTGTCGTTATAAACGACTTTCACTGTAATTAACTCTTTCTTTCATCACTGGTATGGCTCCGTTCAACTGGATCATCAGTGACTTTGACCACACTCATAAAAAAACATATCAAAAAATGATCTGACGTTGCTCGAAGAAATGTCAACTGGTTGACGCGCCGTCATGCGCCGCACGCTTTCGCTTTGTCTCCTGTTGGCGACATTCGCGCCCTTCTTCGGCGAGTGCAAGTTCGACTACTGCAAAAAGATGTGCTGGGACGGCGGACCGCAGGACGGCTGCCTGTGCAAGAAGACCAGGATGTGCGAAACGTACGAGTTCGGCAACTTTACCCACTTTCGCTGGCTGATGCTCGACGTCCACAACTACATCCGGAACGAACTCGCCCTCGGCAAATTCCGGAAATACGGCTTTCCGAAAGCCAAGAACATGATCGCGCTCACCTACGACTACGACCTGGAGTACACGGCCAGGTGCCACGCGAAGCAGTGCTACGTCGAGCACAACGACTGCGCCTCCACCGAAAAGTTCCCCGACACCGGCCAGACGATCGTCAGGTTTGCCATCTACCGTTGCTTCTTTAGATCGAGTGAGAAAATCCCACGTGAAAAACGCAATGAAACACCTTGAATGATAGAAAATACACCCTTAAGGTACAAGTTTAGCTACGCTGGGTACGAACCATTCTAGAACAGGTAGCTACTACTAGAAGTACCCAGTAGTGATACTAGAGAGCGCTAGGAACTGCATATAGGGAACTGTAATACCGCCACTAAGACAAATCATCTATTTCATCCTTCGGACTTTGCTGTGACCAAGATATTCCAGTGGATATTACTCCATGGTGTTATTTCCCTTAATATTCAAATTTTGAATACTTTTTTATTGTGAGATTTAAGAGAATACTTCATACGCGAGAGCGCCATCTCTTGGATGAGTAGCTGAAACAGGTATACCGCTTCGGATGTGTGGCGCATAGCGCTACGATAGAACGCCGGTTCGTTAATGCGGAAATCACTATATTTTCTAGTTTTTGATAAAATTTCTTACGTCTCACATGAGAAAAACAGTGCGTTATACTTATATTACCTTCTCTATAAGTCAGGTATTTGATACGCGTACTTTTTATGAAAAATGGCGCTTTTAATTGCGTCTAAATTAAAAAATGTTCATCTCTGCATTTTTTTTCTCCGAAACTGCAAATTCAAAAATTCTCAAAAAATTCGAACAATCTCATTACAGGTCTACGTTTTATCTCCGGAAATTTAAAATAAATCGTCCCTAGCCTTTTGGGGTTACCAAGAGGTTTTTCACGATTTTCTTAATTTTTCTGTGTCTCATTCTTCTCATCAGAATACAATTCTGTGATTTTTTTGAGAATTTTTGAATTCACAGTTTTTTTTCACGGTGGTGAACTTGTACTTTAAGCAAGTGTCCAAATAAGTCGCGTTTCCTAATTTAGTTTTGAACCAACGTCGTTCTGCTTATTGCTGAGTATACTTTTTGTCCGAAATGTCCAAGACTACAGAAGAGGATGGTTGATCAGCTTTAATCTGATAATCTCAGTCAGAGATAGCGAGATATAATTGGTGGCGTCACCTACTGTCTAGATTAGTTCCCAGGTAGCACAGACACTTAAAAATCACGTCACTTTCTGGTCGTCGAAATGTCATTTTTACCGTCATATTTCACGACCTAATGTCACAGCCCAAGGCCCAAGGACGTCATCCTAGGACGTCATTTTAACGTCATTCTAAGACCAAATTTAAAATCTTTATTCTACTTATTGTATTGTATTGAATATACTTTTTGTGGTTTGTACCATTGAAAATGTGGACAATGTTTGTACCTAGAAATCTAAAGTCTCAAACCCAGTTGGCCAAAAACCAATTGGACCGAGAAAAAATCAAAATTGTACTTATCTTTCAGAATATCATGTTCATTCGGATGATCTCAGTCAAAGAAAGCGAGATGTAATTGGTAGGGCCACCTATTGTCAGTTACCTGTAACGTAAAATCGACGTCATAATGACTCCTTACTTATGTCACATTTTGGTCATAATCATAAGGTAATTTACTTGGTGAACATAGGGAGCGTGCACGCATAACCTCAAAATCTAAAACAATTGAAGTCTGGGGGTTAAATAACAGTTGCTAACTAAAACCAGCAACAGTGAAAAGTCAAAAATATTTGTCAGTTTTTCAGCAGAAATTAAAATTCAACAGTTTTTCGGATATTTTTATGAATTACAAGTTTTGTTATCTATTTTTTTAAGGTACGCTTATAACATTTCAGCTAAAACGATATAAAATAACAGTTATACCTGATATCACACATTACACAAATTTTTTGAAGTTCAGTTGTATCTCCGATTTTTGCACCTTTTGCCTTTTTTCTGCTTTTATCTTCAAAATGCCCGACTAGTGCCTGGTTTTTGGATAGTTTTTAGAAAAAATTGGAGAGAAAAATCTCCCCTATAAAACCACCAAAAATGAGGTTAAGAAACTGCCAAATAGAAATGTCACACAGCTATCCAGCGTTGACAATTACATAGCAACTATCTTGGGAACGGTTGTTTAACCCCCAGACTCCAATTGTTTTAGACTTTTAGGTTATGCGTGCACCCTCCCTATTGAATCGTTTCTTTGGTCGTATACAGACGAACGAGCCTGACGAGCGTTTCCGCAGGTTGGTGGCTCCGTTCCGATCCAGCAAGGAGGCGGAAGCCCTGAAGCAAAAGATGCGCGGCATGTTCAAGAACGACTTCGACAAGGAGGACGTCCACAACCTGATCAACTGCTTCTACTACGAGTACGACATTGCGCGGCTGACGCAGCTGATTTGGGCCGCGACCACGCACGTCGGCTGCTGGCAGACCGAGGGCAAGATGAGCGAGTACGTGTCCGTCAACGATCCGACGCCGGTCCTGGTCCGGGAAACGGGCATGATCACGTGCAATTACGGGCCGGCCGGTAATCGCGAGAACAAGACCATCTACGAGCAGGGGAACAGGACGGGGGACGCGTGCCCCAACGGCACGGCGGTGGACAGGCGGTCCAAGTTGTACCCGGGGTTGTGCATGCCGTCGACGCCGCTGCTGCCGCCTCCGCCCTTTCCGAAGAGGAAGTACGGATACGATGATCCGCCGAATGGGGCACACGGAAATGACGTTGTTGATTACCCAGTGATTTTGACGAGGATTTTGGTCTCGATGACGATTAATTTCGTTGGTTTGTTAACTGTTATCTGATTTTTTCCGTTTTGCTTAATATTGATTTGGTATAAAGTGTTGTCCAGCATCAAGAGGACTTTTCTTGAATGTTTTGAATGTTCAAATCGATATACCTACAAGTAATGACCAAACAAGATTCTGTCCTAGTTAACCTTCCAAAACTCATCAGTAGCTGTGTTGAGTAGAATTATGGAAGTCCTATTTGTCTTCTTATTGCCAGCCTATAAAGGAGAAACCATTTGTGGAGTATAAAATATCATGCAGGATCTTTCAAATCCTGATGATTCACCAATGTGAAGTCAGGGTTTCTTTTCCTAAATGGTTTAAATGTTGAAAGGAACATAAGGTAGGAGAGACTTTTCGCATTTCTCAAATATTAAGCAACAAGACGGTCCTGGTTAGGTAACCAAGAAGAAGTACGGATACAATGATCTGCCGGATAGTGCACACCGAAAGTCGTTGTTGATTACCAAGTGATTTTGGTCTCGATGACGATCAATTTCGTTGGTTTGTTAACTGTTACCTGATTTTTTCCGTTTTGCTTAATATTGATTTGGTATAAAGTGTTGTCCAGCATCAAGAGGACTTTTCCTGAATGTTTTGAATGTTCAAATGGATATACTTACAAATAATGACCAAAAAAGATTATGTCCTAGTTAACCTTCCAAAACTCATCAGTACTCGTATAGCTGTGTTGAGTAGAATTATGGAAGTCCTATTTGTCTTCTTACTGCCAGTCCACGAAGGTAAAACCATTTGTGGAGTATATATATCATGCAGGATCTATCAAATCTTGATGATTTACCAAAGGGAAATCAGATTTCCTTTTCCAAAATGGTTTAAATGTTCAAAGTAACATAGGTAGAATAGACTTTCCGCATTGTTTGAATATTAAGCAACAAGACGGTCCTGCTTAGGTTACCAAGAAGAAGTACGGATACAATGATCCGCCGGATGATGCACACCGAAAGGTCGGTGTTGATTACCAAGTGATTTTGGTCGCGATATGACGATCTTTTTATTTGATTTTCTTCTTACCTGATTTTTTGGTTTTTGCTTACTATTGATTTGGCCCAAAAACAGGTATAAAGTGTTTTCCATCGTCAAGGGGGCTTTTCTTAAATGTTTTGATTGTTCAAAAGAATATTAAGTTGGATAGAATTTACGACTTTCTCAAATATTCAGCAACAAGACTCTCTGTCCTGGTTAACCTTCCAAATCTCATCATTAGCTATGTTGAGTAGAAAACTGGAAGTCCTACCTACTTGTCTTGTATAAAATATTACGCAGGATCATTGAAATCTGAATGATTCACAAATGGGAAGTCGGGGGTTCTCTTTTCCTGAATGATTTGAATATGTTTAAATATTAAGCAACAAGAGACACAGACAACAGAAGAATAGATATGTCGATCCGCCGGATGGTGCGTTAAAAATGGCCGATGTTGATTGCCAAGTGATTTTGGTCGCGATGACGACCAACTTTTTTGGTTTGTTCCTCACCTGATTTTGGTTTTTGCTCAATATTGAATGGTATGAAGCATGTGCATCAGGAGGTCTTTGTTTGGAATGTTTCGAATGATTTCTATTGTGTTTATCCAAATTGTTCAAAAGGGAATGGAATGGTCTTGTCGAAATTCTCGTATACACAGCAGTGGTAAACCTTCCGAAACGAATCAGTGGCTATGTTGAATACAATATCAGAGGTGCTATCTGTCTTGATTTTGTCAGCCATTTGTGGAAGAAAAAGCATCAGGCAGGATCATTCAAATCTTTTAATATGTCATGACAACTGTCCCAAACATGGGTAAAAGCAGTAAAGATGATATGATGAGGCTTATTTTGAACAGTGAAGATGAATAATGTTTCGTCGTGTTCATTCAAATGACCGTTGAACTGTTGAACCGTTCGCCCCATTGAGCATTCCCTTGATCTTAATTTTCTTGGGAGCACTTGACCACTTACTCACTTGTAATTTAATATTGAACATAAAGTAACATTGTTGCTAGCTGCTTTCAAAGAGATATAGCCCAAGCGTTCATTATTGGCCTGTTCCAACGGTCATCCAGAATAAGTTATCTATCAGATACGAGGTTAAGATGATCATAGCGAAAAATTGATCGCAGTAGCTCTACTCTCCAGACATAATACCTCTTAATGGATTGTTTCTTAGCAATAACATCCTACTGAGAGCAATTATAGGTATTTTTGCAATTTATGAGTTAGCTGAAAGCAAAATGGCGATTCCGGAAGCCCATGCACAATGCACAATTCTACAGCATCTCTTCATAATGTTTTCTAAAATTTCAAAACGTATTAAATAATTTTCTGTTATTCTGAAATAGATAGAACACCTTAGAAATCGTTCGGAACACTACCTAAAAATTGTTAACTGTTCGAAGTCATATTCATGCACACACAAATTTCAAAGTACCTTATTCAGTTTATTATAGAATAAGTACAACATACAGTTCAATCATCATTATAGTCAATTTAGCTTTTGTGACATAAACATTGTGAAAATTATGCTTTTAGAAGTGAATTGAAGAAATACTAATTTTATTTTTGAATATTCCTAATAATGCTAATCTTCTTTCATTGAAAATTAATCTTTGAATATCACAATCTTATAAATATTCACGTTCAACTGCGTGTTGAACAATTGGCAAAAGTCTATCTCGCAAAGGCGTTACATTTCGAAGTGGATTTTTAGAAAAATCCCCAAATTTCAACCCATTTTCCACGTCTTCAGTAATGTCCACTATTTCGTCATCCTGAGATAAAGCAATTTTCAATACGAAACTGACTAGTAGAAGACCATATTTCGCGTATTTCTTCCAGTCGCTTTCGAGTCGATTAAATGGATACAATTTGTCTGGATCGCTTCCCAAATTTTTCAAATGTGTGGCGAAACTGTCGTAGTAAACTTTCAAAAGCTCATCGAATTTCTCCAGATCTTCTTTGGATATGCACGCGTACAAGAAATACGACAGATCGAAAACCGGAGGTGCTATTTCGGATACTTGCCAGTCCAAAAAGGCGACATCAGTTGGAACATTTATATCATCCTGCAAAAGAGAACACATATAACACACATCTTCTGCTTTGAGCTTATCAATTATTTCATGTTAACTTTTCTAGGTTTGCCTAATGCCAATTCTATCATTCATTTCACCGTACCTTGAATTTGAATAAGAAATTGTTATTCCAACAATCGCCATGCGAGATTACTTTAGCATCATTTTCATAGCCGTCATAAGATTTTTTTTCAACTTTCGGAATAAACTCCTTCAATTTCAACCATTTCTCCGATGTTTTTGAATCGACATAGTCTTTAATAACAGAATGGCTTTCATCAATTCCGTTCCTGAATAAGTGGTCCGATATTCCATATTCGAAGAACAAACCGAAGATGTTTTGAATCGAATTGGCCAACTTTTGAAACTCATCGGGACGCTGATCTTGCAAAGCAAAGGAAGTTGCGTGCCATTTCCCGTACCGTTCCAAAACCATCTCCAAGTGTGCACGAGGCAATGGTTTCATGCGGTCCCACAAATCGTAACCTTTTTTCTTCAAATTTTCCAAGACTATGACTTCCATATCATCCAACAAAACCGTACCATAACATTTTGGAAAACTCTCGAAATGGTCTTCAACATTTTTGGATTTTTGGAACTTTACGAACTCGGGAAACACGTGATCGTACATTTGCATCTCATTTTTGAACGTTTCTCTTATCGGTGCAGATTCTCGTAACTTCTCGCTCTTTTTTCCACATTTCAATACCCAATTGAATTTCCTCCCTTCGTTGCCACCAAACGATTTTTCGATCACTTCGACGAATAGTATATCACCCATGTAACCATCACCTTTTTCTGATGTTCCTTGCACTTCCAGGGAATATCCTAGTAGATTTAAGTTCGTTAAAATCGGTTTTAACCAAGATTCCACTTCGAGTTTGAGCACGTTTCTTTTAGTTTCCGCCATGTTCGGTTTATTGTGAAGATTGAACTGAGCTGAGATAACCAATGTGAATGAGAGAATTATCTCCAATGTATATTATATGTTTCTCTTTAGATTGGTTCTACTTATTAAATGCCACAAAGGTTAATTCGAGTATTTATCAGAGTTTCATTTTAAGATTGCCTTGTGGAAAGATAGCAAGGCTGTTTATTTTTATAATTATAGGGAAGTCATGTTGCAAAGATAAATCATTTTCGCATACGAATTTTTAAATGATAGTGTCTAAGCTCAGGAGATTAGAGTCTAGTAGACAATAGTAAGTCTGTTTCATAAAACTTCAGTAAAAGCAACATTTTGAATTAAAAAATCTGAATTCTAGGAAAATTTATTTGAATAATACAAGGAAACCTGAAAATCTGGAATTACTTTTGCTCCTAATAAATCGAAAGTATCATGGGCATCATATTCTATATGAAATTGTGTTTGGCAGCGTGTTCAATAATTGGTACAAGTCTATCTCGCAGAAGAGTTCCATCTTTTACGGTTTTTTTGCATATCTCTTCAAATGTCAAGCCGTTTTCCGCATTTTCGGCGATGTCCGCTATTTCATCGCCTTGCGATAGAACAATATTCAGTACGCAGTTCGTCATCACGAGACCGTATTTCGAATATTTCTTCCAATCCGATTTCAGTTGCTCAAGAGAATACAATTTGTCTGAGTCACTTCCCAGATTTTTCAAATGAGTGGCGAAACTGTCGTAGTAAACTTTCAAAAGTTCATCGAATTTCTCCAAATCCTCCTTAGATACGCATGCGTACAAGAAATACGCCAAATCGTAAACCGGAGATCCGATTTCGGAATTTTGCCAATCCAAAAACGAGACATCAGTCGGAAAATTTATGTTATCCTGCAAACAAGAAATTGTTTTATCAACCATTTCAAACGCTTAATGACATTTTATTTTGAGATCAATTTTGTTTACCTCTATCAAACTGTAGGTACCTTGAATTTGAATAAAAAGTTGTTATTCCAACAGTCGCCATGTAAGACAACTTTAACGTCATTTCCGTAATCGCCATCAGATTTCATCCCAAATTCTGGAATAAATGTCTTCAGTTTCAACCATTTCTCCAGTGTTTCCGTATCTAAACTGTCTTTGATAACAGGATAGCTGCCATCGATTCCATTCGCGAAGAAATTGGTTATTCCCCATGCAGCGAAAACGTCGTGGATGTTTACCATCGAATCGACCAACTTTTTGAATTTATCGGGTCGTTGATCTTGCAAAGCCAAGGAAGTCGCGTGAAATTTTCCGTACTCTGTCAAAATCATCTCCAAATGTGTACGAGGCAACGGTTTAATGCGGTCCCACAGATCGTAGCCCAATTTCTTCATATTTTCCAGAACCACGACTTCCATATTCTCCAACAAAACCGTACCGTAACATTTTGGGAAACTCTTGAAATAGTCCTCAACATTTTTGGATTTTTGGAATTCCACGATTTCGGGTAGCACGTGATCGTATATCTGGATCTCAGTTCGGAAAACCTCTCTTACCGGTACAGTCTGTCGTAATTTCTCGCTGCGTTTTCCACATTTCACCACCCAATTGAATTTTCTGCCTTCGTTGCCATCGAGCGTTTTTTCGGTCACTTCGAGGAAGAAAATGTCACTCATGTAACCATCACCTTTTTCCGATGTGCCTTGCACTTCAAGGGAATAGTTGACGATTTTCAATTTTGAGAAAATCGGTTTCAACCAAGATTCCACTTCGAGATTGGGCACGTCGCTCCTGGTTTCCGTCATTTTGGTGAATCTTTTCGATTGAACTGAGCTATCACATAATCGAATAATGAAATTATCTCTAACAAGTAAGTTTTATTTTCTGTCATTTATCAAGTGCCGCAAAAATTATCATATTAGAGTGGTTTTTTATAAGTTCAAAGTTTCACGATTGTGTTGTGAATATAAGATAACATACATTGGTAGTATTCTTTTTGAGTGTCTAAAGTGCAAATCATTCAATCATGACTTGAAGTATGATGTGTTTATTTTGTACCTCATGCCGAAAAGATAAGATGCTTTATCTGATTTCGGCAAATTCAGCTATTCAGTATTATCGCTATCAGAACTTTATATAATTCCGCGTTCAACTACATGTTCAACAATTGGCACAAATCTCTCTCGCAAAAGTGTTTCGTCTTTTAGTGGTTTCTGGGACAATTCTCCAAATTTCTTTCCACTTTCCGCATCCTCGGCAAGATCCGTGATTTCATCCCCCTGGGATAAAGCAAATTTCAGGACAACACTTATCATCAAAAGACCGTATTTTGAATATTTCTTCCAATCCGATTTCAGTTGCTCAAGGGGATAAACCTTGTCAGGGTCGCTTCCCAGATTTTCCAAATGTGTGGCGAAACTGTCATAGTAAACTTCCAAAAGTTCATCGAAGTTCTCCAAATCTTCCTTGGATATGCACGCGAACAAAAAATACGATAAATCGTAAACTGGAGGTTCGATTTCGGCAATTTGCCAATCCAAAATTGAGACTTCACTTGGGATATTTATGTCATCCTGCAAAAGAAATCATGTCATTATCGTTTGGCATTATCAGGAAGATTATGTTCAACATAACAACATGTTAAGGAAGAAGATGAAAATTTTCCCATCAGTGTGGATAATGTCAGATCATTTTCATTTTGCAATCAATTTTGATCACAAAGGCATAACGTACCTCAAATTTAAATAAGAAATTGTTATTCCAACAATCGCCATGTAAGATCACTTTAACATCATTTGCGTAATTGTCGTGAGTTTTTTTCTCAAGTTGGTCGACAAACTCCTTTAATTTCAACCATTTTTCCAATGTTTTCGAATCGAAATGGGCTTCAATTATGGAATGAATTTTATCGACTGCATTCGTTAATAAGCTATTCGAAATTCCT
Organism: Salpingus planirostris; assembly: GCA_949788335.1. Classification (NCBI taxonomy): domain Eukaryota; kingdom Metazoa; phylum Arthropoda; class Insecta; order Coleoptera; family Salpingidae; genus Salpingus; species Salpingus planirostris. Next base: position 3,848,965 of record OX460924.1, on the reverse strand, counting down.
CGTTCAAAGAATAGATCGGATATGTTTCTAATCTCATTGGTTAACTCTCGGAACTCATCTGGACGCTGATTTTGCAAAGCCAAGGAAGTCGCGTGCCATTTTCCGTACTGTTTCAAAACCATCTCCAAATGTGTACGAGGCATTGGTCTCATGCGGTCCCACAAATCGTAACCTTTTTTCTTCAAGTTTTCCAAGACTATGACTTCCATGTCATCCAACAAAACGGTACCGTAACATTTCGGAACGCTGTTGAAATAGTCTTCAACATCTTTGGATTTTTGGAACTTTATCAACTCGGGAAACACGTGGTCGTACATCTCCATCTCATTTTTGAACACATCTCTGACCGGCAGGGCTTCTCGTAACTTCTCGCTCTTTTTACCACATTTCAGCACCCAATTGAATTTCCTGCCTTCTTTGCCACCAAGCGGTTTTTCGATCACTTTGACGAATAAAATGTCACCCATGTAACCATCTCCTTTTTCGGATGTCCCTTGCACTTCTAGAGAATATTCTTCTAGACTTAATTTCGATAAAATCGGTGTTAACCAAGATTCTACGTTGATCTTGAGCACGTCGTTACGATTTTCTGCCATTCTAGTGTATCGTCTGGATTGAACTGAATTAAGATAAGCTATCCAATTGCGTACACACTACTTACCCTTATCTGCAATAGTTTTTTTTCTTCATTTATCAAATACTTACCTATCACAAATATGATAATTATAATGTTTACTTTAGTTTTAAAATTGAACTGTGATATGAATAAATACCAAAAATGTTTATTTTCCCAATTGTATACGAGATTTGTGTTAATTCGCTTCATATTTGAGTTTTGAAAACATTTCACTAAAAGGCAGAGGGATTCCCTTAGAAAGATTTGAATAACTCAGTACTTCATTTATTTCAATCGACATATTGACTTTATTTTAGGTTGTAGAAGAAGAAAATCGTACTACACTTAATTCCTTTCTGTTGTAAAGGCATGATCCTCAGAACTTGTCTCAGTTATTTGACCTTTTATGTGTTTGCTAAATTATCTAGTAATCTGTAGATGAACTTATCAAGAGATCACGTTCATCTTACAAGGATTTTCTATGATTTAATTTTTTCTTTATTGTTTCAAATGTGGCATCAGTGCCTTAACGTAAACCTTAGAATCACAATTCATTGTGGAGCTCTGGAACATGATACTGGAAATTCAATGTGAAATATTTGGTACTTTTGTCCAGAAGATCAAATGATTAGCTGATTTTGGCGAATGAGCTATTGAATATTTTCTCTTCGATATTGGAAAATTATATAATTTCGCGTTCAACTACATGTTTGATAATCGGCACAAGTCGATCTTGCAGAAGTACTTCATTTTTTATGGTTTTCCTGGTGAATTCTCCAAAGTTCTTTCCATGGTCCGCCTCCTCGCCGATATCCAGTATGTCATCGACATCAGATACGACGAATTTAAGAACTAGGCTTATCATCATAAGACCGTATTTCGAAAATTTCTTCCAATCCGATTTCAGTTGCTCAAAAGAATACAATTTGTTCGGGTCACTTCCCAGATTTTTCAAATGTGTGGCGAAACTGTCATAGTAAACTTTCAAAAGATCATCGAAGTTCTCCAAATCTTCCTTCGATATGCACGCGAACAAAAAATACGCCAAGTCGTAAACCGGAGGTTCTATTTTGGACAATTGCCAATCCAAAATTGAGACTTTAGTTGGAAAATTTATGTTGTCCTGCAAAAGAGTTAATGCCATTTTTATTTGGCATTGTTTATGTTTACTGTTAGCAAAATTTTTCTACTAGTCGTAATTATGATCAAACCAGATCATAACTGTACCTCAAATTTGAATAAGAAATTGCTGTTCCAACAGTCGCCATGTGAGACCACTTTGACATCATTTTCATAATCATCGAACGATTTGTGATGATGTTTTGGGATAAACTCCTTCAATTTCAACCATTTTTCCAATGTTTCCTTATCGAAACAGCCTTTAATCACGGAATGAGTTTGATCGATTGCATCTACGAATATGTCAGAAAAAATCCCATTCTCGATGATCACAGCAGAAAGGTTTCCGATGGATTTGGTCAAGTTTTGGAACTCATCCGGACGCTGATCTTGAAAAGCCAAGGAAGTCGCGTGCCATTTTCCGTATTGTTTCAGAACCATTTCCAAATGTGTACGAGGCATTGGTCTCATGCGGTCCCACAAATCGTAACCATTTTTCTTTAAATTTTCCAAAACTATGACTTCCATGCCATCCAACAAAACGGTACCGTAACATTTTGGAACGCTGTTGAAATAATCTTCAACATTTTTGGATTTCTGGAACTTAACGAACTCGGGAAACACGTGATCGTACATCTCCATCTCATTTTTGAACATGTCCCTGATCGGCATGGATTCTCTTAACTTCTCGCTCCTTTTTCCACATTTCAGTACCCAATCGAATTTCCTGCCTTCGATGTCACCAAGCGATTTTTGGGTAACTTCGACGAATAAAATGTCACCCATGGAATCATCACCTTTTGCTGATGTTCCTTGCACTTCTAGGGAATATTCTTCTAGACTTAATTTCGTTAAAATCGGTTTTAACTGAATTGAGTTTCGTTATCAAAATGCGTAAGTAATACCTACGATTATCTACAATAAGCCATCGCAAGTGTAATTATGCGAATGTTCACAAGATAACACTAAAAAATATATTTTTGAAGTCATATTTGAAAAATAATTTAAATTATTTCCTCGTTTGAATTTTAAAAATACATAAGTACCTACTTAACAAGTTAAAAATTTAAGTTTTTAAAACCTATGAGGATTTTCAATAGATCATTTTAGGACTATGATTTCATTTAATCTATCTAACCAAGTTTCATAATGGATTTGAAAATCACTTTAGTAAAAGTGAGAGGGCAGAGTTGCTCTATCGCATTCTCATTTTGACATGTGCACATTTTCAAATAAAAAATCTCAATTTTAGGAACATTATATTTATTTAAATAAGGCAAGAAAACCTGAAAATCTGGGATTACCCTCTTGCTGTTAATATGCATATTGAAAGTGTAATCAGCATTTATATTCTATATGAATTTGTGTTTGACTGCATGTTCAATAATTGGTACAAGTCTATCCCGCAGAAGTGTTTCATTTTTCATGGTTTTTTTGGATAACTCAAAAAATGCTTTTCCGTTTTCCGCATTTTCGGCCAGATCCACAATTGCGTCACCTTGCGATAAAACAATATTCAGTACGCTGTTCGTCATCAGGAAACCGAATTTCGAATATTTCTTCCAATCCGATTTCAGTTGCTCAAGAGGATACAATTTGTCTGGATCGCTTCCCAGAGTTTTCAAATGAGTGGCGAAACTGTCATAGTAAACTTTCAAAAGTTCATCGAATTTCTCCAAATCCTCCTTAGATACGCATGCGTACAAGAAATACGACAAATCGTAAACCGGTGGTCCGATTTCGGAATTTTGCCAATCCAAAAAGCAGACATCAGTCGGAAATTTTAAGTCATCCTGCAAACAAAGATTTGTCATTGTTTTGCCTTATCAGCCGCTGTAAACACTTGAAAGAACTGTAAACCTGATCTTCTTACCGAATTGATTCAATCAACTTTTCTTGCGTAATGACAATGATGTATAAATTTCGAATTAAACTGTACCTTAAATTTGAATAAAAAATTGTTATTCCAACAGTCGCCATGTAAGACCACTTTGACGTCATTTTCGTGATTGCCGTCAGATTTCAGCCCAAATTCTGGACGAAATTTCTTCAATTTCAACAATTTCTCCAGTGTTTCCGTATCTAAACTGTCTTTAATAATAGAATAGCTGGCATCGATTCCATTTGCGAAGAAATTGGTTATTCCCCATGCAGCGAAAACGTCGTGGATGTTTACCATCAAATCGACCAACTCTTTGAATTTATCGAGTCGTTGATCTTGCAAAGCCAAGGAAGTCGCGTGAAATTTTCCGTACTCTGTCAAAATCATCTCCAAATGTGTACGAGGCAACGGTTTAATGCGGTCCCACAGATCGTAGCCCAATTTCTTCATATTTTCCAGAACCACGACTTCCATATTTTCCAACAAAACCGTACCGTAACATTTTGGGAAACTCTTGAAATAGTCTTCAATATTTTTGGATTTTTGGAACTTTACGAATTCGGGTAGCACGTGATCGTATATCTGGATCTCAGTTCGAAAAACGTCTCTCACCGGTACAGACTGCCGTAATTTCTCGCTGCGTTTTCCACATTTCACCGCCCAATTGAATTTTCTGCCATCGTTGCCATCGAGTGATTTTTCGGTGACTTCCAGGAAGAAAATGTCGCTGAGGTAACCATCACCTTTTTTCGATGTGCCTTGCACTTCAAGGGAATAGTTGGCGATTTTCAATTTTGAGAAAATCGGTTTCAACCAGGATTCCACGAGTTCGGGCACGTCGCTCTTGTTTTCCGTCATTTTGGTGAATTTTTTCGATTGAACTGAGGTATCACATAATTGAATAATGATATTATCTCTAGTAAGTAACTTTTATTTTCTTTAAAGCCATAAAACATCAATTGCCGCAAAAATCATAATTGGAGTGTTTTTTACAGTTCAAAGTTTCAAGATTGTGCTGTGAATAAAGATAGTAAACATAGGTACTCATTTTTATAACTCAAGTGAACCATTCAATCATGACTTATATACCTAGGTATAATGTGTTTCTTTGTACCTCGATTTGTACCTTATGCCGAAAAGATAAGATCACTAAACTGATTTTGAAAAATTCAAACTTCAGAGTATTTCGCGTTCAATGTTCAATGTTCTTCAATTAAATTTTGCTCAGCAACTTAGGTCACATGTTTGCCAAAATATTGTTGAACCACTATACACGTTTAATAATTGGCACAAATCTCTCTCGCGGAAGTATTTCGTCTTTTAGTGGTTTCTGGCACAATTCTCCAATTTTTTTTCTACTTTCCGCATCCTCGGCAAGATCCGTGATTTCATCTCCCTGGGATAAAGCAAATCTCAGGACGACACTTATCATCAGAAGACCGTATTTCAAATATTTCTTCCAATCCGATTTCAGTTGCTCAAGAGGATACAAATGAGTGGCGAAACTGTCATAGTAAACTTCCAAAAGTTCATCAGAGTTCTCCAAATCTTCCTTGGATATGCATGCGTACAAGACATACGACAAATCGTAAGTTTCGCCAATTTGCCAATCCAAAATCGAGCCTTCACTAGGAGCATTTATGTCAGCCTTCAAAAGAATTCTCGTCATTTCCGATTGGCATTATTAGGAAGATCATGTTCACCCATGTAACCATCGCCTTTTTCTGATGTCCCTTGCACTTTTAGGGAATATTCTTCTAGATTTAATTTTGATAAAATCGGTTTCAACCAAAATTCTACATTGATTTTGAGCACGTTGCTACGAATTGCTGCCATTCTGGTGTATCGTCAGGATTGAACTGAATTGAGATAAGCTATCCAAATGCGTGCACATTATAATTACCCTTATCTGCAATAGTTTCTCCCTTGATTCATCAAATAGGTACTTACCGATTACAAATATGATAATTACAAATGTATGGATGTATGCTGATAAGTGGAAATGTATATTTTCACAATCAGCTACGAGTTTAATGTCAATTCGCTCCTGCTTTTGGTATTAAAAACATTTGACTTAACAGCAGAGGACGTTTTTTTGGGAAGAACAGAATAACTAAAATCTTTTATTTATTTCAACCGATGAAGACTTCTATTTTTGGTTGTAGAAGAGGAAAATCGTACAAAACGTAACTATTACTAGACTACCTTTCAAAGATCAAATGATTAGTTGGTTTTGGCAAACGAACTATTGAATATCTCCTTTTCGATATCGAAATTTCATAAGATTCCGCGTTCAACTGCATGTTTAATAATTGGCACAAGTCGGTGTTGCAGGAGTGCTTCGTTTTTCATGGTTTTCTTGGTAAATTCTCCAAAGTTCTTTCCATTATCCGCCACCTCGGCGATATCCAGTATGTCATCGACATCAGATACGACGGATTTAAGAACCAGACTTATCATCAGAAGACCGTATTTCGAATATTTCTTCCAATCCGATTTCAGTTGCTTAAGAGAATACAATTTGTCAGGGTCACTTCCCAGATTTTTCAGATGAGTGGCGAAACTGTCGTAGTAAACTTTCAAGAGATCATCAAATTCCTCCAAATCTTCTTTGGATATGCACGCGAACAAGAAGTAGGCCAAATCGTAAACCGGAGATTCTAAGTCTGACATTTGCCAATCCAAAATGGAAACTTTAGTTGGAAAATTTATATTATCCTGCAAAAGAGTTCGTGTCATTCTCGTTTAACATCCAATTTATGTGCAGTTTATGTTAACTGTGAACATTATTTTTCTAGTCGTAATTATGATCAAAACAGATCATTTTTTCAATGATTCAAACTGGAGCACATTTTGCAATTAATTTTGATCATACTGTACCTCAAATTTGAATAAGAAATTGCTGTTCCAACAGTCGCCATGTATCACCACTTTGACATCATTTTCATAATCGTCGAATGATTTGTACTCATGTTTTGAGAGAAACTCCTTCAAGTTCAACCATTTTTCCAATGTTTCCTCATCGAAATAGTCTTTAACCACAGAACGAGTTTGATCAATTGCATCCACGAATATGTCAGAATTGATTCCACGTTCGATGAACAGCGCAGAAATGTTTCCAATGGAATTGGTCGACTTTTTGAACTCATCAGGACGCTGATCTTGAAAAGCCAAAGAAGTCGCGTGCCATTTTCCGTACTGTTTCAAAATCATCTCCAAATGTGCACGAGGCAACGGTTTCATGCGATCCCACAAATCGTAACCTTTTTTCTTCAAGTTTTCCAAAACTATGACTTCCATGTTATCCAACAAAACCGTACCGTAACATTTTGGAAAACTCTCGAAATAGTCTTCAACATTTTTTGATTTTTGGAACTTTATGAACTCTGGAAACACGCGATCGTACATCTGCATCTCATTTTTGAACACTTCCCTGATCGGCGCAGATTCTCGTAACTTCTCGCTCTTTTTCCCACATTTCACCACCCAATTGAATTTCCTGCCTTCTTTGCCGCCGAGTGATTTTTCGATCACTTCTACGAAGAGGATATCACCCATGGACCCATCACCTTTTTCTGGTTTTCCTTGTATTTCCAGTGAATATTCTTCTAGATTTAATTTCGTTAAAATCGGTTTTAACAAAGATTCCACCTCGAGTTCTAGAACGTCGCTTGGATTTGCTGCCATTTTGGTAATTTATCAGGACTGGACTGAATTGAGATTAGCTATTAGAATGCGTAATACCTGTGATTATCTATAATAAGCCATCACAAGTGTAATGGTGCGAATGTTTAACAGTTTATTAGTTTCAAGATAACGCTGTGAATAAAATAAATTTAATATCAAGTACTACGTTTTTTCTATATTTTAGATATATTTAAACAACATATGTAAATGATTTTCACGTTTGAATTTTGGAAAGGAAGTAAATACATGCGTAACATTAAGGCAAAAATGTAGAGTTTTTAATACCCATGAGGAATTTGATCGAATCGTTTTAGGTCGAAGTTTATCTAATTTGTTTAATTTGACTGATCCCGAACAAGTTTTCAGCAATTAAGGATATCAAGTAGTTATTCACATATTTTTGAGATTAAAAATTCGATTGTCCAATTGGTTCATCAACAAAATTTACGAGGAAAAGAACATTAAAAAACTTTTGCTCAATAAAAATGACCTGGAATAGAATGCTGAATTACAATGGCAACATTATTCTCCTACTATTTCAACTAGTAATTAAACTTTATGTGATTATTCATAAATAATGAGCCTATAAAGTGACCAACTTCTGATGAATGACCTATGTTTATAATTTTGAACTCTTGACACAGTGTTTATTTAATGCGGGAGAACACACTAAACTGAAAAACATTTTTTCCTCAAATAAAATTCATGTTGAATAAGCACTCTGAAATTAGGAATGACCCTCATAATTATACATAAACAATAATAAGTAAATAAAATGAAACATAATACTGTATTTGTTCATTAATAGAGATTACACTACAATTAAAAATGCATAATGTTTCTTATGTTAGGTAAGTAAATATCAGTATAATTACAATATAATTTTTGGCTTAAGTACTTGAGTATATTATAAATCAGGATAATTCATATAGTGATATGCATAAATTTGGTTATTCCTTCAACTTTGTTAGATTGGTGGTATACAAAATGATAATACACTTGGTGAATTAAGTAGAGAGACATGAAAATAAAAAACAGACGTTTAATTAGTGTCACTGATGAGGATGGTGGTAATAAACGTCATTTCCCGTTAAAATTGGTCCAGAGGCTGTGTTCAAGAAAATCGTCCCTTCAAAACTCTGGGTGTAATCGAAATTTTCTGAACATTTCTGAAAAAATCAATAAAAAAAAATTGGAAAAAATTAATTTTTGAAAAAAAAAAAAAATTCTCACAGATGATTTTTTATGCGCTATGCAAAAAGTGCAAACTTGATGCCGATTACTACTGGATGATGACGAAGGTTCTTCGTCCAATTTTGACAGACTTTTCAATCGCAAACAGGGCTGGTCGATCGGCCCTAAAATATTAAAGAAAAAAATTTGAAATTTGATTACATTTTTTGAATTTTTTTTTATACCTGCCACAAGTTGAGTGCCCAAATGCGAAATGTAACTGGACGCCAATCGCAAAGTCTCAATTTTACTCAATTTCCGATCTTTCGGCTCGGTCGGTATCAGAGTGCGCAACGTCGAAAAAGCAGTGTTCACACTGCAAAAAAGACAAAACGTCTCAAAAATCGCCTCCGGCGAGCGATCTCGATTTCGGATAAGTAACTCAAAAGGACGATGGCAATTACCTCACAGTTTTCGCATTACTACTATAATTATTATGATTATTATTATGATTACAATAATTATTACTGGAATAAAATAAAAACAGTTTAGGGAATTTTCGAAAATGTCGATATCCTCACCTGTGCGTGCGGTCCCTCTCCCTGGCGTTGGCCTGGCTCCTCTGCCTTACCGGCGCACCGGAAGGACCGAAAATCTGGTCTTCCTTGCATCGCTTTTTGACTTTCTGGTAATTTTCACTGGACGATAAAATGCAATCCATTTTTCCGGAGCAACAAGTGTCACCACCGATTCGTTGGCATGGCAGAGAGCAGACTCGTTTGGCTCGAGTTAGTCGAGTCAATTAAGTCAATTTCGTGATATTTTTAACAGATGCTGCTGTTTGGGTCGACGCCCACAATTTCGAAAGAACACGAAACTCTCTCAGAGTCTCGAAACCAAAGAAAACCGACTCTAGATTCAAATCTCTAGTGATAAAAGCGAAAACGTGATTTTCTCCTCAACAAATTAGGCGAAAAATTAATTAATATCGCGGTTAATTAAGATCGTTGGTATATTAATTCATAGGGGGTGACGTCATCATGGCGAGCATTTCCCATGGTTATTTGTTTTATTATTGAAAGAGAGACGGACGCCGGTGGCGAGATGAGTGTTAAATGGGCCAGGAAGTCGGTGTCCGCCCCTGACCCCCACTCGGTTTCGTGTTTGTGACGGGAATTTATTTGGTACGAATGACCGAAAACCACCCCTGCAGTCTGGGGAACATCTGTGGCCTGTAAATCGGTACCGGGATGATGTAGACGAAACCTGTTGAATTATTTTGACTAATGATTATTAATTAAAATGGTGGTTTAAAATTTTTATTCGGGTCGTTGACTTCGTTTTTAATAAACAAACCGATAATAATGAGAATTTTGACAAATCGGTTTTTTATTAAGCGATGATTTATTGGCATTTTCAACTTAGACAATGTTGTTAAATACCATAATGATTCGCTAAACGCTTGACCCTATACATACTATCGAGAAGTAAGTAATATTGCTGTAATTTCTGATTCCAACAAGTAAAACATCAAGTTTTCTCTAAAATAATCGTACTGCGGGTAACGAATAAGATATGTGTTTGGTAAAAAATGAGATTTATTTTCGAAACTGGGGAAAACATTGCGTGAGTCATGAAAAAGTGCAAGAGCAAATTAAGAGTAATTTTCAGAACATTGTTCACGAATAGAATTAGATTGATAATAAAGATCTACCTACTTTTGTTTCAAGTTGCGAATTCTAACACCTTTTGAAAAGTTCAGAAAGAAAATAAAAACCATAAAAATTCTACTAGAAAAAAGGATAAAATATTGTTAAATGCTATTCAAAGATATTCCACCGAATTTATTGGAGATATTGAAAAAAACCTGCTTTTTCACCGAAAATTCGTAATTAACCATAATTACGGGAAACTGTATAAAATTTATTTGTTTAAAATTCAAATACTGGGTTTTCATAAATGCTTGGGTACCACGTGACTTAGCGGAAGTTTGCAACCCGCGCTACACCATGGGCGTCAGAACAGGGAAAGGTTTGGGGGTCTGGGGAATACAAAAATATTTTCCACACCTGGAATTTACCCAAACAAAAAAAAAAAGAAGCATTTTCTTCAAGTATTTTCACCCATTTTCAAGTCGAGGAAACTCCACAGAAAACGTAAAAGTACGTGTGTTTGCAGAATGACAGACATACACAGTAAACAAGACGAACGTCACTGCATCGTCACTGCAAAGTTTGACGCACAGACTTAGTGAAAAAAAACTAGAAATACGTAATTCCCCAAAATTTCTCCAAATATGTATGTTGAGTTGCCTACTTCATAGTCATCACATGGTACCCAAGCAATTATGAAGACGCCCAGTACATTTATTGCTTCGATTTGCGGGAAATAGCCCAGGATTTGATAGATTTACCAAAAATTGAACAGAAATAGAAATATAAAAATCTACGAGAAAATTGGACAATATTTTGATGAATTTGACCAAAATTATCAGAGATACCTACTTAAAAATAATAAACTTCGCTTAATTCACCAAAAATTAGAAATTGCCAGATAGAGCAGGAAATTGTCTAGAATGTGATAGTTTTACAAAAAATTGTCTAAACGTTAAACTTATAAAATTCAACTAAACTAAGAAATAATGAAAATTAAATTGGAAATTTATGAGAAAATCGGCCAAAATTTTGATGAATTCTACCGTTTAAAAAATTAACTTTGTTTAATTCAACGCAAATTCAGATCCAAGATTATGTCAAATAAGAAAAATCGTCTGCAATTTGATCGTATTCACACAGAATTGAAATAGCAAAAATGTCTGAACCTAAATCTTACGAACAAAATTCACAAATACAAAAATACAAAATCTACGAAATAATTAAGAAAATATTTTGATGATTTCAACTAGAATTAAAATGGATTGAAAAATTGATTCATATACCAAAAATCGAAAATATCCCACATACATCATCTAAAACTAAATCTCAATAAAATTTATAAAAACAATTTGTGACAAGAAAATCATCAAATTTTACATAGTTAGTAGATTACGACTCAAAGGCCTGCATTATTTAAAGCAGAACTTAACATTAAGGTAAGTGTATTTCCTCTAGTAACAATTGTCACAACAATAGAATGTCTATGGAATGATCCTTCACTTGACTGAAAAAAACGCTCCTATTGACTAATTAATTACAAATTTGATAGGTATACCGGTATACCATATTTTTTTAAATACGCTTGATGAGTAGTCCTCTGTATGACGCCATTATCCGTAAGACTGGAAATGTCATCAACGCTTTTTTACTTCCTCATCTGTTAAGGGCGTTCATCCAGTATACTCCCGTGAACAAATTTAACACGTTTGGTACATTGAACTGTTATATCCAAGTTGCGGAAACTATTGACTCGGAGTGTACACACACATACACTAATACTACTACAAATGTATACAAATCTCACAACGGCAACGTCGAATTTAGACCTCGATTTAGGCAGATTTGACGTCTACTTGTCAGAATACGTGGTTCGTAAATTCATTTCCCAGAGAATGTTATCTACCCTTATTCAATACAAATTTTCGAGTAATCACATCTTGCTCGGTATTTTGAATTCATTTTTTGTTTACGAACAATTTATAACCTCTTCATCTAGTCTCGTTTTGTTGCCTCGTGCACATGTGAAAATGTCGCAAACTCGGTCTCAAAAAGAAAATTTAGAAGTGAAAAATGTGCAGTTAAGGCAAAAAGGAAGATAATTATCGTTATTATTACGTAATCTGTTCTTGTGTTTAATTTAATTTTCATTTAAAATTTTGCAATAAATTTTTTGTTTTTATTACGCCACATTCTATGTACATATCTATTTTTTAACTAATTTTGTAATAAAATTTATTTATAGAGAAATATTTCTTTAAAATTCACAATTACAAATCGCCTTCGAAAATATAGGTCAAATTTGAATTTCGCGCGTACTGTGTGTACGGATCAGAAGTTCAGCATTGTTGCCAGTTCTAATTTTCTCCTTTGCATTTACCGCGGAATATTCAAATAAAGTCATTTTTAATCACTCATAACTTTGTAAACAAACCGTCATTCATTTTGACTTTTTTTTATAAAATCAATACCATAATTTAGAATCCGTATACGGTTTTTAGTTAAAATTGTAAGAGCCGAAATCGCACAAAAAATAAAATGTAACATTTTAGTGACAAAAGATCTCTTTTGCCTGTAAAATAGGCTATATTCGAAAGCGAATATCTCGAGTTCTAAACGGTCGATCTAATTCAGTAAGGTCTTAAACGATGGGCAATTGTCTCCCTAATAACATATTTAAAATTCAGGAAAATCGTAAGAAAGGGTCAAAACGGAGGAACGTCCTTAAAAACATCATCACCGTTCCCCAATGATGTTATCACAAAACAAAGGCGGCGACGGGACAGGGGTGGCATCCGTCCGTCAAAAAAAATAATTTTATTTTAGGCCGTCATCAAAATTCGCAATGTTCAACTCCCTCCTGAGACCGAATAAACTGACCGCGGCCGTGGCCAAAAGGACCACCGCCAACCTCCACAACCACAGCACGAAATTCAAGTACCGCAACGGCGTCGTGCGCAAGGCCAACATCTACGACCGGGCCGAAGAAGAGTGCCGCAAAATCGGCCGCTATTTGGTCGAGGTGGCCGCAAATTTCTACGTGCCCCACGTCAACAACAAGCAAATCGACCCGAAATTCCCCCTGAGGGCCATCGAGGTGGGCCGAAACTTTTGCAAAGGGCCGATCGAAAGTAAATGCCCCCCGCCGTGCCCCCCGCCCGAGCCCGAGTGCCCCAAAAAGGTCATCAAGTGCATGTGCAACAAAAAAGAATGCGGCAGCAAAAAAGAAGCCTGCGATGCCGACCCCGGCAAGAAGAAGACCAAACTGTGCACCGAAGAGGTCAAGTGCCCGCCCAAGACCGACGAGTGCCAGCCCAAGTGCCGGCCGAAGCCGAAGTGCCCCGAGAAAGAGGTCAAATGTCAGTCGAAAAAGGACGACTCCTCCAAAAAGGACGACAACTGCAAAAAGATAAAAAATCCCTGTAAGGAAAAGGAAGATCCCTGTAAGAAAAAGGAGGACCCTTGTAAGAAAAAAGAAGACCCTTGCAAGAAAAAAGAAGACCCTTGCAAGAAAAAGGAAGATCCCTGTAAAAAGAAGGAAGATCCCTGCAAAAAGAAGGAAGATCCCTGTAAAAAGAAGGAAGATCCCTGTAAAAAAGAAGATCCCTGTAAGAAGCCAGAGCCTCCGAAGTGTCCCGAGCCGAAGTGTCCGCCAAAACCGAAATGTCCACCCAAGCCGAAATGTCCTCCAGCGCCCCCCAAGTGTCCCCCGAAAAAAGAAGATCCCTGTAAGCCGAAATGTCCGCCGAAACCGAAATGTCCCCCGGATCCGCCCAAGTGCCCCCCGAAACCGAAATGTCCCCCCGAGCCCCCGAAGTGCCCCCCCAAAAAGGAGGACCCCTGCAAGAAGGACGATTGTCCTAAATTCGCGGCAGCGACGCTTCCCGAATGCGAGCCGAGCGAAGCCGAAGTGGCCGAGGAGGTCGTCGGGCTGGATCGGCTCTGCAAGGAGTTGGGGGAGGAGTTGACGGAAACGGGCGAAGCGCTTGAAGCCGAACCGATTATGGCCGAAGCGCATCGGTCGTTCGATTACGATATTTTCAAGGTGGTCGATGCGCTGGATACGAGCAATTGCGAGCAGGTCGGTGATTATTTCGAGGGTTACGAGAACAAGGAGTATTATTTGTATCACAAGTACAGTTATTACGATTTGGGTGGATCGTTGGCGGAACAGAGGTGCCCCCTGCCGGTTCGCTTGTCGCCTAAAGAACCGATTTGCGCCCAAGAAGAAGACGATATCTGATTTTCTGTATCTACACTATTTGATCAAATAATTGAAAATAGAGCAACTTTTTAACTGAGAAAAAATGGATTTTTTTGAGGGTTTTGGGCTGGGATAGGTATGATCATGGTATGATTTATGAATGACACTATGGGCTATAGGGAGCGTGCACGCATAACCTCAAAGCCTAAAACAATTGAAGTCTGGGGGTTAAATAACAGTTGCTAACTAAAACCGGCAACATTGAAAAGTCAAAAATATTTGTCAGTTTTTCAGCGGGAATTTAAATTCAACAGTTTTTCGGATATTTTTATGAAATACACGCAAGTTTCAACTGCGTTCCGTTTTATTATATATTTTTTAAGGTAAGCGTATAAAATTGTTGCTAAAACGATATAAAATAACAGTTATAATATCACACATTATACAAATTTCCTGAAGTTCAGTTGTATCCCCGATTTTTGCACCTTTTGCTTGTTTTCTGCGTTTATCTTCAAAATGACCGACTAGTGCCTTGTTTTTGGTTAGTTTTTAGAGGAAATAAGCTAAAAAATAGGAGAGAAAAATCTCCCGTATAAAACCACCAAAAATGAGGTTAAGTAACTGACAAATAAAAATGCCACACAGCTATCCAGCGTTGTCAATTACATAGTAATTATCTTGGAAACGCTTGTTTAACCCCCAGACTTCAATTGTTTTAGACTTTTAGGTTATGCGTGCACCTTCCCTATTCTTATTTCCGCTGCTACCTTGGTCGGTTTAGCTGTTTTTCTAGACAATCGTTGTCTATGGTCATTTTGCTAAAAAGTTAAAATGTATGCATAAAGTACTGCTAAATTGGTACTGTTCGATGAAATGATTCAAATACGCATGTTCAACAATGAAACCACATTTGAAACTAAAAATAATGATGGAAATTTATGAGAATTCCTGTAAATCCCCGAAATTACTTCGACAAATGACAGATCTAGTGATTTTACCCGAGATTTTACCCTAACATCAATCGTGTTTCACGGTTGGCACCCCAAAAGTAACTAGTGTCAAAATAGTTCTAACCTATGTTTTTGCGTATTTTTTTATTAAAAAACCGTTAAAGGAGTGGACTTTCGTAAAATTGAGTGTCAAACCCTCAAATTTACTAAATCGCACTAAATCCGGCAATCGAGTGCGGTTTCTGTGTAAATTGGAGAGCCCCAACTTTTCATATTATTCATAAATTTTCATATTGGCGCATTTTAGACCTTCAAAATTTCAATGACTGTAAGTGCTCCAAACGTAAAACTATTCCAAAAGATAAGAAACAACTATGCACGCAAAATTCCCGTATTAGAATCGCCAAAAGACAAAACTGATCTCGAGCCTGATCTACTTTGTGGCAGTCTGTGGTCGTAAGTCACTGAAAATCCTAAAAATTCTTAAATAAACGTACAAACTACTGCTCAACTTGCTATTGTTGAATAAAATGGTTGAAATACCCATGTATAAACAATAAAACCACATTTAAACCTCATGAGGGTTTCGGTGAATCCCCAAAGTTGCTCCGACAAATGACAGATCTAGTGATTTTAACCCACCAAAGTTGGCACTTCAAAAGTAACTAGTGTCAAAGTACCCCTAACCTAAGATAATCACATATTTTTAAAATGATCAAAAACACCTTTAAAACCCCGTTAAAACAGTGGACTTTACTAAAATCAAGTTTCAAACACCCAAATTCACTAAACCCCGTTGAATGCCGCATTCAAGTGCGCTATCTGTGTAAATCGCCACGACCTAACCTCACATTTTCACGTTGGCGCATCTTAAACCCCCGAAATCTCTACGCCACCAGCGCCCAAAACGTAAAACTGTTCCAGGAGACCGAAAACGACTACGCCCGCAAAATCCTCCCCAAACTACCAGGATTGACATCATCGAAACCGTTGGAAAACCCAGTCGAAAGTATCGGAGAGTTCGAATCCGTCCTGGACCGAGAATGGCGCAAATCCAGCGCCCCGGAAATCGTCGCCGCCTTCACTCGAATCAAAGACTTCACCAGTAGAGAAGGAATCGATTTGAGCGACCAAAGGTTCGATAAATTGGTAGACGGG
Source organism: Salpingus planirostris (assembly GCA_949788335.1). NCBI lineage: Eukaryota > Metazoa > Arthropoda > Insecta > Coleoptera > Salpingidae > Salpingus > Salpingus planirostris. The sequence continues at coordinate 3,832,524 of OX460924.1, read as the reverse complement.
TTGATGGACCACTGCGAGCATTTAAAGTCGGAGCAAATCGCGGAGCTCTTGCGGTGTCTGGCGGCGCTGCCGCGCTGCGAGTCGATAAACTCGCACAATTTCCACGACGTGTGGAGTTGCCTGGACGACGTCAGCTGCTGGAAGATCGGCCAGGCCGATTTCGATACCATGTTCGCTCTCGTGGAGCTCTGGTACGAGTTGGGGATGGTCAAATTGGGGGATTTTGCGTTTGACGTGATCGATCGGTGTCTCAGGAGGTACAAGTGTCTCGATAGGGATCAGCTTGTTTGGGTCTTTTTCTGCTACAATGTCGTGAGGAGACGGTCGGTTGATTTTGATTTCGAACACAAGTTGGTCGAGTTTTTGGACGTTTTGACGCTCGATCAGCTCGGTGTGATCGCGATGGGGTACTTTAAGTCGCAGAGTAAGGTCAAGTTGGCGCCGATCTTGGAGGTGATGGCGAATAGGGTGGCGGACCATGCGGGGGATGTTAACGAAATCACGCTCTCTGCTATTTTGAAGGTAATAACTGATTGATTTTTTTTTGTAAGGAATTGCTCAGAGATTGCGGGAAATATGGGCAAAAAGTTGTCGTAAATTTGTTGAAAATTGCTCCATATTTTGTCACCGCAAAATCAATTGGTATAAAGAGGAAATCTGACAAGATTTGGACAAATAATCTTTATATGAAAATTCCTAGTGAAATTCCCAGTGAAATTCTGTTCTTTATGATTTTTACAACAATCCTTACAATGAAAATAAAACTTCGCTTAACTTAAACTTTGCTTAACCGTAATTTAAACCATGACTGAGAGACCTACTGGCCCTAGGTAATTTTGTTGAACTTTTGCTAGATCTAACAAAAATTACAAAATGTTTACTGTATTGAATAATAATTCCAGGAAAGTTTACAAATTCGTGAAATTTCTGCCAAGACCCACAAGAAAATCTGTCTAAACCTGTTGAAAAATTTATAATCATCAAGTGAATTAACAATAAAATCCACGAAAATTTTATTTTTCCAAAGATTTTACCGTGCGGTCAAATTAATTTTTCATAAGGGGAGGCTATGATTATCATTTTGTCTCTTTCTACAACTATCAGTGGAATAGAGACAGAACGATGGTCATTATGGCTTCCCTTTATGAAGAATTTATTCGATCGCTCCGTATTAATATTTTCGAAAAATTTATTTCAATTTCATTGACCAAGAATGAATTAGTGAAAAATTTGCTAGATGTATAAAGAATAGGACAAAATTTCATGAAATGAGACAGATTTGACACAGACTATTTCAAAATATTCACAACATTTTGCTTGATATGCTTAAAACATTTATTTTTTCCAATAAAACTTGACTATTTTTTAAGAGTTTTCATATTTACGTTAAAATTTCAATATTTGACAGAAATTGACCAATGTTTTTGAAAAATTATGTCAAAATCTTATCAGCAGTGCCAAATGCGATTGGAAAATCCGACTAAATTTATATGAAAAGTTTCTTGATACATAACTGATTGGATCGGATCTTCCTGAAAATTGTAAATTTTCGAAAATTTTTTTCATTGACGTTAGAAAAATTAATATTTGACAGCAAATTGCGGAATATCCGGAGCGATCGAATACATTCTACAAAAAGAAAGGCCAAGAGTGTCAAGAGCATCGTTCTGTCTCTATTCCTCTAATAGTTGTAAAAAGAGACAAAACGATGATCATAGAATATGTGGAATTTATTCGATTGCTCCAGGTATTTGGAAAAATCTGTCAAAATCTTGTCAATTGTGTTAAATCCGGCTGGAAAAGACTAAATTCATGCCAAATTTCATAATATTTTAATGTTTTCCGAAAAAAAATTGACTATTAATTCTGTGGAATTCTCGTATTTATTATTTACATTAAAAAAACTAACGATATTTTTGGAAAAATTTGTACAAATTCCTCATTAATTTGACAAAATTATGAACGAATTTTTGGGGAAATTTGTTTGAAATCCGACTAATAGGACTGCATGCAGTGAAGTTTATCTTTGGCAGTTGAATATTTCGGTTAAAATTATTGTTAATAGCACTAAAATCAACAAATTTAACCAGGAAACATATCAAACTGGAAGGTGGAAAGCATGTGAAAAGTGATAGAACCTACTAAATTTGACAAGAATGAACTAACTTGAAGATTTTCAAGAATTTGTTGAATTTGAATTTTTCATTCATTCACAAAAACAGATAACGGAATTGTCAAACTTAACTACAAATTTAATGATGTCCAAGGACCAGTATTAACCATGGTTAACCTCCAGATTAGCTAACTGTAACTTTGAATGTGAGCCTTTTCATTCATTTTGACCAGAATTGTCACAGTCTAAGGTTCCAGTTAGCTAACTGGAGGTTAACCAAAGGTGGAAATACTGGGCCTATATAACTTGTATAAAGAAGACACAAAAGCAATAAACTCAAAATTTTAATGATGTCTTTTAGATTTTGAGATATTCCCAACATTACCAATTGGAACCACAGCTGACGAAAATGCTAGACGCGCTCGTCGATCAAATCGACCGACTTTCCACCCTCACTTGCATCCACATCGCCCTAATAGGCACCGGCATCCAATACCACCACCCGCCCACCCTAAAAAAGACGAGCCAACGAATCGTCGATGAAATCAAAGACATCCGTCTCAAAGACATCGAACGAACAATCCTGGCCAACGCCATGTTCGACTTCGACCCGGAAACCTCCCCCGACCTGTACGGTGCGGCCCTGGACGACCTGAAAAGGCCCGAAAGGCGCCCAGAGATGGTCCAGTACAACCGCTGCATGCCCTGCGCCCTTCACTTCTTGAGCATACGGAAAATCTACGATCACGACTTGATGGATCGCGTTTTAGAAGAGGATTTCATCAACGAAGTGTACGGTAAAGTCCCCAAATCTCTGCCCAAGGAGATTTTCGCCCTCGACTGTTCCATAGACGTAGAATGCCCCGATTACCGTGGCAACCGGTTGACGCCTAACTTGCGCTACCGTAGCGCCAAATGGCAGACGGAATTTGCGCCAACCTCTTTCTCCGAAGGGCACAGACTGAACAAGAGCGAGCAGTTTTTCGTCAACGTCGTCGATAATTTAAAGTCGATAGTGGGCGATGATTGCGTGAGGGCGGATCACATTTTGCCTCATTTCAGTCGAGCTGGTGGGTATTTTACGAGATGTTAGGTTAGGATCAGTGTGGTCGGCCATTTTGGATTATTCGCTGCGTTCTATTGGTTGTAGATGTGGTGACGTGTCAAGATCGTGGGAGTGGGGCGTTCGTGCAGCCAATGGGGTTCGAGAATTACGTCTTGGGGGACGTGAAGCGTCCTGTCAATTTGGATCTTTATAGGTGGTTCGTTTTTATCGTTTTGATACCGAATATCACCGATCGAGTGACTAAAGGGCCTTTGGGGTTCGTGCGGATGAAGGCGAGGCAGTTTAGGGAGATCGGGTACCAACCGATTTACGTAAAGTTATCAAAAAACGACCCAGATACTTTGGTTTAGTGATGATTTTTTTACAGGTCAGTTGGGTCGATTTTCCAGGTTTCAGTAAAGAAGAAAAAGTGGATTATTTAAAGTCTGAAATGTCGAAATGTGTGTAAATAAACTTTTATTAAACGATAATGACTGTTTCTTTTGCTCAAACCAACATGCTATTGCATTTCTGGAAATTGGTGATGGCATACCTAAAGTCAGCCAGTAAACTGTTCAACCAATTGAAACACTTGGACTTTTGGCTTCAAAGGAATTGTCAAAGTTCGAAATAGTTCTCATTGACCAAATGAAAGAATTGATGGATTTGAGCCTAACTGATACCATTCAGAATCGTTAGATTTCAAAAACTTTTCAAGACACTAGAGAGCGGTTATAGGCTTATTTAGTCAAAGTTCTTTCCGATTAGATTTATGATTTCGTATTGCGGTTTGAATGTATTAAAACTTATCAGTCTATAAGGAAATCCGCTGATTGAGACATTCCGCTTGGAAAATTTGATAAGTGTTGCCATTTGAGAAAGTTGAACCATCATTTGCTTCCTTCTACCTGTAGTGCCATAAAGAAAACGTAATGACCGAGTGTAAAATTCAGTTAGAAAATTACGACGACCACTATGGTCCTGGTGAAACTATCAAGGGTAGAGTTGAGTGTGTTTTCGAAGAACCCACAACAAATCCAAGCAAGTTCTAGTTCGATTTGGCGAATTTTCGCCAAATAAATTGCTTCAGAAGCTAAAATAATATCACTGATATTTTCGTAGGTGTTGAACTAAGTTTGAGTTGTGAAGAACATAACAAGTGGAAGGAAGTGCAGTTTTTCTCCAATCTATCGATAGGAAAAATGCCTAGTTGCTCTTCCTATTGCGGAAATAATGTGATTCACCAGTCTATACAAAATTTGTCTGCAACAACAGATGGTAGATCAGTAATGATTTTGAAGATTATGATATTAGTGATTTCCATTTCAGATTCTTGTAGTCACTACGTTTTCCCATTCAATTTTACTCTTCCTCTGGATATTCCCTCGAGTTTTCGAGGACCTTTCGGCTCCATCAATTTCATGTTGAAAACGACTATGAGCAGACCTGAGGAATCGGATTATATGGATATTTACATTTTTAAAGTGTTTTCTCCGATTGATATCATAATGTTCCCAATTGATTACCTGGTATATTGAACCATTTCTTTTCAAATGCTTGCTAACTTCTAAAAATTGCAAAATGGCTGATCTACCATAATAAATCTGAAACATCTAAGCTATTCCAAATTCCAGAAGAAGCGTCATCAGTATCAAGTTGCAAAATCCAACTGTTGTTGCACTGGTAGCATGGTTGAAATGGAAGTGAACTTGCGAGAAATCGTTTTCGTTCCGGGAAGAACTGTAAAGGCCAGGGTGAAAGTTACTAATTCATCCAATTACCTTATTGATCAACTGAAAATCAGAGTGATCAAAGTTTTGAAATTCATTGTGGATTCACCCGCCAAGTCGACCAAGACTCGAAAAGAAAAGATCTTCAAGATGGTGGATACCAGAACGGGCGCCCGCGGCGAACACGTGTTTAAATTAGAGATGAAACTTCCCGGCGACATGGAAATACCGAATTTCAAAAATTGCAAGTATTTCGAGAGCAGTTACATACTTCAGGTACCAGGGAGACCTACAATTTTCAATGTGTTCCATTCGAATTAGAATTTATTTCTTTAATTTTAAGGTTAAATTAGGAATGGACGGATGTACTTCCGGTTTGGTCATCGACATTTATCCGAAATTTGGTCACGTTGGCACTGTTCACAGAGTTTCGCAAAATGAACCTTCGATGGGGTGTCCACCGGCAGGAGGATCCAGTTTGAATCCCATGATTGGTGGTGAAGAGGATGATGAGGAAAATGAGGATGATGACGAAAGTGATGATAAAAGTAATGATAGTGACCATGACGGAAAAGGTGATGACAAAAGTGACAATGATGACAACAAAGATAACAAAGATGACAGTAGTGGCGACAATAAGACTGACGATGAAGACGACGAATATGATGATGAGATGTAAAAAATGGATTAATGCAATCATTTTTTTTTTATTTTGATTTGTCGCAGTTCTCTCCCATGTGTACTTCAGTAAGGGCCGACGGTTTATCAATGCTCAGTTATCTTTTAGCTGAGGGTTAAATTCCTAGGTTACAATTGTCACTACAGCAAAAATCAACAAAGTTAACTACATATAGTATGTTATGAGCTAAAAAGATAACTGATCATTGATAAACTGGCTCTAAGACGATGAAATGTCCCAGGTAGGAGGCTGACGTAATTTTGACGTCATATGATGCCAATTTTTGGTAACTTCGTCATTGTCAACTTTGTTTTAATTTTTTTAATGTGACTATTTTCCACCACAATATGGGATGTAAATTTCACGTGATGTCATAGTAATACATTGTAAGACCCAATTAGATTATCAAATGATGATGATAAACACGTGTGTACTCTTTATTTACAAATCTATGCCCAATTATACCCAATTCATTTGAAAATGGATCTACCTTAAAACTGTGTACCCTCAAAGTATCTTGGTGGAATATTGGGACACGCTGATGTATATCTATACCAGAACCTAAGAAATGCTACGATATACTTAGGTAGGTATGGGAAAAAGTAAAACAGAGTATATGCTTATATACCAATTCCTTATCTAATTATTACGTTCAAAGTATCATTTTGTTTTATTTTACTAGTTTTCATAATTGGACTGAAACATAAAATGGCGGGTAATTATTCTCATCAACGCAGGGGCGGATCCAGCGGTTGTTTTGGGAAGAGGGGGCAAAATGACCAGAAAAGTGTTATTTTTCGAAAAGTTTACAAAAAAATGCACCGCGGACGAAAATTTTTGGTAAATTCAGTCAACTATATTGTACCCAACTTAGGTCAAAATCACCCGAACATGTCAAAACTTTTCGAAAACCAACATTTGTGTTACAAAATTGAATATTCTTGTACTTTTTTCATCATATGGTTTCGAATTTAGAAGTTCTGAGAATGTCAACATATTTATCGAGATTTGTCGAACTTAAAACAGGGCAAACTCATTGAAAATTTGCCCTGAACCCTAGTTGATTTGCCGCAATATGAGGCCTTTTTAACCAATCCGTCCCTGATCATAGATATGTGTTGATAGAAATAATTACCCACCACCATTTTATGTTTCAGTACAAATTATGAAAAGCAATAAAATAAAATGATATTTTGAACGGAAATATTAGATAAGGCATTAGGTATATAAGCATACTCGGTTTTACCCTTTTCATATCGACATTCATCGTCGCACTTCTTAGATTGTCAAGTATACTAAAAAAGTAAAGAAATATGGCAAAACTTTCGTTGTATTTCATTGTGGTCGCAATGATTGTCGTTATGGTGGCGGAAAGTGCCTTATCGAATCGCGACTCGAAAAAAAAAGATTGTTCATGCAACTGTCAAAAAAACTGCAATACAGACGATAAAGACCATGAACATCATCATCATCACTCTGGAACCGGAAAGAAAGAAGAATCCAAATGGTCAGAAAAGGGAAGCAAAAACGATGAAGGCAAGGGTTGGGATCTATTGGATTCCTTTGGTGTCAGTATAGAAGTAAGTACCAATGGTTTTAGCGTATTTTGTATAGCGGGCAGTCATCTTTTTGTCGAATGAATCCCCCCTTTTCACTTATTAATTGCTACGTAGCAAGTATTGTTGGCTATTGTTATCAACAATTACACATTGTTGTTATAGCAATAGACAACAATACTTGTTACGTAGCAATTCCGTTAGTGAATACGGGAGATTGTTAATTTAAATTTTCGAAACATGGTAACCCATGAATTTTACTGCTGGATAAACGTCAACTTTATCAATGCTCAGTTAACGTTTAAGTAGACGTGGAGTTATTTCGATAAAAAATTGATGTGATTTTCAAAACAGATCGGAGACGACCACGGAAACCATCACGATGGCCACAAACGAGAGAAGAAAACATCAAAATTAATATGATTGATGTTATCCTGGAATGTCACCAATAATGTCTTGAATGCAATAATTCGGTTTTATAGTGCACCCTGGTCAGATAATAAATTTGAACCTTGAAATCATAATATGCGTGTTCATACTTATCCCTCGACTCAACATGATGATTTTCAATGTGGAAACAGCTGTTTGACTACTTTGCTTAGATAATTACAGAATGCTTCCTTTCTTTTCTCCGTTCCTTTCTAATTTTGATGAGAATGAGAAATGTCTTATTAGCAGGTTTATTATACTTTATAATCAGTGTTGGTATTTTCTTGGTAGAAAAGCTTTTGGTCACGAGCAACTTTAATTGATTAACATCTTCGGAGGTGAGCAATTTATGATAAGCGAATGCTATATGCAGTTCAAAGCAGTAAATGCAAAACTGAGACTATTCTTGATTCTGGTAGTGTTAATATAGATCAGTTCTTTTTTTTAAGTGATAGATGATTTCGCTTTTTGCTGTTTGTGTACTTTGAACGAACATTTTAGTTTTTAGTAGGAGTATGTACGTCACTCGAAGTGGAAGTACCCCGCATTGAATCTCATGGAAAGAGTTAACTCGCATGAGAGTCAAATGTGGATTTTGAAACCTTTTTTTTCTAAAAAATGGTATCCGATTTTATTTTAGCGGTGTTCTACGAGTTTCTATCAGATGAAATAGGAAACACGGAACTCAAAACTGATCATTCTCATTGATCCATGGGGGACCAGTAGGGCAAATCTTTACCAAAAGTAGCCAATTGCTTCATGTCCATCATGTGGTTGTTACCACTGCTGATGTAGGACAATCCATTTCACAAGCGTTTGGTCTCTGCCATATTTATTCCGTATCGAAGAATTGTTAGTTGCGAAATACAACTAGTAGTGCCCTCTGTTGATGGTCTCATAGAAACGGATAGCGTTGTAGGTTAAGCTCGGTTTTAGGTTTTAGATTACATGAGTTTTCCCTCATCAAACCGTATTATAAAAAATTCAATTTATTATCACAGAAACGTAAAGAACTTTCGGAGAATGTACATATGAGTAATTTCTAATAGATCTATGAGTCCTCCACAATTCCCATGAGTTTCTTGGAATCTCACCAAAAAATTGTCAAGTTTTTATCGAATTTCTATAAGATGTAAAAGAGTATTTTACGAATACAGATAGTGGTGGGAAAGTCATAACGCCAAGCATCAAGCCTCACCGAGTACCACAGACATTTCTTCTTATTCTCTTTGTATTTTGATCTGCTTCGAATAAGGAAATTATAGTATTGATTAGTAAAATTAGTATATACTATGTAGTTGAGTGGCTGTTCGTGTTATAAAATAAAAAAGTTACGCAGAATAAAATGTTCAAGTTTATTATCTTGAGTTTCCAAAATTGGAGGCCTTTTTCTAAAACTTAAAGAGTGCATCTCCCAAACCGATCCGTCCCTAATCATGTATCTATATGTCGATAGAAATAATTACCCACCGCCATTATATGTTTAAGTCCAATTATGAAAACACTAAAATAAAATATTTTGAACGTAAAAATTAGATAAGGAATTGGTATATAAGTGCACTCGGTTTTGCCCTTTTCATATCGACTTTCATCGTAGCACTTATTAGGTTGGCAAGTATACTAAAAAAGTGAAGAAATATGTCGAAACTTTTTATTTCATTGTGGTCGCAATGATTGTCATTATGGTGGCGGAAAGTACCTCTGTCGAACCCGAATCAAAGAAAAAAGATTGTTCATGCATTCCATGTGGATGTGATGGCATCGGAAACGGAGAAAGATTCAAGTGGCAAAAAAGTAAACTTGGATAAAGACAATAAAGACCATGGAAAAGTAAGTACCAATGGTTTTAGCGTATTTTGTATGGGCCAGCCCATCTTTTTGTCAAGTGGTTAATGTTAATTTAATTTCGTTATTTTTATATTTCGATTTAAAATGGATTTGATTTTTAAAACAGATCAACAAACACGCACAAGTTTTCTATTTTTGACACCTTACACAAAGAATGAAAACACGGAGGAGAACACCAAAATGAATAAGATCAATTTTATTCTGGAAAATCAACAGGTGTTAGATGCAATAATTCCCCTAGTAGCACACAAACGTTTGTTAAATATTTCGAATGTAACTTATCCATACGATGAAACGACATATCATATAGAGTGATACCATATACTGGCAACTTTATTTTACATTGTAAACGAACATTTCTTAAATATTGTCGTCATAACATTTTAAGAATATTATAGTATAATATCTTAATAGCATTTGAATTGAATTATTTCTGAACATATATTTATTCAATATGGATATAAAATATTAATATAAACGGTTAAAAGGTACCACCGGCTTAGGTCCACTTTTGCATAATGTCTCACACAACCAGTGCACAACGACCCAATAGTTTTAGGCCTTTGGTAGATGTTTCCAGAGTCATTATGGCCTATTGACCACCCGTTTCGGTGACATATTTTAATTTTCTTAAAAGCACGCCTTTAAAGCAATGAAAGCATACAACGTCAGCGACATATAACTATAGCGCCATCTACTGTTTGTTTTGTCTCTATATCAATTAAACACATTTTTCAAATATTCCATAAATCATTTACGTTTTCGAATTGATGGCACTTTGTCATGATTTAATAGTGATAATAATAATACTAATAATGATAATTTAAAATGAGCTAATTAAAATGTCAGAAGATGTATACAGTATGTCCACGGATGGGGTTTAAAAGAGAAAAAAATTTTTTATTTCTGATTTTACAGAAAAAATTATTCTTGATAAAATCGCCTGCTTGCTCTCAAACCTCTAAAACCCATTTCGTTTTCATTTCAACATGAACAGTTATTTTTTTATTGAATTTTATTTGAAAATTTTGGACTTAGAAATATTTTTATCCAGCATTAATAGAAGTACCAGTAAGCGAAACCATGGCGCAGAAGTTGACAACAGTCAGTCATCACCAGCACAAGCACCCGTCAGAATGTCAGAACTTTGACAAATGGAGAAAATACTGATAGCGAAGATAATAAATGCGATGCTAAATCGATATTAAATCGGTACCAATTACGGTGTGACCCTGGCGCCCTACTTATTGTCCAGGATTACATGAAAATATGAAATAGAATAAGAAAAAATTCAAATCCATAGATGAACCCCTCTCCAAATCTCATATCCGAACAATGCTGACACTCTGACAGTGACTGTTACAAGGTTTCGCACCATGGTTTCGGTTACTGGTACTTCTATTAATTTTGGATGAAAATATTTCTAGGTCCAAAATTTTCAAATAAAATTCAATAAAAAAATAGCTGTTCATGTTGAAATAAAAACGAAATGGGTTTTAGAGGTTTGAGAGCAAGCAGGCGATATTATCAAGAATAATTTTTTCTGCAAAATCAGAAATAAAAATTTTTTTCCTCTTTTAAACCCCATCCGTGGACATACTGTATTTGAAAAATATTTCAAATTCAATATATCAATGAAGAACTTACTCGAATGTTGAATATACGTTTCATGATAATTTTTTTATTCATATGGTTTCAGAAATATCTCTCCAATATTCCAGTTGTAACATATATTTTGCCATTTTAAATCAATATTAAATAAATCTTGGCGAAGTGATGTATACTCGACATTGTTTTTTATATGTTCTTTAGACATTTATCTCCACAATATGCAACTTTCAACATTTATGTTATATTTAGGCAATGTTTTGTTTCAAGATTTAGTGTCAACACAAGTTCAATATTTATGAGATGTTGACTTTAAGTTGATATTTATATATTTTAAACAGAATATTTTTGGAATATCGATCTTAGGTATTATTAGTTTTTCAACATATGAATCTAAGATCAATGTTAAATCAATATTTAAACAATATTTGGTGCTACTAGGGTCTGTTTTATAACACCCTGAACGGATAATAAAAAAACCTTGCATTATGACCTGTGTTATAATATCCTTATTCATAGGTATACTTAGCCCTTGACTCAATATATGTAGTTTGCGACTGCTTTGCTTAGAATTAGGTACATATTTTTTTATTAAGGGCCTTGATGGAGAGAAATTGCCAATGTTGATGTTGCTGAATTACAATAACAATAAGGCATTTGACACATTTTGATACATACAGGCTGATTGAAAAGTATAGCACTACCAATTCAGGGCAGATTCCCTAGGTCAAAATAAGAAGAAAAGTTCCTATAAAGGGTGGTCCGCAAATACATAACTAAGAAGTTATGAACCATTGAGAGTGGCCAAATCAAATCAATAATTCGTGTAGCTGAAATATCAAGTGAAATATTTTGACGCTTGATTGTCCAAACGGATAACGGAGAAAACCATCGTTTTCAAACTCCCAAAACATATAAATATTTCGTTTTTGCTTGTAAAAGTAAAAGAGTCGATGAGAATAAGAAATGGCTTAGCAGGTCATTTTTTATTTCATAATGGTCAATTTTGGTATTATCTTCATCAAAATACTTTTTACCACCAGCAAAACTGACTATAGTCAATGGGGATACACTCCACTAATCTCCAATCTGGTAGTGTTAGATCAGTTCCATTTTTTCAGAAGTGGTAGATGGTTTTGCTTTTCGCTGTTTCTGTACTTCGAAGGAACATTTTGAATTTTCAGTACATCGCTACTAGGGACCCTAGTAGAAATACCCCATTGAAACTAATAGAAAAATGAACTAATTCTCATGGGATACAATAGCGGATTCTGAAACCCTCTTTTTCTCATTTTTTATTTCAACGATGGTGTTGATATTCTACGAGATTCTATTAGGTGTAATAGGAAAAATTTGATTCGAAACCTAATCTGTCCCATACTGATAAGTGACCAGAAGAGCATTCCGAGTTTTGATGAAAAATAGACTGTAGCCCGGATTTTCCACTACGTCATATCTATTATGTGATTGTTGCCAATGGTGATGTAGTGGAGACTTTTGCAATAGGGCAATCCATTTAACAGGCGTTTCGTCATCGCTCTATTCATTCCCTACCGAAGAACTGTTAGTTGCGAGATGCAACCAGTAGCGCCCTCTGGTGATAGTCTCATAGAAACGGATAGCGTTGGTTCTAGATTACATGAGTTGTCACTCATCAAATCGTATTAAAAATACTATTTATTATTACAAAAACGTATACAGCTTCTTTAGGAGAATATTATACATATGATTATAATTTCTAATAGACTGATAGATTAATGAGTCCTCCACAATTTCTATAAGGGTCACATAGTCTCATTGAAACATTGTCAAGTTTCTATGATGGGATTTCTATAAGATATGATAGAGTATTTTACGGATACTGATAGTGGTTGGAAAGTCATAACGACAAGCTTCAAGTCTAACCGAGTACCACAAAGATTTCTTCTTATTTTTTAAATAAAATAAAATAATAGTAATAATGAACAATTAGTATGTGCTTGCAGTACTGGTACAAAATGATAAAGTTACGCAGAATAAAATGTTTTATTCAACCGGGATGTTACAAAACAGGATCATTGAATTTAACACGACCTGGATGACACTTCAGAAGACAACTTATTGTAATCAGTGTGATATTTTGTTCCATGATGTGCCCGGAATCAGGGACTTGATAGCACACAATACCGTATAGAGGAACTATTGAAAAAAAAACACATTAAGTTAATCGAAATAAAACGTCACTGTGCAATGGACATTTTAGACTTGACTGCTCCTTCTCATAATTCTTGCAATACGTTCAAGTCCATCGTCATGAAAATTACTTGGATGATTTCAAAGAGGTGTTTAGTGAAAATGTGCCATTATTTTGCATATGGGAACAATTTTCACAAAACTCTTGGTAATAATAAAGGGCCAGTTGTCAGTCCTTGATTATCTCAACCATGATCGAGAGTTTAACTTTGTTGATTTTCAACCATTGTTTCTATGACAGTTAGCCCGCAGTTAGGCTAAAGCTGGTTAAAACTTAAAACAAGAGTTGAATGGTCTGTCCTCAAAGGGCCAAGTTATCGTTTAATGAAAAGTAAAATTTGTTGATGTGAATTGTAACAAAGTTAACCTAGAACTTTAACTTCTAGTTAAACGAGAAAAAGGAGGATACTTAACTGATGAGCATTGATCAAATTAACGTCTATTATATCGAATCAGTAAAAAAAAATTGAAATCAACATCAACCTCGATAAAAAGATGACTGATCCGTACGAAATACACTGAAATTGAAATGATTGAGTATCTACTTACGTTTTGAATATATTTTTGAAAACCGTTACTGTTAATGAAGGAATCACGAAAAAATCCGAATAGAGCACCGTTTTGTAGCGATTTGCATTCTTCGTCATCTCTGAATCCAGAGTCATGCGAGTCTGGTTTAGCATACGTACTTTCCGCCACCAGAATGGTAATCATGGCGACCACAGTGAAATACAAAGCAAGTTTCGACATGTTTCTTCACTTTCTAGTAAGTATATTGTATACTTAACAACCTAGAAATGCTACGATGTACTTAGATATGTGAAAGAGTAGAATCGAGTACGCTTATATACCAATTTCTTATCTAATTTTCATGTTCAAGGTATCATTTTGTTTTATTTCACTAGTTTTCATAATTGGACTGAAACATAAAATGGCGGGTAATTATTCCCATCAACGCACGTAATCATACAGGAACGAACTGGTTGGAAGAGGTAAGAAATGGTACCCATTAGAAATTTTTGCTACTTTGTCAGAACACTTCGAAATGGATATTATTATTTTCATATCACGAGAAATGGACTTCAAAGGGCTTTCAACCTCATACGCAAAATGGTGTATACGTCAAACAGATCGCTGATCATACTCCAGATCAGTTTTCCGTGTATTTTATATGGTTTAAAAAACTTAGCCAGCAAATAGCAATGGTCATAATCATGATGAGCTTATGGCATCAGTGCACGAGTTGGAAAATAAAAGCAATATGTTTGCTTTCGCAATCTTGAACTAAGTTCAAGGGGTGGAACGTCCGAAAGGCAAAACTGATTGACTATATTAGGCCAGTCCGTTCCTGTAAAAAAATTCAGTGAGAGCCATTTCCGAATAAATTATACACATTAACAAAAGGTGTAGATATGCAGATAAGGGTACAAGTTATTATCGTCACTTTGAAAAAATAAATGGGCCGTTAAAATGAGTAGAGGTACATACTATGAATTATGTTGGAATATTTTACATATTCCTTGATATGGTAGAGTATTCGCATTCCGGTGTATCCTATTATGACCATATCAGTCTCCTTCGACAATGTTCTCCTACTCGTGAAAAAATCATTTTGTTCTTAAAAATTAAGATACATTCACTCTGTTCTGTGCCTTGTGTGTTGGTACAAGAATAGATGAGACAGTTTCGGGTTGGCTATGTTTTTGAGAATTTTGGGAATTCACAGTTTTTTTTCACGGGGGTGAACTTGTACCTCAACAAAGTGACTTCATTCTAGTCACGTAAAACCTAAAAAATGGATAAAACATTTTTTTTAATACGTAGTCAAACCTCAAAAAATGATGAAAGTCAATGGAAGTCAAAAAACTACAGTATGTCCACGAATGGGGTTTAAAAGAGGAAAAAAAAATTATTTCTGATTTTATAGAAAAAATTATTCTTCATAAAATCGCCTGCTTGCTCTCAAACCTCTAAAACCTATTTCGTTTTCATTTCAACATTGACAGTTATTTTTTTATTGAATTTTATTTGAAAATTTTGGACTTAGAAATATTTTCATCCAAAATTAATAGAAGTACCAGTAAGCGAAACCATAGCGCAGAAGTTGACAACAGTAAGTCATCACCAGCACAAGCACCCGTCAGAATGTCAGAACTTTGGCAAATGGATAAAATACTGATAGCGAAGATAATTCATGCGATGCTAAATCGATATTAAATCGGTACCAATTACGGTGTGACTCTGCGCCCTACTCATTGTCCAAGATTACATGAAAATATAAAATAAAATGAGAAAAAATTCAAATCCATAGATGAACCCCTCTCCAAATCTCATATTCAAACAATGCTGACACTCTGACAGTGACTGTTACAAGGTTTCGCTTACTGGTACGTCTATTAATTTCGGATGAAAATATTTCTAGGTCCAAAATTATCAAATAAAATTCAATAAAAAAAACAACGGTTCATGTTGGAATGAAAACGAAATGGGTTTTTAAGGTTTGAGAGCAAGCAGGCGATTTTCCCAAGAATAATTTTTTCTGGAAAATCAGAAATAAAAATTTTTTTCTTCTTTTAAACCCCATCCGTGGACATACTGTATATGGATTGACATGTCTAGACGAGCCCGATTTTAGACACATTGCAACGTTGCCCGCAGAGTAGTTTGACGTTGGTCTCTTTATTCCAGTCAATGTTTTAGTTTGACAGGCGAAGTCTAGATAAATGTCATTTATTTCAATAATTTCGGTCTTGCCAGGAAATCAACTTGACATTTTTGAACTTCATGAAACCTGCAAAAATACCTGAAAGTGGCAATTTTTTTTTTTTGTAAATTGGTAGGTAGATTACTGTAGGATTCAATAACTTCTATAGAAATTATTTTCAAATTTCCAAAAACTGGACTAAAGTTGAGATTTCCAAAGATTCTCTTTCCCAGCATTGCTCCTAGTAGTCTGGCAGGAAGTGAAGCTATCATATCAAGTCTGCTCGGCACGCATAGTTGGCATGTGTCAGATCAGTTTTTGTTTAATAAATAGTTTATAAACAATAATTTTTGTAATAAGTCAGTCGCGTGTTCAAAAATCCCCGAAAATGAACAAAGTTTTCAAACCTAAAGGTGAGCGAGCGACCGCGCGCAGTAGAGGAAAAGTCCCCGCCATGTCCCCGCAGTGAGTTTTTCAGATAGCATGACGAAATTGTCGTCGAAAGGCGGCGGCGGCGGCGGTGGCGGCGGCAGACGAGAAGTGCGCCCGCGCAGTCGCAGCGTCTACACGACCAGTTCGTACCTGAGCGACGACGTCGTCGGGACGCCGCGCGACCCCACCAAGTTCGAAGGGCCCGCCCAGTGGTCGCCGTACATTCCCAAGCCGATCGTCGTCAAAAACTACTACCCGGACGATCTGAACGTGAGTCTACCAACTACCCCTCGAAAAAAAAAACTCAAAATGTTGGAAATTTCTGAACCAAATCTATTCCTGATATTATGGTCTACAATTTGGAAGACATATTGCAAAAGTTGCGTCCTAAGTTTCAAAACGAGGATAATTCAACAACGAGTGACAGAATTGTTTCATATACACCCATTTTCGTATTGAACCACAGATTTTTATCCAGAAAGTGACACTCGGGTCGGCTTGCCGCCTTTGTTCTTCTGGTGGCAAATTTTCGGGACCTAGACCTGTCATTTATTGTGATTCACGCAAAATGTGTATGTTTGGTTGTATAACTCCAAGGAGCAAACTTTTGATAATGTGAACTATGACTAGCTGTAGGTACAGTCCAATTTTTAAGAGAAGGAACTTACGTCACGAATTTAATAACCAGCTTCGCGCTACGTTATTGTCGGGCAGTACATGTTGGAAAGAGACATTACGGACATTCATGTCTTCCCAAAACTTCCATAAGAATGCATGAGAATGATAAAGATAGCTGCATAAAATACCTCTTAGTGCACAACCTCCATTCGCTGTCAAATTGAATTGTCAACTGTAAGATTGTGTCAAGAACTGATATTGAGTGTTCTCCGGATAATTTTATTTCTGAACGACTTCGGATCACTCTAACCTTCCCCCGGTACGTTTCTGAACGCTCTCCTGTGTGTTTTAATTACTCTTCACTTCAGAAAATGTAAAAATTCTTGCTACACTAGCTATGACGTCATTTACAGAGGAAATATTCGCGACATACGTCACCGTTAGCGTTCATACCGCTAAAATTGATGACGTCGGTTCCTTCTTTCAAAAATTGGACTGTATATCGTCAGAAGTAATATGTATTCATTATTCGATCCTTATTTGGTGGAATTGTAAAAAAACGTGAATTATTTATTATTCAGTCGCGTCACACGTGTCAAGTTGACAGAAATCCGTGTCGGCTACAGAGACGTCATTTAAAATTCTTCATAAGGGAAAGCTATATAGATGCCATTATTCTGTCTCACTTAAAAACCACTAAAAGGATAGAGACAGAACGATTGCCATAGCTTCCCCTTATTATGAAGAATTTTAATGATGTCTCTGTGGAAGTCGGTTTGTCACTTTTGGATAGTATTCTGTGGCAAATGGTCTAAAAAGAGCAGGCAACATAATGTTGTGTATGTAAGGAATTTTCGTTGATTTCTCAGAAACGAAACTGTAAAATATGTATAACCGACTCATAACCTAACTTTCACAAACTGGCATGCCCCGCTTGCATGATGATGTGTGACTTTTGGATTGGTTGACTGAAATTTTTCGCTTATTCACTTAAAAAAAAAATACAGCAAAAGTCTGAAGACCTATGAGAAATAACAACCACATTATAATGTCAGGAATCAAAACCAAAGTCTAAACTAATATTCTTTATGTTTAGGGTCTGCGCAGAAGTCTCAAATTAGTCCACACACGCCTAAAGATCAACCTCAAAACATAGCATTTATTCTAGAAAATTTTGACAACGATCTGCGAATTTTCCTTTCAGCGGTCAAAACATCACCATCCAGATACAAAGAATTCTAGCACATTTTGTAGACAAAAACTGATCTTTTCGTAGATATAATTAGTTACAAAAGTCGTGTCTTTAATGAAAATAACAGTTACTGAAACGCATATTATTTGAGCCTATGACGACATTTTTTTTTACCTAGAAATCAATGATGTTGATTTGATAAATTGCAATTTTCGTATCCAAATACCAAATCTTGATTTACATAAGTAAAAAAAGGAATGTCATCATGTGAAATCTCTTGCTCAGATATGGCGACTTATTTGGATTTAATTACTCGAGCATCTGGATTTCTCAAAATTGGTAAATTTGGAAATGCTCAAGTTTCGTGAATAGACTTGTTCAATTATGCCTTTGACATTGGCCCAAACATTTGAGAGTTATCATCACTCTTCACAACCAATCAGAAATGATAACGCTAACTCCTATCCAATAGAAATCGCAGTATTTGGCCAAAAAATCTCAGTCATAAAAAGCAACCCTATTTAATTTTTCAGACGGATACTTGGACCGATGACGGTTACATGGGCGGTACGACCATAACGCCGCACGGTGTGATCTCGCTGCGTCTCCACGACCGCATCCGCGTCGATATTTCCCTAGATAGGGCTATAAGGATTATAAATATGAAGAATTACATAGTTTTAGCACTCAGTGCTAGTGGCAGCTCCTCGGCCCTGGTCCACCCGAACGGCAGGGTCTTGCAGTACGGCTCCAGAGTGGAGATCCTCGCCCACGATGGACAGGGCAACAACAAGTTTGTATCCCAAAATTAGAATAATTTTTTCCCAGCAAAACCTAAAATTATTGTTTTCTTCATACTCGATGAAGATTGGAGTATTTTGTCGGATCTCACATGAGAATACCAAGATTGGAGAAAAGTTGATAATTTCTGTGTGATTTCAGATACGCAAAGATGTGGTACAAAGGTGTGAGCTTCACCAGCGATCAATGCGCTTTGGTGTACCTGGTAGATTCGGCCGGGACGCGTACCACCACCGACACGTTCACCGATTTGACAGGCGACATCACTTTGGACGTCTTTTACAAGTAAATATTCCATATCGGCCATTTTGGAGACCAATAATTATGACAGTATAAATTTGATTATTACGTTAATAGCTGTACTGCCAAAACTATGGCTCCAATATGGCCGATGATCCAGAGACGTGATTTATTTAGCAGTTTAGCTGTAATTAAACGATTTATTGATGTTTTCCGTCAAAATCTGGGGTGTTTTTACTGTTTTTCGATTTCTGGGGATTTCAATTATTTGTTTCTTTCAAATTCCAGTCGCCCGAGCGGCAACACTTTGGATTTTTCCTGTGTGACTCCCGGCACTCATCTGGTGAACGAAGCGGTCAGCATCTTGCAGTCGGCCAATTATTGGTTGACGGAGGACAGGACCGATAATTGGATCATCAATAATGTGAGGATCTCCCAAACGGCCGACGGTCTAGTCAGGTATGACGACTCTACCTACACTGTGGTGTAAATGTTAAAAGTGTCACCAGGTTTTGGAAAAAGTTAGCATATTTGACTTTTTAAAAAGGCACAAATTTTGTTTTAGAGCAGATCACTGAATTTTTTTTAAACTTGTCTACAGTATGTCCACGGATGGGGTTTAAAGGAGGAAAAAAATTTTTATTTCTGATTTCACAGAAAAAATTATTCTTGATAAAATGGCCTGCTTGCTCTCAAACCTCTAAAACCCATTTCGTTTTCATCTCAACATGAACAGGTATTTTTTTATTGAATTTTATTTGAAAATTTTGGACTTAGAAATATTTTTATCCAAAATTAATAGAAGTACCAGTAAGCGAAACCATAGCGTAGAAGTTGATAACAGTCAGTCATTACCAGCACAAGCACCCGTCAGAATGTCAGAACTTTGACAAATGGATAAAATACTGATAGCGAAGATAATTCATGCGATGCTAAATCGATATTAAATCGGTACCAATCACGGGGTGACCCTGGGCCCTACTTATTGTCCAAGATTACTTGAAAATATGAAATAAAATGAGAAAAAATTCAAATCCATAGATGAACCCCTCTCCAAATCTCATATTCAAACAATGCTGACACTTTGACAGTGACTGTTACAAGGTTTCGCACCATGGTTTCGCTTACTGGTACTTCTATTAATTTTGAATGAAAATATTTCTAAGTCCAAAATTTTCAAATAAAATTCAATGAAAAAATAACGGTTCATGTTGAAATGAAAACGAAATGGGTTTTAGAGGTTTGAGAGCAAGCAGGCGATTTTATCAAGAATAATTTTTTCTGTGAAATCAGAAATAAAAAATTTTTTCCTCTTTTAAACCCCATCCGTGGACATACTGTATATGATTTTCGAAAATGTTCTCATATTTCTTCGTCTGCGTTTTCGTACAAGTCGGTCAAATGTTTGAAACACTGATGATGTTCCAGGAAATGTTTTTTCCAATGAGTCATTCTCGATTTTCGAAACGTATTGAACGCACTAACATATTTTTTAATTAGATGATTTTTTTTAAAGTCTCAATTTTATGAAATATTTTTTTTTCTCAGTCCCAAATTGTCAAAACCGGTTTTATTTTCAAGTCATCCATATAGGGATTTGAGAATTCTTCAAACTCTTCCTTTCTTCGAAAATATTTTGTATTTTGTAAAAAGTTTACCAGGTTACGAGGTTTTTGAAATTTTTATATGAATTTCCAGAAAAATGTTACATTTTCGAGAACGGCCTTATCCACAAGAGTGACTATAGATTCTCAAAATCGTTCTGTTGACAAAAATTAGATGCTTTCTTTCGTTAATCTCCGTCATTTATAGAAAAACTGAAAAATTTACAATGTTTTTCTGAAGTTAATTTTGTACCTATTTTCAAAACCGGTCTTATATTCTGGAAACTTTTGACATTCGTCAATGTAGAAATGAATTGAGCGAAAAGATACAATATTCCAAACTTTAGATATTTGTAATAAGGAAATTTTTTCAACTCTGATAGGTTGATCAGTCATAAGAATTCAATAACACATATAGGAATTGACAAAAAAAAAAGTAGAAAGTCCTTGTTACAAAGCAAAAGTCACTAAAAAAAAAACAGTGTTTCTAGATATTCAAAACCTCACAATCGTCTGTTTATGACTACTATTCATTACGTGAACTAGGAAAAATGCCGGAACTTGTTGAAAAAAATCTGTCAAAATTTCGAAAAATTTAGTCAAATTTCCAAAAAAAATTTCTGCAGGGTTGGTAGAAACAGCAACAAATTTTCGTTGAGAACGTCGCCGACGAACGGGTCGGCGTCGGTGTCGTCCCCGTACCTCCACTGTACCGGGTCAATGGGTCAGACTCGCCACCTGTTCGTCAGACGGGGCGAGAGGCGCATGCATTACGACGGCACCACGTTCATCGTGCGAAACGCCGGCCACTCGGCCGGTTTCGACGAACGTCACCAGCTCAAAGTGTACTGATTTCCGAATTTTCGACATTTTTCCCCGAGATCGCCCGAAATTCCCAGTCCTTCGGTTGGCACCCCTGCCATTCCAAAAAACGCGCGAGGAAATTGACGGGAAAATAACTCGCGCGCGAAAACAGTGACTTTTAAACATAGTGTTCGTTATTCAGCTCCCTTTTTCATGTAAAGTGTGTATGTACAGCAAAAACCACAATAAATCGATTTCCTTTATATCTATCTAGCATTTTATACCGGTTTTTTTTTCTGAGCAATAATGTGAATTAATTATTATTCAAATCGCTCCTTTTGTATTAACCTTGAGGTTAATATGTTATTATGTCAGATAAAGTAGTTAAATCCCTGTTTGCCTCCGAGACATGATGATCGTGTGGAAATAAGTAGTGAAAGTTATTGTACTAATTTGAGTTGAATGGGAATTTTTCTTTGGTGATTAAATTCGACAATCACGCATTAAATTTATTAGTCTAATAGAGCAAAACGTGTCGAGTCTATTGTTCGTTCATCGGAGTGAATGAGTGATAATATTTTTATGTAGTTTTGATTTTTGTGCGCGTTTTTCCCTCCAAAACGATTCCGGGCTCACTTTCAAATGAAAAAGAAATTCCTGTTGACCACGATGACGTTTTTCGGGGTAGCCGCAGTCTCCATCGTGACTTTGATTGCGGTGAATCTGACCAAAAGTGACGACGACTTGGAATTGAAAACGCTCCATATCGTGAGTATTTATCGTCATTATTTATTTATCTTATCTCGGATGATTTTATTCAAATAAGAACTAATCCTAAAAACTTATTATTTTACTTAATTCTCGAGATTATGAGACACGGAGCCAGGACTCCCGCGAGCACTTACCCCAAGGACCCTTATTTAAACGAAACATTTTATCCCGTGGGATGGGGACAACTCACCAATGTAAGTACCGCTGGTTTAGTGTATTTGACATTGTCATGTTGGCAACACTGAGCGCCACTGTCAAATAAGTCAAAAACGCCATTTCAAATCCCGTGTGCTTTCCAACTGCTTTCTGACTGAACGAAACCAAAACTGAAGCGATCTCATTGAATTATCTTCTCATCTCATTGTGCGTTCTGTGGGATTTGACAGGCCGGTAAAGTAGATGTCTACAACACGGGGAAGTTCCTGAGATCTCGCTACGACGAATTCCTGGGCGATTTCTACCACCCGGACGAGTTTTACGCCCAATCGACCGACGTGGACCGGACCAAGGCCACTTTGCAGTTGGTCAACGCGGGCCTTTGGCCCCCGAACGCGAAGCAAAAGTGGGGACCGCTCGATTGGCAACCGATTCCGATCCATTCCGAACCATTGGATCAAGATCACGTACTCGATTTAACCTGATAACGTTTACCCGAATTGACAGGTGACAGTTCTGTTACTTTTCAGCTTTTATTGGTGAGGAGACCGTGCCCTCAGTATCATTTAGAACGTGAGAAACTGCGAAACGTCAAAGAAATCACGGAGAGATTCGAAAAAGATCGGGATTTGTTCGTGTTTCTGGCCGGTAATACAGGGCTCGCGATTAACGATTACGATGACGTGCAGGACGTTTACTCGACCTTGGTCGCGGAAGAAGCCTTCAATTTGACGTTACCGACTTGGACTGCAACCGTTTATCCCCAGAAATTGTTTGAAGCGACGAGTTTCAGTTACGTCTACAATTCCTACAACAAACGAATGATACGTTTGAAAGGTGGCGTACTTGTCAAAAAGATTTTGAAAGATTGGCAGGACGCGATCGCCAAACCTGACGACGCGAAAATCCCCAAGACGTTCCTATACGGAGGACACGATTCGACGATCGTCAACTTGTTGAGGGCCTTGAAAGTGTGGCGGACGCCGCAAGTGCCCGGATACGGGATCACGATTTTATTGGAACTGTTACGGAGTAAATCACGAGACGAATACGGAATACAGGTAACTGTAATTGTATTACCGACTTGGAAATTACAGTTTCCTGTAATTTCGATTTTTTCAGATTCTTGTCAGGAGTGACGGAGGCGAACCTCACGTTTTGACAGTTCCGGGCTGTCAAAAATTCTGTCCGATTACTCGATTACAGGATTTAATACGTGACTCGATTCCTGACGATTGGGACGAAGAATGTAAGGCCGAAAATCCCGATTACACCCCACCACCCCCGGGGGCGCCTTAACTTCAAAAACCGGACGAATTTATTAGAGTAATTTTATTGAATAAATTATAATTAATTAATTTAGGTATAAGATACAAAATTTTATCACACATAACTTAACAGTCGGCGGGCGCGAAAGTCGGTGTCAATGGCGAGAATAAAACATCCGAACGCGATTTGACAAAATAAACGAAAACAAAAGAAAAAATCAAAACAATCGAACCGATCGCGATCGTCATGTTTTCGTGAGCGGCGGACGCTTTCAGAAAGACGCGCACTCGGATGTCGCCCCAAGCCGACTCTGACCAGGAACTGTACAAACCCGAGGACCAATCATAATCTAGAAAACCGAATTAGAACCAATCAAAATCGAGCAAAAATAACAACTCACCATCGATTATAAAAGCCGGACTAATGGCGTCGGTGAAGTTCATGGACACCTTGAAACATTTCGTTGCGTTCAAATCGTCCAAACTCTCCGAGAAATTGTAGAACTTGTAGCCCTGGAAACGCCATTTTGAATTATCGAATCCGCCATTTTGAATGATCGAATCCGCCATTTTGAAAGACCGAATCCGCCATTTTGAATCGCACTTACGTCATGTTGGTTTTGACAGCTGCTGTCGCTGGGGCCGGAGACGGTCCCAGTGAGCCAACCTAAAGTCAAAGCGACCAAATCCACCAGGAAGTTGCGAGAACGCTCGACGCCCACATAGAGACTCAACGGCTCCTCTTGAAGTTTCTAAAACACGATCACCAACCTTTAATAGTGAAAATAACCAGAAAATCCCCAAACTCACCATTTTCTGCACCGCCTGATGCACCCGACAGTTCGCGTTCTCCAGATAACAGTGGAACAACTCGTCGATCAATTGCAAATCGTATTTCAGCTCCTTTTTGTAATTACTATCGGTCAAGTGCGAATACAGCGCTTGCGCCACCATCACCGACACGTTACCGACGTAATCCTGGATCGAATCAGTGCTACCAACCTCGTCATCGGCAGTGACGTTTAGATATTCGTAGTTCAGGTTGGTAGCATTGTCGAAAATCGAATTATAGAAAGAGTTCGCGTATTCGCGCCTGTGATCCGCCAAAACTAGACCGGGGAAAACCGACGAATTCCTCAGGAAAGTGTGCAAAGAAGATGGCGGCACCGTCCCGTCCGAACTGTCAAAATTGACAGAATTTCGCCCGAATTCCCGCAACTTCAAGACGAAACCCTCCAGATTTTTGGAAGATTTCGAGTGGTGCGCTATGACCGAACCGCTTTTGCTCAATTGCGACAACTCCACGTAAAGCGAGACGTCCTCCAGTGCGATTTTAGGGACTTTTCGCGTTTTGTCACCAGGGAAATCGCCGTTGTTCAGGTCGTACAGAAACCGTTGCGAACCGATGTAATCGTAAGTCTCGCCGTTGAAAATCACGAACAGCACGTTACTGTCAACGGTCCCTGCATTACCGGCCGTCATTTTTGACAGCAGTTGCGCGGTCGATAAGAGCGTGACCAGGCCGGTTATCGGCGAAATTCCGCCGGCCGTCATTTCGAACATCGAAGTCGAATCCAGACGGGCCGAAACGATTACCAATTTATTTCTCGGCTCGTCTAGAGGATACAGCGAAGACCAAATATTGCGATCGCCTATAGGGTCGCAGAAAACGTTCGTATTTAGGTTTTGCGCTAGATGGGAGCGCCGGATGCAAGTCGGCGTGTCTTTCGCCGCATGCATGAACGCGACCAACTCGATCGAGCAGAGTGAGCGATCTCTTTGTGAGTCGAACGAAAAGTTGTTGTGCTTTTTGAAGCAATCGCGGGCGAATTTCAACTCGTCTGAGTTTACGATAAAAGAAACCGGGAACGGGAGGTTTTCGAATAGCAATCCGGTCCCGTGGGGGTTCCATAAAGGCTCGGAGCCTCCGCACGTGCCTTCCACGTTGAAACGCGAATTGGGGCACTGCGAGTCGTGGCTGAACGATTTGGGGCGGTTCTCGGGGTCGGCGTACACCAAGAGGGCGCTGATTTTCGCGTTCGTTCGCAATTTTTCTAGGTTAGGTTTGGTGAAGAGGGCGGCCGGGATGATGGGGGCGTACGGGCCGGCGTTTCCCTCTTTCAGGACGAAGTCGAGGTCGTTCTGTGTCTCGCAGTAGTGG
The DNA here is from genome assembly GCA_949788335.1 of Salpingus planirostris. Classification (NCBI taxonomy): domain Eukaryota; kingdom Metazoa; phylum Arthropoda; class Insecta; order Coleoptera; family Salpingidae; genus Salpingus; species Salpingus planirostris. The sequence goes on along the minus strand of OX460924.1, from coordinate 3,806,533 downwards.
ATGACGCCGGTCGAGCCCCCTCGATTTGCTGGAATTTCGGGGGAAATTATTCGAGGTTTTTCAAGTGGATAATGGGGCTTACACGAGCATCCGACTTGGTGGGTGGCGTTCAGGCGGCGGTAGCACGGTTTGGTTCCGAGCAGGCGTTCGTACATCTTGTCTTTCGTCCGAATCGGAGCCCCTGTGATGATTGGTTTAAATTATAACCTCACTTTTCGAGATTTTTCCGTATAATTCCGGATTTTTACAATAATTAACGTGTATTATGTATCCAATTGACTGAGTGAGGTGTCGGGGTGCTTACCATTGTTGATTAGTGTTAATATTATTAGTACTATTGCGGAAAATTGATAAAAAACCATTTCAAAACATTTATCTATAGTATAAACTGTCAAATAACTGACAGCAGACAGCACTTGACAGATTTCGTTACGGGGTGACTACGTTTGACGGAATACCTATTTGGCGGAATTTTCAGTGACCCCCAAACGGTAGCATGAATCTTTGTTTGATAGGTGATCTAGCAGTCCCAATCCTATAAGCAGTTATTACGGTCCATTCTGTAACTTGGGAATGATTAGCTGAATCATAGCCAACTCCATTCTAACGGGCCGAAAGACTGAGTTGGCATCATGGCAATATGTCCAAAATCGGCCTCTAGACATGTCAATCACAAAAGTCCGTGTTACACTATCATAATTAGGTGCCAGCAACCAATTTTGCCGAATTATCTAAAAAGTTTTCATGAGATTCTCAAGATTATCACCAACACATCATTTTTATAGGAAAACTGAGACATTTCGAAGTAATTCAAATTTTTAGAATTATTCAACTCCATTAGTTTCATAGCGGAACTGTTGCACGGCGGTCATCCCCCCGATCACATCACAAAGGAACCGACGTGTATCCCCCGCGAGAATACATCCCTTATGGGATCATCAATTGAGGGCAAGTCGAGAACTGAAAGTGTTTTTATTACTTTTTATTATTCTGATGTTATTATTTAAGTACGATATGTGTATTGACCATTTTTGGAGTACTTTCTGGTAATTCACTTGAAATAAACGGATATCCATAAGAAGAGGGGGAGCTTTTCTTATCAATTTTTTTTATTTAACATTTATTACCAAACCCACAGACTAGACCACTACAGACGGTATACTCCCTAGACAAACGTTGGCCATGATCGGTTTAGTTCTGCCGAAATTTTCAGAGGGCGCATTAGTAAGTACGCAGCCGCCTTGACGGGATCCTTTATAGTTTTGGTTTCCTTTTTTGTGTATTATAAGTTGCCTATAATATGAACACAGTTTTTCTCGCTCATTGCACTTTATTATTTTTTTGTAAATTCTGAGTACTCACGTACCAGTATAAAATAATACATAATAACCAGGGATAAATGTTTCGGTATTTGAGAGAACTGGCGTATTTTGATCCGAAGTGGTTACGGCAAAGTCGAAAAGTGGGGTGAGAAGAGCAGCTTTTTCAACTTATTTTCAATATTCCGCAATCTTCATAGTCCATACATTTTTATTTATTAAAAGTAGAATCCGATCTTCTCTTGAAAAGGTTATTTTTGGGAAATTCTCAATCTTGATGACCTGAAAAATTACAAACTTTGTTGAAAATCATTGGACTTATTGGCTTGTAGAAATAAAGACTCACAATATTCCTATATCTGCCAGCACTTTCCTTCAATATCAACAAATTAAGAACTGAATTTTCTATACTTCTTTGATATTTGCAGAAGAATGACAATGTTTATCTACTAAAATCAGGAATTCTCGAAAGTGGTACAGGATATGGCGCTTGCCCCTCGGCCTTCGTATGACCTGTGAAATTCCAATCAATCTCTATTCCGTCGAACCATCGATTTTTACCCCTGAAAAAAGTGTTTGATCAAATTTTCAAAGAAAATAACATCGAGATCACACTTGGTAATTTAATACTTACTGCGTCTCATTGTAGGGTTGATTTAATGGCGATCGAGATGATATCTGGGCCGTTTTTCTCACAAGTTATACCAAAACCGCCAGAACGCGAATAGTTTGACAAATTTTTTTATGTGACAGAAAAATTAAAACCAGCAAAACAAAATGTAACAAAATCGCCGCTGTTGTAATTTGAATTGTACTTACCGCCATCTGACAATTACGTTAGAACTAAAAAATCTACCCCTCTCTACTCCACCTCACCCCCTGACCCGGACAAAAAAATCGGGGATCCTTCAAATCTGTAGTGAGGTTTATCTATGCCAAACCTGATAGGTCTAAATCATAAAATAGAAGCGAAAATAAAATACAGACTGAAATAAAAACTTATTTCCTGGCAGAAATTCCTCATGGTTGAATTGTGAACGTTTAGCTATGCTATCATACCAAATTTTGAATTTTTGCCTACGAAATTTTCACATTCATTCGAAAAACGGCTTGCAAAAACAATTTTATCAATGAAAAATTAAGTATCTCTTAAATACGATGGACAACTTGAAAGGTGATAATGACCTTCCTATTATAATTAGTCTCCGTGCCTCGCAAGGTTACATCTCTAAATCCTAATGATGGCGATTCAAACCTCGGTTTTCCCATATTTTAAAGCAAAAGCATTCATTCCGGATTCACACGATAAAGTGGCCTTTCCCAGAAATTTTATACATTCCCTAAGTGTTCTTCTTCAATTTGTGAAAGTTGTGAATCAATGCGAAGGAGGAAAAATGGTGAAATTGCTTTGTTTAGTTATTTTGGTTTTGTTCATCATGAATATCTTCTTGTTGGCGTCGGTAATTTGGAACCTCGAAATCGTCACCAAATTACAAAGTAAGTACTCCGTGTACGAACGGATTTTTTGCCGAGTTAGCCATGACCATCTCTCTGTCTCATATAATAACCATTGGATAAACAGTGACAGAGACACAAATCATGACAACTCCACAGAAAAACCGTATCAATACAGGCGGGTGCTAATGATGGAATCTTGATTCAAATCAAATCCATTCACTTTGAAAATTTGCAGGTTTTTATAATGGCTCGTATTACGATAATGGCAATGTTTGCACAACGACCCCGTGTTTGAGTTTGGCTGCCAAATTGAAACAGTGGTCGAATCCAGAGACAAACCTGTGTGATAGTTTTTTCGAATTCGTTTGTGGTGGTTTCCTGAAGACGGAACTTTTACCGAATCACGACGATCATGTTGATACGACATCGACAATGAATCCATCAATAGAAATTCAACTGAATGATTTATTAAAAGAACCGCCATCGACCCACGATGATAAAGAACCAAATTATTTGAAATTGATGAAAAAATATTATCAGTCGTGCAAAAATAAAAGATTGATAGAGAAGAAGGGAGTAGAAAATTTGAAAAATATCCTTCAGAAGTTGGGCGGTTGGCCGGTTCTAGAGGGTAAAAACTGGAACGAAACACAATTTGAATGGATGGAATGTTCATTGAAAGCCAAGAAATTAGGATTACCATCTGATTTTTATATTGATTTACAAGTACAATCTAAAAAATTACTGGTAAGAGTGGCTGAAATAGAACATTTTCAGCATTATAGTGCTGTTACTTTTTCTTCCAAAGTCCCAACGGATGGACTAATCGATTATTGAGTTTTAGGTAAGAGATGCTTGGAATGACGCGTACGCTACCTCCTATTGGGAATTTTTAACACAAATTGCGATAATATTGGGAGCTCCAGCAGGTGACGAACTGGTAATGAAGGAATTGAACAACACATTCGTATTTGATACAAAGTTGAACGAATTGGTTTCGCTTACTGGTACTTCTATTAATTTTGAATGAAAATATTTCTAAGTCCAAAATTTTCAAATAAAATTCAATGAAAAAATAACGGTTCATGTTGAAATGAAAACGAAATGGGTTTTAGAGGTTTGAGAGCAAGCAGGCGATTTTATCAAGAATAATTTTTTCTGTGAAATCAGAAATAAAAAATTTTTTCCTCTTTTAAACCCCATCCGTGGACATACTGTATATGATTTTCGAAAATGTTCTCATATTTCTTCGTCTGCGTTTTCGTACAAGTCGGTCAAATGTTTGAAACACTGATGATGTTCCAGGAAATGTTTTTTCCAATGAGTCATTCTCGATTTTCGAAACGTATTGAACGCACTAACATATTTTTTAATTAGATGATTTTTTTTAAAGTCTCAATTTTATGAAATATTTTTTTTTCTCAGTCCCAAATTGTCAAAACCGGTTTTATTTTCAAGTCATCCATATAGGGATTTGAGAATTCTTCAAACTCTTCCTTTCTTCGAAAATATTTTGTATTTTGTAAAAAGTTTACCAGGTTACGAGGTTTTTGAAATTTTTATATGAATTTCCAGAAAAATGTTACATTTTCGAGAACGGCCTTATCCACAAGAGTGACTATAGATTCTCAAAATCGTTCTGTTGACAAAAATTAGATGCTTTCTTTCGTTAATCTCCGTCATTTATAGAAAAACTGAAAAATTTACAATGTTTTTCTGAAGTTAATTTTGTACCTATTTTCAAAACCGGTCTTATATTCTGGAAACTTTTGACATTCGTCAATGTAGAAATGAATTGAGCGAAAAGATACAATATTCCAAACTTTAGATATTTGTAATAAGGAAATTTTTTCAACTCTGATAGGTTGATCAGTCATAAGAATTCAATAACACATATAGGAATTGACAAAAAAAAAAGTAGAAAGTCCTTGTTACAAAGCAAAAGTCACTAAAAAAAAAACAGTGTTTCTAGATATTCAAAACCTCACAATCGTCTGTTTATGACTACTATTCATTACGTGAACTAGGAAAAATGCCGGAACTTGTTGAAAAAAATCTGTCAAAATTTCGAAAAATTTAGTCAAATTTCCAAAAAAAATTTCTGCAGGGTTGGTAGAAACAGCAACAAATTTTCGTTGAGAACGTCGCCGACGAACGGGTCGGCGTCGGTGTCGTCCCCGTACCTCCACTGTACCGGGTCAATGGGTCAGACTCGCCACCTGTTCGTCAGACGGGGCGAGAGGCGCATGCATTACGACGGCACCACGTTCATCGTGCGAAACGCCGGCCACTCGGCCGGTTTCGACGAACGTCACCAGCTCAAAGTGTACTGATTTCCGAATTTTCGACATTTTTCCCCGAGATCGCCCGAAATTCCCAGTCCTTCGGTTGGCACCCCTGCCATTCCAAAAAACGCGCGAGGAAATTGACGGGAAAATAACTCGCGCGCGAAAACAGTGACTTTTAAACATAGTGTTCGTTATTCAGCTCCCTTTTTCATGTAAAGTGTGTATGTACAGCAAAAACCACAATAAATCGATTTCCTTTATATCTATCTAGCATTTTATACCGGTTTTTTTTTCTGAGCAATAATGTGAATTAATTATTATTCAAATCGCTCCTTTTGTATTAACCTTGAGGTTAATATGTTATTATGTCAGATAAAGTAGTTAAATCCCTGTTTGCCTCCGAGACATGATGATCGTGTGGAAATAAGTAGTGAAAGTTATTGTACTAATTTGAGTTGAATGGGAATTTTTCTTTGGTGATTAAATTCGACAATCACGCATTAAATTTATTAGTCTAATAGAGCAAAACGTGTCGAGTCTATTGTTCGTTCATCGGAGTGAATGAGTGATAATATTTTTATGTAGTTTTGATTTTTGTGCGCGTTTTTCCCTCCAAAACGATTCCGGGCTCACTTTCAAATGAAAAAGAAATTCCTGTTGACCACGATGACGTTTTTCGGGGTAGCCGCAGTCTCCATCGTGACTTTGATTGCGGTGAATCTGACCAAAAGTGACGACGACTTGGAATTGAAAACGCTCCATATCGTGAGTATTTATCGTCATTATTTATTTATCTTATCTCGGATGATTTTATTCAAATAAGAACTAATCCTAAAAACTTATTATTTTACTTAATTCTCGAGATTATGAGACACGGAGCCAGGACTCCCGCGAGCACTTACCCCAAGGACCCTTATTTAAACGAAACATTTTATCCCGTGGGATGGGGACAACTCACCAATGTAAGTACCGCTGGTTTAGTGTATTTGACATTGTCATGTTGGCAACACTGAGCGCCACTGTCAAATAAGTCAAAAACGCCATTTCAAATCCCGTGTGCTTTCCAACTGCTTTCTGACTGAACGAAACCAAAACTGAAGCGATCTCATTGAATTATCTTCTCATCTCATTGTGCGTTCTGTGGGATTTGACAGGCCGGTAAAGTAGATGTCTACAACACGGGGAAGTTCCTGAGATCTCGCTACGACGAATTCCTGGGCGATTTCTACCACCCGGACGAGTTTTACGCCCAATCGACCGACGTGGACCGGACCAAGGCCACTTTGCAGTTGGTCAACGCGGGCCTTTGGCCCCCGAACGCGAAGCAAAAGTGGGGACCGCTCGATTGGCAACCGATTCCGATCCATTCCGAACCATTGGATCAAGATCACGTACTCGATTTAACCTGATAACGTTTACCCGAATTGACAGGTGACAGTTCTGTTACTTTTCAGCTTTTATTGGTGAGGAGACCGTGCCCTCAGTATCATTTAGAACGTGAGAAACTGCGAAACGTCAAAGAAATCACGGAGAGATTCGAAAAAGATCGGGATTTGTTCGTGTTTCTGGCCGGTAATACAGGGCTCGCGATTAACGATTACGATGACGTGCAGGACGTTTACTCGACCTTGGTCGCGGAAGAAGCCTTCAATTTGACGTTACCGACTTGGACTGCAACCGTTTATCCCCAGAAATTGTTTGAAGCGACGAGTTTCAGTTACGTCTACAATTCCTACAACAAACGAATGATACGTTTGAAAGGTGGCGTACTTGTCAAAAAGATTTTGAAAGATTGGCAGGACGCGATCGCCAAACCTGACGACGCGAAAATCCCCAAGACGTTCCTATACGGAGGACACGATTCGACGATCGTCAACTTGTTGAGGGCCTTGAAAGTGTGGCGGACGCCGCAAGTGCCCGGATACGGGATCACGATTTTATTGGAACTGTTACGGAGTAAATCACGAGACGAATACGGAATACAGGTAACTGTAATTGTATTACCGACTTGGAAATTACAGTTTCCTGTAATTTCGATTTTTTCAGATTCTTGTCAGGAGTGACGGAGGCGAACCTCACGTTTTGACAGTTCCGGGCTGTCAAAAATTCTGTCCGATTACTCGATTACAGGATTTAATACGTGACTCGATTCCTGACGATTGGGACGAAGAATGTAAGGCCGAAAATCCCGATTACACCCCACCACCCCCGGGGGCGCCTTAACTTCAAAAACCGGACGAATTTATTAGAGTAATTTTATTGAATAAATTATAATTAATTAATTTAGGTATAAGATACAAAATTTTATCACACATAACTTAACAGTCGGCGGGCGCGAAAGTCGGTGTCAATGGCGAGAATAAAACATCCGAACGCGATTTGACAAAATAAACGAAAACAAAAGAAAAAATCAAAACAATCGAACCGATCGCGATCGTCATGTTTTCGTGAGCGGCGGACGCTTTCAGAAAGACGCGCACTCGGATGTCGCCCCAAGCCGACTCTGACCAGGAACTGTACAAACCCGAGGACCAATCATAATCTAGAAAACCGAATTAGAACCAATCAAAATCGAGCAAAAATAACAACTCACCATCGATTATAAAAGCCGGACTAATGGCGTCGGTGAAGTTCATGGACACCTTGAAACATTTCGTTGCGTTCAAATCGTCCAAACTCTCCGAGAAATTGTAGAACTTGTAGCCCTGGAAACGCCATTTTGAATTATCGAATCCGCCATTTTGAATGATCGAATCCGCCATTTTGAAAGACCGAATCCGCCATTTTGAATCGCACTTACGTCATGTTGGTTTTGACAGCTGCTGTCGCTGGGGCCGGAGACGGTCCCAGTGAGCCAACCTAAAGTCAAAGCGACCAAATCCACCAGGAAGTTGCGAGAACGCTCGACGCCCACATAGAGACTCAACGGCTCCTCTTGAAGTTTCTAAAACACGATCACCAACCTTTAATAGTGAAAATAACCAGAAAATCCCCAAACTCACCATTTTCTGCACCGCCTGATGCACCCGACAGTTCGCGTTCTCCAGATAACAGTGGAACAACTCGTCGATCAATTGCAAATCGTATTTCAGCTCCTTTTTGTAATTACTATCGGTCAAGTGCGAATACAGCGCTTGCGCCACCATCACCGACACGTTACCGACGTAATCCTGGATCGAATCAGTGCTACCAACCTCGTCATCGGCAGTGACGTTTAGATATTCGTAGTTCAGGTTGGTAGCATTGTCGAAAATCGAATTATAGAAAGAGTTCGCGTATTCGCGCCTGTGATCCGCCAAAACTAGACCGGGGAAAACCGACGAATTCCTCAGGAAAGTGTGCAAAGAAGATGGCGGCACCGTCCCGTCCGAACTGTCAAAATTGACAGAATTTCGCCCGAATTCCCGCAACTTCAAGACGAAACCCTCCAGATTTTTGGAAGATTTCGAGTGGTGCGCTATGACCGAACCGCTTTTGCTCAATTGCGACAACTCCACGTAAAGCGAGACGTCCTCCAGTGCGATTTTAGGGACTTTTCGCGTTTTGTCACCAGGGAAATCGCCGTTGTTCAGGTCGTACAGAAACCGTTGCGAACCGATGTAATCGTAAGTCTCGCCGTTGAAAATCACGAACAGCACGTTACTGTCAACGGTCCCTGCATTACCGGCCGTCATTTTTGACAGCAGTTGCGCGGTCGATAAGAGCGTGACCAGGCCGGTTATCGGCGAAATTCCGCCGGCCGTCATTTCGAACATCGAAGTCGAATCCAGACGGGCCGAAACGATTACCAATTTATTTCTCGGCTCGTCTAGAGGATACAGCGAAGACCAAATATTGCGATCGCCTATAGGGTCGCAGAAAACGTTCGTATTTAGGTTTTGCGCTAGATGGGAGCGCCGGATGCAAGTCGGCGTGTCTTTCGCCGCATGCATGAACGCGACCAACTCGATCGAGCAGAGTGAGCGATCTCTTTGTGAGTCGAACGAAAAGTTGTTGTGCTTTTTGAAGCAATCGCGGGCGAATTTCAACTCGTCTGAGTTTACGATAAAAGAAACCGGGAACGGGAGGTTTTCGAATAGCAATCCGGTCCCGTGGGGGTTCCATAAAGGCTCGGAGCCTCCGCACGTGCCTTCCACGTTGAAACGCGAATTGGGGCACTGCGAGTCGTGGCTGAACGATTTGGGGCGGTTCTCGGGGTCGGCGTACACCAAGAGGGCGCTGATTTTCGCGTTCGTTCGCAATTTTTCTAGGTTAGGTTTGGTGAAGAGGGCGGCCGGGATGATGGGGGCGTACGGGCCGGCGTTTCCCTCTTTCAGGACGAAGTCGAGGTCGTTCTGTGTCTCGCAGTAGTGGATGACGCCGGTCGAGCCCCCTCGATTTGCTGGAATTTCGGGGGAAATTATTCGAGGTTTTTCAAGTGGATAATGGGGCTTACACGAGCATCCGACTTGGTGGGTGGCGTTCAGGCGGCGGTAGCACGGTTTGGTTCCGAGCAGGCGTTCGTACATCTTGTCTTTCGTCCGAATCGGAGCCCCTGTGATGATTGGTTTAAATTATAACCTCACTTTTCGAGATTTTTCCGTATAATTCCGGATTTTTACAATAATTAACGTGTATTATGTATCCAATTGACTGAGTGAGGTGTCGGGGTGCTTACCATTGTTGATTAGTGTTAATATTATTAGTACTATTGCGGAAAATTGATAAAAAACCATTTCAAAACATTTATCTATAGTATAAACTGTCAAATAACTGACAGCAGACAGCACTTGACAGATTTCGTTACGGGGTGACTACGTTTGACGGAATACCTATTTGGCGGAATTTTCAGTGACCCCCAAACGGTAGCATGAATCTTTGTTTGATAGGTGATCTAGCAGTCCCAATCCTATAAGCAGTTATTACGGTCCATTCTGTAACTTGGGAATGATTAGCTGAATCATAGCCAACTCCATTCTAACGGGCCGAAAGACTGAGTTGGCATCATGGCAATATGTCCAAAATCGGCCTCTAGACATGTCAATCACAAAAGTCCGTGTTACACTATCATAATTAGGTGCCAGCAACCAATTTTGCCGAATTATCTAAAAAGTTTTCATGAGATTCTCAAGATTATCACCAACACATCATTTTTATAGGAAAACTGAGACATTTCGAAGTAATTCAAATTTTTAGAATTATTCAACTCCATTAGTTTCATAGCGGAACTGTTGCACGGCGGTCATCCCCCCGATCACATCACAAAGGAACCGACGTGTATCCCCCGCGAGAATACATCCCTTATGGGATCATCAATTGAGGGCAAGTCGAGAACTGAAAGTGTTTTTATTACTTTTTATTATTCTGATGTTATTATTTAAGTACGATATGTGTATTGACCATTTTTGGAGTACTTTCTGGTAATTCACTTGAAATAAACGGATATCCATAAGAAGAGGGGGAGCTTTTCTTATCAATTTTTTTTATTTAACATTTATTACCAAACCCACAGACTAGACCACTACAGACGGTATACTCCCTAGACAAACGTTGGCCATGATCGGTTTAGTTCTGCCGAAATTTTCAGAGGGCGCATTAGTAAGTACGCAGCCGCCTTGACGGGATCCTTTATAGTTTTGGTTTCCTTTTTTGTGTATTATAAGTTGCCTATAATATGAACACAGTTTTTCTCGCTCATTGCACTTTATTATTTTTTTGTAAATTCTGAGTACTCACGTACCAGTATAAAATAATACATAATAACCAGGGATAAATGTTTCGGTATTTGAGAGAACTGGCGTATTTTGATCCGAAGTGGTTACGGCAAAGTCGAAAAGTGGGGTGAGAAGAGCAGCTTTTTCAACTTATTTTCAATATTCCGCAATCTTCATAGTCCATACATTTTTATTTATTAAAAGTAGAATCCGATCTTCTCTTGAAAAGGTTATTTTTGGGAAATTCTCAATCTTGATGACCTGAAAAATTACAAACTTTGTTGAAAATCATTGGACTTATTGGCTTGTAGAAATAAAGACTCACAATATTCCTATATCTGCCAGCACTTTCCTTCAATATCAACAAATTAAGAACTGAATTTTCTATACTTCTTTGATATTTGCAGAAGAATGACAATGTTTATCTACTAAAATCAGGAATTCTCGAAAGTGGTACAGGATATGGCGCTTGCCCCTCGGCCTTCGTATGACCTGTGAAATTCCAATCAATCTCTATTCCGTCGAACCATCGATTTTTACCCCTGAAAAAAGTGTTTGATCAAATTTTCAAAGAAAATAACATCGAGATCACACTTGGTAATTTAATACTTACTGCGTCTCATTGTAGGGTTGATTTAATGGCGATCGAGATGATATCTGGGCCGTTTTTCTCACAAGTTATACCAAAACCGCCAGAACGCGAATAGTTTGACAAATTTTTTTATGTGACAGAAAAATTAAAACCAGCAAAACAAAATGTAACAAAATCGCCGCTGTTGTAATTTGAATTGTACTTACCGCCATCTGACAATTACGTTAGAACTAAAAAATCTACCCCTCTCTACTCCACCTCACCCCCTGACCCGGACAAAAAAATCGGGGATCCTTCAAATCTGTAGTGAGGTTTATCTATGCCAAACCTGATAGGTCTAAATCATAAAATAGAAGCGAAAATAAAATACAGACTGAAATAAAAACTTATTTCCTGGCAGAAATTCCTCATGGTTGAATTGTGAACGTTTAGCTATGCTATCATACCAAATTTTGAATTTTTGCCTACGAAATTTTCACATTCATTCGAAAAACGGCTTGCAAAAACAATTTTATCAATGAAAAATTAAGTATCTCTTAAATACGATGGACAACTTGAAAGGTGATAATGACCTTCCTATTATAATTAGTCTCCGTGCCTCGCAAGGTTACATCTCTAAATCCTAATGATGGCGATTCAAACCTCGGTTTTCCCATATTTTAAAGCAAAAGCATTCATTCCGGATTCACACGATAAAGTGGCCTTTCCCAGAAATTTTATACATTCCCTAAGTGTTCTTCTTCAATTTGTGAAAGTTGTGAATCAATGCGAAGGAGGAAAAATGGTGAAATTGCTTTGTTTAGTTATTTTGGTTTTGTTCATCATGAATATCTTCTTGTTGGCGTCGGTAATTTGGAACCTCGAAATCGTCACCAAATTACAAAGTAAGTACTCCGTGTACGAACGGATTTTTTGCCGAGTTAGCCATGACCATCTCTCTGTCTCATATAATAACCATTGGATAAACAGTGACAGAGACACAAATCATGACAACTCCACAGAAAAACCGTATCAATACAGGCGGGTGCTAATGATGGAATCTTGATTCAAATCAAATCCATTCACTTTGAAAATTTGCAGGTTTTTATAATGGCTCGTATTACGATAATGGCAATGTTTGCACAACGACCCCGTGTTTGAGTTTGGCTGCCAAATTGAAACAGTGGTCGAATCCAGAGACAAACCTGTGTGATAGTTTTTTCGAATTCGTTTGTGGTGGTTTCCTGAAGACGGAACTTTTACCGAATCACGACGATCATGTTGATACGACATCGACAATGAATCCATCAATAGAAATTCAACTGAATGATTTATTAAAAGAACCGCCATCGACCCACGATGATAAAGAACCAAATTATTTGAAATTGATGAAAAAATATTATCAGTCGTGCAAAAATAAAAGATTGATAGAGAAGAAGGGAGTAGAAAATTTGAAAAATATCCTTCAGAAGTTGGGCGGTTGGCCGGTTCTAGAGGGTAAAAACTGGAACGAAACACAATTTGAATGGATGGAATGTTCATTGAAAGCCAAGAAATTAGGATTACCATCTGATTTTTATATTGATTTACAAGTACAATCTAAAAAATTACTGGTAAGAGTGGCTGAAATAGAACATTTTCAGCATTATAGTGCTGTTACTTTTTCTTCCAAAGTCCCAACGGATGGACTAATCGATTATTGAGTTTTAGGTAAGAGATGCTTGGAATGACGCGTACGCTACCTCCTATTGGGAATTTTTAACACAAATTGCGATAATATTGGGAGCTCCAGCAGGTGACGAACTGGTAATGAAGGAATTGAACAACACATTCGTATTTGATACAAAGTTGAACGAATTGTTTCTAAAATATTATCCAGATTCTCGAAAATTATCCACAAAGAGATTTCAAAATATGGTTAATAACTCGTCTCCTTTGGATAACTATTTAAGTACCTTGTTGGTGACTGATGTAGAATTAACGCCCGATTTCGAAGTACTTTTTGAAGTTAATGATAATTATCAGGACCTCTATGACTATTTCACTGAGTTACAAGATTTAATGACCGAAACTCCTAAGCGAATTCAAGCCAACAGTTTGGTGTGGCAAATCATACAATGGGCTGTTCCGTATTTGAACGAGAAAAGTTTTATGATGCAGGTAAAATATGATAAAATCGATGGTCCGGTTACTGAAATGAAACCTCGGTGGAAAGAGTGTGTCTCCATTATCATTGAGCAATTTCAAGTTGGTGCTACAGCTTTGTACTTGAACTATATCGTTAACACGGACGATAAACGAAATAAAGTGACAAATTCAGTTCGGTACATCAAAGATGAAATCAAAAAGAGGTCGCATAATGAATTTTCAACATTCAAAACATTCCTTGAACTATTGAAACGAGCGGATGAGACTGAATTTCATGTTGGTTTTCCGGACCAAATTCTAGAAGAAAAGAACGTGGAGGAGTATTATGAAGGCGTAAGGCAGTTTTGAACTACAATAACAGAATGTCCACGGATATGACTACAAATAGGATAACCGAGAAAATAATTCGGCAGATGAATCATAAGTAAATCCGTGGACATCAAAATGTGCTCATGAAATTGTAGATCGAGATAAAAACTACTTTCAATTTGCAGTTAGAATTCAATGATGACAACTACTTGAATTTGGCTATCAATTTAAGTAGTTTTACTCGTAAACGATCATTGGACACGTTGAGAAGCACAAAATATGACTGGGTTGAATCGGTTCCAACTGTCGACGGCGTGTTGGCAAACGACCAAAGAAAAGTCATACTTACACCGGCTAATTTCTACGACATGTTGTATTTCGAGAATTCTATTCCCGAATATATCAACTTTGGATTTTTGGCCCACAAAACGAGAACATTATATCAATTAATGGGAGTTGATGCGACTAATTACTTGAATACATGCAAAGACATCGATGTAAGTTTCAAAAATTGAACTAGATGCGTAGCGATCGAATAGAATTTACATAAGGGGAGGCTATGACTAACATTCTGTCCGAAAAAATATTCAATCGCTCAGTACTATACGCGATTAAATTAAGAACAAATTTTTATTGAAAATGCCTAGCAACTAGCAAATTGATTGCTAGGCATTTTTACCAAAAAACATACTCATTAGACACCCATGGCTCTTAACTTCAATCGCGAATTGGGAACTGAAATGATGACTTTGTAAACGAGTCATTTGTCATCATTTAGTGTGTTTTCTTACACAATATCGGCGATTTTTACTTCCATTTCTGAAAATTTGGTTGATGTTTAACTGTGCCTCCACAGCCACTGACAATGGATATTTCTTAATTTATTACGTTTATTTCAGTACATATATTATCCATTTTCATTTTTATTGGATGAAACATATCGAGCTTACTTGAATTACGTGAAAAATGAAATCCCTGAGAAAACGGTTCCAGGTTATGAAAATTTCACGTCTTCTCAAATGTTTTTCATATCTTATGCCACCAGCAGATGTTTGAAGTCACGTCACAATCGCCCTTTTCCAGACGAAATAAACGCGGTTATAGTTAACGATGTGTTATGGAACTCAAAATATTTTTCAGAATCTTTCAACTGTCCGTCAGATTCTGTGATGGGATTCAAATTTGATAAAATTTGCGTAAACGGAGAATTTCCGTTTGAATCGTACCCTGGCGAGATACACGGCTCCACCTCGCCAGAGATTTCCTTAGTGGAAAATAAGACCTCTAGCGATACAAAATATTAAATTTTCTTAGAGGAGTTATGATGAAAAAAGTTTATCAAGCAAAATGAATCGGCAAAACACTAACATTGAAAGAAGCGGAAATTCAGGATGTCATCAGTAAGTTCAAATATTAAAGAATCAATTAACCATCAGCTTTTATTATTCTCTGCCATTTACCCTACCACAAGATGTTAGTTAAGTTCTGCGGAAAAGAAGACCCGAATAAGATCAGGAACTACATGATCTTTCATGTAGGACCATTTTGAAATTGGTCGCTGGATGACTTGAGAATTTTATTTTTGGCATTTTCAGAAGTATTTTTGAAAGTTCTTTTCCCATTTAATCAAAATCCGGTTACTACGCGATGACTCGACAATGCTACCACTAATTAAACAATTAAAAATCACTCCTGTCGTCATCTATGAACTACGTCGAAATTTCGCGGATAAAAAACCAATCCTGCTACTCATCTGCAGGGAAGGTAATCTGTGCCAAGCCCAACCCCAGTGATGCGTGCGCATCTCGAGCTTTCTCCAGTACAGTCCAATTTTTAAGAGAAGGAACTTACGTCACGAATTTAATAACGAGCTTCGCGGTACGTTATTGTCGGGCAGTACATGTTGGAAAGAGATATTACCGGAAATTCATGTCTTCCCAAAACTTCCATAAGAATGCATGAGTATGATAAAGATAGCTGCATAAAATACCTCTTAGTGCACAACCTCCATTCGCTGTCAAACTGAATGGGGTCGTCCACGACTTTTTTTTTAGTGCATTTTCTGAAAGTCCTCCCTTCACTGAGTAGACGCTCGGGTGTCGTTTTTTAATTAAGGCCCTTAAGACCCTAAAAATCACTATTTTCAATTTTGATGACGACACAAATAGTAGTCACGTGATTCACGCATGGTTCCGGTCATAACTACGTCATTATCAGTAGCTGGCTCGTGAGCTATGAAGTTTAGGGGGCAAATTCGCGAAAAATCAGAACGACGCGGCAGGGTGGCGGCAGTCAGTTGAGAGGTGTTGAAAACTGAAAATTCAAAAGCGTAATGTGAAGAAGCCGATTGAAATTGAAACAGATTTTTTGAAATCCGTATTAAAGTGTCCAGATTGGAAAAAGCGACGTTGAATCCGGAAATTGCCCTTTGATGTGAATAGTTTTTCAAAGTTTGGTTCAGATTCGTCAACTTGACCTCAAAAAAATTCGAGAAAACTATCAATTCAAAGTGATATTAATACTTTTGTGAGAAAATAGAGGCGGATTAAAAAAAAGCCGATTTACATAATCAACCTCCATGTACCTACGTGTTTTACGTCAACAACTCAGAATTTGGTGGTCCAGAACTTCGGTAAAGGCGCACTCTAATGCGATAAATCGATCGTACATCAATGTTGATTCAAAAATGATTTGATTTTAGATCATCTCGGAAAAGTTACAGTGACAAAGCCATAGGATATGTTCACCTGAGGAGAAATGCGTCAATTTGTAATGTAATAGACCGAGTTACTCCCGAGCACAAAATTTCATCGAAGATCTAATCCTAATGTCTAATAGTCTCTAGGCGGAGACTGAAGTAAATAACACCATCATGTGGGACATGATACCAATTGAGAAAAATATAATAATAAGTCGATGTTTAGTTGGACAGAGTATAACTGTCTGAATTTGCTTGAAATACCACAACATAAACAATTTTTTTGTGTCTAAAACTCAAATTTTTGTATCTTGAAATTATTTTTATAATTGACTAAATAACGAGCTCTGAAAAATAAAAGGAATGATTAGGTTTAATACAGGTTGATTTAAATTCCAAACAGGGTATAATCTCTTGTAAAATTACATTGCTTTAATAAGTAGTAAGCAACTTATAGTTGCCCCTAAAATTTATTGGTGATTTATGAAATAAAATAAATAAATACAGAAATAGAGCAAAAGAAGCAAATGTTCAACGATTCATTACCAATTTAATTTCAACCACTTTGAAAAATTATACTAAAAAAGGAAAAGATAAATAAATTGCAAACGGGAGGAAAGAGTAATAAATCGTGCAATTGAAATTACAGAAAACTGTAGAATAAAGTTGAAATTAATCAGTGATTGGCCGAACAGAATTTAAAAAACTTTTTTAAAGTACGACAATAATGCAACAGTTACTGTAATTAGTTAACATTATCAGAAAATTTTGCAGAAATTACAGATTTTTTTGGATTACTAATAATTTTATGCTACTATTTCATAACAGTAACATAATTTCTTCAATAAGTCATCCAGACTAAGTCGATGGTTGATGGAACATGATCAGATGGCGAATTTAGAGGCTGATGAAGAAGAATACCCCTTTTGAACTCGATTTGCTCCACAATGTCTTCTTTCCGAGTGTAAGTTTGTCCAATCCCAAATTTTAATTGGAAAGGTTCACTCGAAGACTCACTTATGTCAACGAAAATGAAGTCGTTCTGATTGAGGACTTATGTATATGCATATTTCCGACACATTTTCGATCTGGACAGTTTTCGTCTTTTTATGGCTTGTTTCATGTTGAAAATGCTGATATCTCTTCACTCGTATGTTTCCCATTAGATTCGGCTAGTTGACTGGGTCGGACTTGAAGAGAGCACGATCGGATATTCAAATGGGAAACGACATCATTCTTCAGTATCAATCTCCGCTGCAATTCTCTGTACGCTATCCATTTTTTGTTGTCTTCGGTCAACTACATGCAATTACAGTTGATTAGTTACCTTATTAGTTACCATAAATTCACTACTTATTCATAATTCTCAAGTTTACAGCATAGTTCTCGTCTGGGTACAGCTACGTTTGTACGTATAGAGGGTACATAATAGGTAGGAATTGTTCTATTTACGGTAGAAGTAAAGAGTCGGAACAATTTTCATGGACTTCCTACAAAGTGTTAAAATTTCGACTAGGAGCGTGATAGATTAGTGAACTTTTGGTTAATGTATTAGTTTCAATAGTGGAATGAGTGTAAATACGCAAGAAATGAGAGATTTCGTTGAATTTCCAAAAGTTAACCTCACTTTCATATTCTCGGAAAAACACTGTAAACTCAGAAAATATATGTGGAAATTGTTGAAATCATACGTTAAAATAGTCCTCACAGCGGTACGTTGTTGATCCAGTCATCTTTTTCCCAATAGCATTAAACCATGCTTCTCTTCGCGAGCACTTCACGAGCACGGTATAAAATAGTTTTGTCGGAGAGTTTTCGCTGTCGGTTTTACACGAGGGCACGAAACACACTTTTTGCCGACTTTGCAAGACATTTTGAAGGTATCTATCAAAAATCCGTCCACACGAATTGAAAAATTCGATTTAAGTTATGAACGGACCTAATAAACAAACATGCACGAACTGCACTGAATGGATGTCACAAAATGTCGAGCAGGTGCCCATATCCGGTGATGCGATGCGTTCGAAAATCGCTTTAATGGCGCACTTAGAAATTCTGTCTTTGTTACACATATACACATCACATAAGTGCATTTCATTCAAATCTCATTTAAATTTACTTCAAAGTGTTGACGAACCATAATCGATGACGACACAAATAGTTGGATGAATTAGAAAAAAATCATTATCTTCGTTAATGATTGATGACATTCCCAACGAAATGCATTTATGTGACCAGTGATACATAAGCGATGACCCCATATAGTTGGTTTCGCTATACCCGCCGTTGTGGACGACCCCATTATTGCAAATTATTAATTTGGTGTATATTTGGTTGCCTACATCTGGGGCAGCTAATCGAGGTGTCCCTATTTTTTTGTCCAAGAGAGTACCTACATACTTGAATATACTTACCCAATATTTGTATAATGATCCATATCATTGTGTGGTGAAACGCCCTTAATATTAATCGAGGACGGGTAGATTGAACGGTCCTCTTGCCAACGATGTTATTGTTGGTTGCTGCCACCAGCGCGTTAGGGTTTGAAGGGAGAACGCGCACTCCAGAGGGTAAAATTGGTAGCGCGGAAAGGAGACGCAGATGTAGTTAGACGATATAAATTATATTCGAAGATAAAAACTCTACAAAATAAGGGCAAAAAAAAAAGTAGGTTCAGAAGTCGGAGGTGAGCAGACTTGGGCGAGCCTAGCTCGGGAAAACTCTCACTAGCACTCTCAAAATCAACAATTCGTTGGATACAAAATTTAGACAATACTATTATTAGTTATTGACACTTCTACTTGCGGATATTCTCAAAATTATCAATTCAAAATCAATTCAAACAAAACGTAATTTTTCTATGATGACTGTCCGAGTACCCCGGTCGAACTGCCGTGGTGGTCTCCTTTCAGCATCCGCCCGTTATCAATTCCAATTCTTTTAATCGTACCGATACGGCGTTCCTTAAAAAAAATGTCTCGCCGCTAGTCAGCGTTTCCCACGTGAAACCAGGTGGCTTCATTACTTTCATTGTTCTTATTAATTTACTAAAAATCTACCCCAAAAATCCACAAGTGCTACACCATAATGCCAACTCAGTCTTTCGGCCCGTTAGATGACAGAGCCCTGGCTGAATGCATTGGGTGTCCAACGATATGTCATTGACGAAAATCGAATGAAAAACACAAAAGTTGTGAAATGGAATGTGGAGGCCCAATTTTGAAAAATGTCTAATTTTTACAAAACACTTCTCACAAAATCCATTGTAAATGTAAAAGGCTCCCAAAAACAAGTCTAAAAGTCAATTTTATCAATGGTTGTAGATAATAGTTATTTTCGATATACTTACCTGAGTGTTAAAAGTGGCTTTTTTGTGAGAAGGAATTAGAGACACGACGCGCAGGTGGAAACTCTGCGTTTGGCCATAACTTACATTAGTTTCATAGCGGAACTGTTGCACGGCGGTCATCCCCCCGATCACATCACAAAGGAACCGACGTGTATCCCCCGCGAGAATACATCCCTTATGGGATCATCAATTGAAGGCAAGTCGAGAACTGAAAATCGCTAAACGTTTTCCATTTTAAAAACACGAACGCAATTTCAGTGTTTTTATTACTTTTTATTATTCTGATGTTATTATTTAAGTACGATATGTATATTAACCATTTTTGGAGTACTTTCTGGTAATTCACTTGAAATAAACGGATATCCATAAGAAGAGGGGGAGCTTTTCTTATCAATTTTTTTTATTTAACATTTATTACCAAACCTGATAGGTCTAAATCATAAAATAGAAGCGAAAATAAAATACAAACTGGAATAAAAACTTAGTTCCTGACAGAAATTCCTCATTGTTGAACTGTGAACGTTTAGCTTATGCTATCTCACCAAATTTTGAATTTTTGCCAACGAAATTTCCACATTCATTCGAAAAACGGCTTGCAAAAACAATTTTATCAATGAAAAATTAAGTATCTCTTAAATACGATGGACAACTTGAAAGGTGATAATGACCTTCCTATTATAATTAGTCTCCGTGCCTCGCAAGGTTACATCTCTAAATCCTAATGATGGCGATTCAAACCTCGGTTTTCCCATATTTTAAAGCAAAAGCATTCATTCCGGATTCACACGATAAAGTGGCCTTTTCCAGAAATTTTATACATTCCCTAAGTGTTCTTCTTCAATTTGTGAAAGTTGTGAATCAATGCGAAGGAGGAAAAATGGTGAAATTGCTTTGTTTAGTTATTTTGGTTTTGTTCATCATGAATATCTTCTTGTTGGCGTCGGTAATTTGGAACCTCGAAATCGTCACCAAATTACAAAGTAAGTACTCCGTGTACGAACGGATTTTTTGCCGAGTTAGCCATGACCATTTCTCTGTCTCATATAATAACCATTGGATAAACAGTGACAGAGACACAAATCATGACAACTCCACAGAAAAACCGTATGAATACAGGCGGGTGCTAATGATGGAATCTTGATTCAAATCAAATCCATTCACTTTGAAAATTTGCAGGTTTTTATAATGGCTCGTATTACGATAATGGCAATGTTTGCACAACGACCCCGTGTTTGAGTTTGGCTGCGAAATTGAAGAAGTGGTCGAATCCAGAGGCAAACCTGTGTGATAGTTTTTTCGAATTCGTTTGTGGTGGTTTCCTGAAGACGGAACTTTTACCCAATCACGACGATCATGTCGATACGACAACGACAATGAATCCATCAATAGAAATTCAACTGAATGATTTATTAAAAGAACCGCCATCGACACACGATGATAAAGAACCAAATTATTTGAAATTGATGAAAAAATATTATCAGTCGTGCAAAAATAAAAGATTGATAGAGACGAAGGGAGTAGAAAATTTGAAAAATATCCTTCAGAAGTTGGGCGGTTGGCCGGTTCTAGTGGGTAAAAACTGGAACGAAACACAATTTGAATGGATGGAATGTTCATTGAAAGCCAAGAAATTAGGATTACCTTCTGATTTCTATATTCTATTACGAGTACAATCTAAGAAATTACTGGTAAGAGTGACTGGAATAGAACATTTTCAGCATTATAGTGCTGTTACTTTTTCTTCCAAAGTCACAACGGATGGACTAATCGATTATTGAGTTTTAGGTAAGAGAAGCTTGGAATGACGCGTACGCTACCTCCTATTGGGAATTTTTAACACAAATTGCGATAATATTGGGAGCTCCAGCAGGTGACGAACTGGTAATGAAGGAATTGAACGACACATTCGTATTTGATACAAAGTTGAAGGAATTGTTTCTAAAATATTATCCAGATTCTCGAAAAGTATCCACAAAGAGATTTCAAAATATGGTTAATAACTCGTCTCCTTTGGATAACTATCTAAGTACCTTGTTGGTGACTGATGTAGAATTAACGCCCGATTTCGAAGTACTTTTTGAAGTTAATGATACTTATCAGGACCTCTATGACTATTTCACTGAGTTACAAGATTTAATGACCGAAACTCCTAAGCGAATTCAAGCCAACAGTTTGCTGTGGCAAATCATACAATGGGCTGTTCCGTATTTGAACGAGAAAAGTTTTATGATGCAGGTAAAATATAATAAAATCGATGGTCCGGTTACCGAAATGAAACCTCGGTGGAAAGAGTGTGTCTCCATTATCATTGAACAATTTCAAGTTGGTGCTACAGCTTTGTACTTGAACTATATCGTTAACACGGACGATAAACGAAATAAAGTGACAAATTCAGTTCGGTACATCAAAGATGAAATCAAAAAGAGGTCGCATAATGAATTTTCAACATTTAAAACATTCCTTGAACTATTGAAACGAGCGGATGAGACTGAATTTCATGTTGGTTTTCCGGACCAAATTCTAGAAGAAAAGAACGTGGAGGAGTATTATGAAGGCGTAAGGCAGTTTTGAACTACAATAACAGAATGTCCACGGATATGACTACAAATAGGATAACCGAGAAAATAATTCGGCAGATGAATCATAAGTAAATCCGTGGACATCAAAATGTGCTCATGAAATTGTAGATCGAGATAAAAACTACTTTCAATTTGCAGTTAGAATTCAATGATGACAACTACTTGAATTTGGCTATCAATTTAAGTAGTTTTACTCGTAAACGATCATTGGACACGTTGAGAAGCACAAAATATGACTGGATTGAATCGGTTCCAAATCCAACTGTCGACGGCGAGTTGACAAACGACCAAAGCAAAGTCATACTTACACCGGCTAATTTCTACGACATGTTGTATTTCGAGAATTCTATTCCCGAATATATCAACTTTGGATTTTTGGCCTACAAAACGAGAAGATTATATCAATTAATGGGAGTTAATGCGACTAATTACTTGAATACATGCAAAGACATCGATGTAAGTTTCAAAAATTGAACTAGATGCGTAGCGATCGAATAGAATTTACATAAGGGGAGGCTATGACTAACATTCTGTCTGAAAAAATATTCAATCGCTCAGTACTATACGCGATTAAGGGCCAACTGCACCGCATTCACTTAAAAGTTAAAGCGGAGCTTAAGCCTTGACTACGATTGTTAACAACAATTGTTGCTAAGGTTTAAGTTCCACTTTAATTTTAAGTGCAAGCGGTGCAGTTGGCCCTAAATTAAGAACAAATTTTTATTGAAAATGCCTAGCAACTAGCAAATTGATTGCTAGGCATTTTTACCAAAAAACATACTCATTAGACACCCATTACTGCGTTTATGACTTCCCTTAAACCGGTTTAACAGAATGCGAATTAAAATTTCCCGTATCGTAAACACTTTTCAATATAAATAATGATAATTATAATAATATAATAATTATATATTAATTATTAATTAATATATTATAATATAATAATAATAATAATAATAATAAATAATTCGCAATTCGAACTTCGGGAGTTGGTTAATGCGAAATTCGAATATCGCATCAAGGGATCATAAACGTAGTACATGGCTCTTAACTTCAATCGCGAATTGGGAACTGAAATGATGACTTTGTAAATTAACGAGTCATTTGTCATCATTTAGTGTGTTTTCTTACACAATATCGGCGATTTTTACTTCCATTTCTGAAAATTTGGTTGATGTTTAACTGTGCCTCCACAGCCACTGACAATGGATGTTTCTTAATTTATTACGTTTATTTCAGTACATATATTATCCATTTTCATTTTTATTGGATGAAACATATCGAGCTTACTTGAATTACGTGAAAAATGAAATCCCTGAGAAAACGGTTCCAGGTTATGAAAATTTCACGTCTTCTCAAATGTTTTTCATATCTTATGCCACCAGCAGATGCATGAAGAGACGTCCGAATCGCCCTTATCCAGACGAAATAAACGCGGTTATAGTTAACGATGTGTTATGGAACTCAAAATATTTTTCAGAATCTTTCAACTGTCCGTCAGATTCTGTGATGGGATTCAAATTTGATAAAATTTGCGTAAACGAAGAATATCCGTTTGAATCGTACCCTGGCGAGATACACGGCACCACCTCGCCAGAGATTTCCTTAGTGGAAAATAAGACCTCTAGCGATACAAAATATTAAATTTTCTTAGAAGAGTTATGATGAAAAAAGTTTATCAAGCAAAATGAATCGGCAAAACACTAACATTGAAAAAAGCGGAAATTCAGGATGTCATCAGTAAGTTCAAATATTAAAGAATCAATTAACCATCAGCTTTTCATTATTCTCTGCCATTTACCCTACCACAAGATGTTAGTTCAGTTCTGCGGAAAATAAGACCCGAATAAGATCAGGAACTACATGATCTTTTATGTAGGACCATTTTGAAATTGGTCGCTGGATGGGCTGTCTTAAGATGACTTGAGAATTTTATTTTTGGCATTTTCAGAAGTATTTTTGAAAGTTCTTTTCCCATTTAATCAAAATCCGGTTACTAAAGCGATGACTCGACAATGTTACCACTAATTAAACAATTAAAAATCACTCGATCCTGTCGCCATCTATGAACTTCGTCGAAATTTCGCGGATAAAAAACCAATCCTGCTACTCATCTGCAGGGAAGGTAATCTGTGCCAAGCCCAACCCCAGTGACGAGTGCGCATCTCGAGCTTTCTCCAGTACAGTCCAATTTTTAAGAGAAGGAACTTACGTCACGAATTTAATAACGAGCTTCGCGCTACGTTATTGTCGGGCAGTACATGTTGGAAAGAGACATTACCGGAAATTCATGTCTTCCCAAAACTTCCATAAGAATGCATGAGTATGATAGAGATAGCTGCATAAAATACCTCTTAGTGCACAACCTCCGTTCGCTGTCAAACTGAATTGTCAACTGTAAGATTGTGTCAAGAACTGATATTGAGTGTTCTCCGGATAATTTTATTTCTGAACGACTTCGGATCACTCTAACCTTCCCCCGGTACGTTTCTGAACGCTCTCCTGTGTGTTTTAATTACTCTTCACTTCAGAAAATGTAAAAATTCTTACTGAACTAGCCATGACGTCATTTACAGAGGAAACATTTGCGACATACGTCACCGTTGGCGTTCAAACCACTAAAATTGATGACGTCGGTTCCTTCTTTCAAAAATTGGACTGTACCATCTGTACCTATGATAGTAAATTATTCAGTCATTCAGTGCAAATTCAGCAAAAAGCAGCGAAATAAAATGAAGTTATTGAAAGTTATTGGCTTTGTTACAGCTGTTATTGCTGTTGCATATTATTTCTTCATGCCTCAGCAACCAGATGCGGTACGTATATCTTATTTAGATTATCGAGGGTCGGTTGGTCCGGTCGGTTGCATTGAAAAAAGTTCTGCCCAATAGTTCGTGCCTACTTATGGAATTAAAATGAGCGTAGCCTGCAACGGGGTACCTCTTTTTGCTTAACTTTAACCGCCTCCAGATTGAGAACCGTTGGAGTCTCAACGAAATATTAAGTAGGTATTAACATTTTTGTCTCAAAAGGTCGCGTCAGTGATCCGCCATTACCAGATCCTGCGGTGACTTTGGGACACCCTGTATATCTAAGCAATAATATCAATAATATTACCATATTACCTATACTAGTCGTAACTTTGTAGTGAGTAACTAGATTTTGAAGTTTTAGTAACTTTTGCTCTGTAACACTGACTTTTTGCCCTGAAGTTTGCTGTGAGTTGGGCTTTTTAAAGTTTTTTTTCTGTCATTTTTGAATAACTTTGAATTTTCACCTATTCGAACGTATCCAGTCCTTTGTTCAGTGAAATAACTTCATCTCTATATTTTTCTGTTTGCTGCAAGTTTAAATTCGTGAAAACGTACATTTCTCATCAACTTTTTCTCAAGATTACCCGGAAAAACTATGCCACAATTGCCTGTATTTTAATTTTTTCATTATTTTCTACTTCCCTGTAATGCAGTGGTGTGCCCTTTTTTCCATTGTGTTATTTTATCTTGATTTAATAAGGATATTTGAAAATTATTAGAATATTATATGGAATATTAGTTCGTTTTGGCAAGGATTTAAATGACAATCCATGTCAAAATCTAATATTTTCTGAAGTTTAATATTTTTGCTAACAGCCAACTATTATTTTATTTTGATGAATTTAGTAACAAAACCATGACAAAACCTAACAACTCTGAATTCCTAGTTAGTTCCTCATTACAAAGCTAATCTGCCTATACCTAAACTTTCAAAGAAGTTGTGGAGAGCGGGTGTACGGTACGCGGATGCCCGGGACTGATAAGGACTCGTGAGTCTCGTATCTCTGCGACCATCTTCGTGATGGTTTTATTGTATTATGTTTATTGAATTGTGATTTAGTTGTAGTGTGTGAGTAAATGTATTTATCATTATTCATTTATTATTTATTTATCATGGTCTATAAGAACGTCAAGAATATGGCATCACTTACCTTGGTATGGGGACCGAGTGTATTTCAGATTTAGCGCCCCCAAGAGTGGGCTTTTGAAAGTTTCTGCAGAATTTTTGACACAATTTTTGATTTTCACATTGTCGAAAATGACTTACAAAACGGCGGCGCTGGGGTAAAATTCGCACGGTCCCTGCACGGATTCCGCCGTTGTGCTAGAGCGAGAGGGTGGGGAAAACGACTGCACTCAATAGTACATTATACACGATTTCAAATTTTGCAAGACGTCTGTGGACGTCGCGATGGAGACGAAGAATAACACATTATTGCAAATTATTAATTTGGTGTATATTTGGTTGCCTACATCTGGGCCAGCTAATCGAGGTGTCCCTATTTTTTGTCCAGGCGTTAATACATATACATACTTACCCAATATTTGTATAATGATCCATATCAATGTTTATCCTGTAATCCGCTACTTTATGAATCAGACTGTATGCTTTTTGGTATAAAATTCTCAGGAAATAGGATTATTATCTAATTTGCCTATCTACATACTGATGTATGTATGCATAAAATAGTAGATATCTGGTTATTTAAACTTCAATTGGCATTCGAATAGCTCACGATAAACTACCTAATCCAAAAAATTGTCACCATTTTGAATGTTCGAATCGTGTGAAGTATAGTGAATTATTCAGTCATTCAGTGAGAATTCAGCAAAAAGCAGCGAAATAAAATGAAGTTATTGAAAGTTATTGGCTTTGTTACAGCTGTTATTGCTGTTGCATATTATTTCTTCATGCCTCAGCAACCAGATGCGGTACGTATATCTTATTTAGATTATCGAGGGTCGGTTGGTCCGGTCGGTTGCATTGGAAAAAGTTCTGCCCAATAGTTCGTGCCTACTTATGGAATTAAAATGAGCGTAGCCTGCAACGGGGTACCTCTTTTTGCAGCAGAAAGTTATTGGCTTTATTATAGCTGTAATTGCTGTTTCAGCGTATTATTTCCTCATGCATCAACCAGATGCGGTACGTATACCTTATTTAGATTATCGAGGGTCGGTTTGTTCGGTCGATTGCATTGGAAAAAGTTCTACCAATCACAGACAGAACCTTATTAAAGAACCTTATTAATGTTGTGTATCTATCGCCCTTCAAAACTCGGATATTGCAAGTATTTTTGAAATGAATTCAATTTAAACCAAATATTTGATCAATTGCATCAGCATAAGATAAAATTGAACGGGTTACTCATGCGATAAATTATAAGATTAGAATAAAATATAAAATCATGCATCATTGCTTAATAAGTGCGTTTTCGGCATATTCAGATTATTGATAATATTATTTTCTATGTTTCATAAGGAAACCCCATCTAAGGATTCCGATTCACAACGAAGTGGGCGAATGTCAGGTAATAAAGCTATTCCAAGCACTTATTCCATCATCATTAGCAGTGATAGGGAGCGTGCACGCATAACCTCAAAGCCTAAAACAATTGAAGTCTGGGGGTTAAATAACAGTTGCTAACTAAAACCGGCAACATTGAAAAGTCAAAAATATTTGTCAGTTTTTCAGCGGGAATTTAAATTCAACAGTGTTTCGGATATTTTTATGAATTACACGCAAGTTTCAACTGCTTTTCGTTTTCTTATATACTTTTTAAGGTAAGCGTATAAAATTGTTGCTAAAACGATGTAAAATAACAGTTATAATATCACACATTATACAAATTTCCTGAAGTTCAGTTGTATCCCCGATTTTTGCACCTTTTGCTTGTTTTCTGAGTTTATCTTCAAAATGCCCGACTAGTGTCTTGTGTTTGGATAGTTTTTAGAGGAAATAAGCTAAAGAGTTGGAGAGAAAAATCTCCCGTATAAAACCGCCAAAAATGAGGTTAAGTAACTGCCAAATAAGAATGCCACACAGCTATCCAGCGTTGCCAATTACATAGCAACTATCTTAGAAACGCTTGTTTAACCCCCAGACTTCAATTGTTTTAGACTTTTAGGTTATGCGTGCACCCTCCCTATGAGACATGAAGCTTATCCACCTAAGATTGTCTGATACTTCGCATGTATCAGGAATTTAATACAGGATTTTATGTCGAATTGTTATTCATAATTTTCTTACCAATCGAGCGATTTTATCGGGCGAGAAAAAGTACAGGGCTCTGTGATTTGCT
Organism: Salpingus planirostris; assembly: GCA_949788335.1. Taxonomy (NCBI): domain Eukaryota; kingdom Metazoa; phylum Arthropoda; class Insecta; order Coleoptera; family Salpingidae; genus Salpingus; species Salpingus planirostris. The sequence continues at coordinate 3,778,009 of OX460924.1, read as the reverse complement.
ATGTTCATGTGCATGGCATTTTGCCGATCACAAGCCGACTAGTAATAGTTAGACAATACCATGAAGTAAAGAGCACCGAAAATTCGTGTATGTTTGGTTGGCTATATCCGACGCTACTAATCGAGGTGTCCCCATTTTGATGCCCAAAAGACATCCTTTGGACTGCTAATCAGAATCTCTCGCCCAATTTCGGGAGTCTGATTAGATAAAAAGATATCCTGCTATTTGAATTTCTGCCTTGACGGCGTATTGGTCACTATTGGATTGCGAACTGATGTGTATAAGAATAATACTATTCCCGAGCAATTTTTTTCAGGGAGACCTTTTAGGCCTGATCGTGGATGTGATACTCCTGACCGTATACCATCCATCACATATGAGCAGGTGTATTGGGAAACCGAAGACATTTTCATGGTCGAATGGAAATCTACTGCTGATGCCAAACAAAACATTACTGCAGTTAATTTCGAATGTCACGTGAAGTAAGTGCCTTTATCTAGTCCTTAGACGAAAAATTTTCAAATTCCACAATCCGTTTGACATATTGTACTTACTATTAATTTGTTATTGCCATTTACTTTGACCTAAAATATGAATTTCTTTCAGGAATGTTCCAAACTCGATTTGCGAAACGTTAGGAGGGACAAATCTTTTGGAAAATCGTAGCCGTGTCCAAAGGAAACCAGAATTTAAACGCTCTATTAATTATATTATTAGTGGGATTTTTACAAACGATTTTAACTGTTCCAAAACGGTACCTTTTTCCGAAACGATGTCTCGAGAATTGTATAAATCACGCGATAAAAATGACCCTGTCGAAGGTTCTATACGTTTTGGTGTAGCTATTTTTTTTTGCGTGTTCAGCGTCGTTCTTATTATTATTATTGTCCTAAAGTGGATTAGGACCTAGATATCCACCTACATTATAATGAAAAAGTCCCAAATCATTCTTTTCCGGGGCCTGGTTCCAGTGGAACTTTCAATGTTTTGCATACCCACCCTGTAAGAAAACTAAAAATATTTGAAAATTTTGAAAGTCTCTTTATTAACGTGGTGTAAACCGACTTTTCCGTACTACCCTCAAACTCACCCCTTCGGTTAGCGGTCCCCTCGTCTCAGCGGCGATGCATTGAGTTAGATGGACATGAAAGACGAAATAATGACTGCTGTGTGTTCATACAATGAAAGGGTTAATCGACTCACCCGCAGGCTCCTGCTTCCTAGCCTTATCCTCAATGTACGTTTGGTATTCCATTTGAGATATTCGTCACTTGGTTATATTGTTATCATTACTTTGGGTACTTCCTGAAAGAGAGTTATCAGTGAAACCCGGAAGATAGACCGTTCGAACACCTGAGCCTGTTCGCAGCCGCCTTGCAACCCTTTCCACAAAGGCGTTGCCTCTGCCAAGGACATCCGTCCTGTCGTACGTCACGTAACGATGGGGGTCAGGCATTACACTTCACCAGTGTCAGGTATGGAATGATAAGGGGAATCCCATAAAGAAGCATAAGTTGTTGGAAAGCAGTCAAGAATCAGGCAGGTCATAAAGAGAGTGAGCAATGTCAATGTAGGACCACACTGGCAGAGGGCGGAACTAACGAGTGTTGAACGTGTACAGGATGAGGTAGTATTTGCACTTAGAATATGGGTGGGCGAATGCCAAACAATGGTATAATTGGAAATGCCTAAGACGATCGCATCAGTGTATCACAGCAGGTGGTTGATCGGTGGGATGATAATAACATAGAGGCAGGTGCAAGGGAAGCATATGTCTTATTCTTGTTATACTTGGAAGGTGTTGGTCACCCTGTACTTAAGGGTCGCCGGACCGTAATAATTGTCAAGCCACTTGAGAAAGGTGCTAATTCGATTAGTTAAGTTAGTAAGGGATGGTCGACCGCTTGGGGGCGGGAACTATGCAGAACTGTGAGGGTGTCGTCTGCAGGCAGGTCGAACCAATCCGTAAAGGTTAAAACTCATTTACACCCCCGAATCGGCAATCTCGACCAATTGTTTGTTTATAAAACAAGGAAGTACTTGAAATCAGTACTAAAACTAGCCAATAATGGTGAACTTGTAAAAAATTATGGGGTAAGGTGAGACCTCTTTTAAAATAGGTACGGGAGAAGACCGAGAAGGAGAGTTACTTACAGTGGAGTAATAGTATCACTACTAATCTGCCAGTCAGTTGCCGATGATCAGAAGATTGTTCAAAAAGTGTCGAATAGCAATCAACAGTGTTGTGATTTGGTCAATTTGACTATTGACTGTGCCCTGTTGTGCCCTTTGCCACAGCAAATATGTATTTCCTTTTCGGTGAGTTCTTGTATACTTAATGCGTCAATGGAGATCACATTGAAAGTTGGGTGGTAATTTTGATAGCTTGGTCCTGAAAATTGTTGCTGATTTTTAACAATAAGTTCTAGGGACTTTTCTGCTGTTAGGTTCATTTATATGAACGAGAAGGAAACGATAAGATGATACACATGTATAATTAAATGTTTCAAAAATGTATGTTTTGATTTTCAATTTGAATGTGCTTATTCCGAATTTGAATGGGTTTAATTTAAATTGACACCAAACTATGAATTCCCATTTTGAAAGCATTTATTCTCAATTTGGAAATGATTAATCCCAATTTTAAATTGAAAAGGTATAGTTCATAGATTTTAATAAATTACAATTTCCTCAGTTGTAGCTTGATTATGGCCTATTTTTCAAGATATGCTATCGGGAAAAATTGAAGCACTATTTCGATTCAACGAGATTTTCATCAAAATTAGCTTAATCCAAGGGTATATTTTCCTTATAATTTCGAAAATATTGATTCCTTGAAAACACTTATATCTTATCGTGTTCAAAAGTTCAAAATTTCATCGAATTTGTCTAAGCGTTGTGAAAATAGAGCACGAAATGTGAAATCTATCTATCAATATATTCCTCATAACGGAATCTACCCAGCTTGCATTTACGGAAAAAGTCTGATTGGATAAAACATCCTAGTAATCAAATTTGTGCTGTGAGGCATGTGTGAGGGCGAATGTTTGACAGCGAACTGGGTGTTGACAATAATATTTCCGAAATATTTTTCAGGAGGTGTCCGTGCTCCGTCCATAAAATTTCAGCAGGTGAAATGGGGGTCCGAACCAATTTTGTTAATAAGATGGAAACCTGCTGTTGCCAATAGTGCGGTTGATATTGAATGTCAAATAATGTAAGTGTATTTATCCACTCCCATCCACTCCTAATACGGAAATTTTAGAAATTCTACTGCCCATTTGACATGATGTGCAGTGGCCTACTTAGGTCTTTGAAATACGCGGTGCCACGCACTACCACATACATATTATCTTTGACGTTCGGTTAGTTTGGTCAAATCGTTATATTTTGACCTCGGTAATGTGGTCATATGATATGGTAGCGCGTTGTGCACGTATTTCAAAGACACCCTGTGTACATCTATGTATGTATTACTTCATATTGCTGGTGATATCACCATTTTCTTCTAATGATTTACTTACGTTACGTGTAGAAACTAAAATTTGAATTTATTACAGGGGACCTACGACAAATGCAGCGGAGTCAGTTTCCCAAACGTTGGAAACTAATTTGTACGAAAACTATAGCCGTATCCGATCCCAAAAAGAAATTAAATATGTCTTTTTCGGTATTACTGGCAATTTTAGAAACAAGTTTGGCTATTTCAAAATGCAGTCCTTTCCGGCTAAACAAAGAATTGTACCACGTCGTGAAAGAAAAAATGGTTTGATACCTTGGATTATTCTATTATTTTTTGTTATCGTATTTTATATACTAATTATTTTGTTGTTAAGGTTCAAAATACTAAGCGTTTATTAATGAAAATAATCATAGTAAGTAGGCCATGTTAGTCAGACTTTTGCAACAATTTAATTCTCACTTACTTAGCCTAACTCTGATTACTTTCATTAATGAACGCTCTGTAGTACGAACGATACTTCTCGTTGTAATACATTTTTTCTTATATTTTCATTTACGAGCTTTGATATTCACTTCATACCTAGTTACTCAATATATTTAATATTTATTCTTATAAGTACTTGTCTTAAATAAAGACTTTAGAATAGCATTAATACTTGGTAGGAAATAAAGAGATTTTTTGAATTAATACGACTTATTCAACTCCGGTTACTGTGATCACTCTTTTTGGATCCCACAATTATTTACTTCTGTAAAGTCTGGGTAAGGCCCGATTGCACTCAACCTGTAAGTGCGGATTTAATCTCCAATCCCAGTGATCTCATTGGTGTAGCTAGGCTTGACTGTTGAAGTGAATATCGTGCATTTTGACTCAACACAGATAATTTGAGAAATTCCTGAGTGGGGCTATTTTAAAATGAGCATCAACAGACATGAGGAAAATCTGAGACACAAATTAAACAGTGTTGAATACAAATTTGTCGAAATTGAAGACACAGTGATTGTTGGAAACTTTCGTAGCATGCTTTGGCTTACTGGTAACAAATTTTGGATGAAAAATTTCTGTCAAAAATGTTCACATGAAATTGCATAAAATTTTATAAATCTGAATAAAATCTTTAACTGTCATTGTTAGAATAAAAAAGAAATGGGTTTAAAGGTTTGAAGGTTTTGAAGTTTTTCCTCTATGGTAACCTATCCTTGGTAAAACTGTAGATAAGACTGCTTTCCTAGGCTGATGAGGATAACGCCCACCCACGTTTCAATTTTGGCCAATTTAAAAAAAAAATTATCAGGTCGATGGGTATACCCTACGAGTTAATTGTTGTTTTTTTTACTATGTACAAAATAACAAGATATGGAAATTGTACACATATAAGAGTCCTCGATTTCTGTTCATACGAACCATGGACCAACCATGGAACGATTTACCCAAAATTACCTCAGTCCAAAAGTTGATAATAAAAAAGTTCCACCACATGGAAAACAGCCATCGTCATTCCAATTCATAAACCCAACGACAATTCCAGTCCCAGCAGCCACAGACCGATCAGCTGGTCCAGGCCTGGACCAATTCGGATGATCGATTTTCAAGCCGAAAACGGACGTCCATTGGACGTCCTGAAACGAGCGATTTCAGACAATCGATTTTCAGGCCGAAAACGGACTATTTCGGATGATACTTTGAAAATAAAATTCTCGTATTTATCGAAATTCTTAATTATTCCCTGTTTAATAAATTAATTGATTCGGCGAGTTGATAAGATTAAATGAATACACTTAATGTGTTGGCGACCGACGGTTTATTTTATTATTTTGATTAATTTATCAGTTAACCATTACATAACCCATACAAAAACTAATAAAAATACTACACCAATGTGAAATTTTTATTGAAATCTGTTGTTAAACGATTTCTGTAATTATATTAAAGTGTCATTTTCGTTTTGCCCTCTAATTATTGTTAATCGTCTGGTAGAAGCAATAAATAGATTATAATTTCATATATTATAGGTAAAACCAAAAAACGGAAAAAAATATTGTAATAATGAAGAATTATATAAAATTTATAATATGAATTTATTAATACATTCACACGGATAATGTATATATACAGTATTTCCATCGGAACAGGATCAATTTTTCGCCAATTCCAGTAATCATCAGCATAACCTAATGGAAAATCGCTCGAATTACGTCAAAAGTCCGACGAAGAGTGCCAAAAAAAGGCGCTCCAGCAGTGCTCGGAATCAATAAGATTTCAACATACAGGCCGCGGAAAAAATGCAGATTAAACATTGCCGTTCTATAGACATCACTGAGTTTAGAAATATATTCTGGAGAAAATGACGAAATTGCTTTTCAAAATAATAATATGTATTATAAAGCTTTGTAATTATTTATTATTTAGGCCTGAATGTCATAAAATCAGCTTGTATGTCGATTTCATCTCATTTTTATTATGCTCTCGGTCATAATACATTTACTTAAGTCGATATACATACAAGGTGATTCAGAAAAACGTAGCGCTGCTTCAGGTGCAGGTTCTCCACTCAAAATGAAGACTATTTGCCCAAAAAGTGTTAGGTTGAAAGTGTCTGTACGCAAAGTTACAGAGCCTCAAAGTTGAGTAGTTCAAACGATTTTTTGGTCACTGTTCAGAAACTATCGAATATTTTCTAACGCGATTTTCCACGAAGCTAGCGCTATTGAGGTGTCACATTGTGACATAATTCTTTTTCCCGGGGGCGAAGTGCCAGTGCCTTTTTACGGGGGACCGTGTGACATTTTCCATTAGAAGTTTTTCACCCGCTGAAAATTTGGTATTTCAATTGGTGAGTTGGATTTGAGAATCAATTCTCTCGAAAAAAGGGCCACTTGGTTGAAGTCGCTAAGATGAACCGTTCACGAGTTATAGGCAATTTTATCGATGACTTCGGCGACCAAAAATTGTAAATTTTTCAAAATTTCATAGTAGGCGATGAAGTTCAGTAGTTAATATGTGCCGTCAAAGTGACGGTTTTCTTTGTCAGAATATTCAGTGAAAGCAAATTAGGTGAAAAGTCCTCAAAAAAGAATTATTCTCCCAAAAAAAGTACAAGATGAGACTCTTGAAGTGACAACAGTGTTTATGGTGTTTATTAATTTAATTGTGAAGCATAACAAACATGTAACAGTAAGAGATACAAATAAAAATAATCGTTTCATTGAGACATCCTTTTCGAAAACTTCTCTACAAAATGCATGTTTACTGCAATGAAGAAATGGGTAATGTGCACCGTTGTGCACCTCATGTGTGAGACAGACTTTGAGGATTTGGTGCTGAAGTGGTCAGAATTTCCAAGCTTCATCTCCGTCCGATTTTTCCGGTAAAATTTTGCCTCTGATATCTTGAAAAATTTGAAAGACACATCCAATTATTCGAAAATTGTTTCATTCACTGCCGAAGGTGGATTTGCCAGACCTAGTATTCTTAATCTGCATAATTCATTCGCATTTTCATGATGATCAAAATCTTCACGTTTATTTGTGGAAACAAAACATCGGCAACAATTTTCTGGAATCGTATGGATGGGAACAGCTGGAAAGTACTCATTCTGAACTTTTTCCAGAAGAATTATCACTTTTTAAAGGGTTTTTCACTTAACTTGATATGCGGAATTTTCTTGACAAAGAAAACCGTCACTTTGACGGGACATATCAACTACTGAACTTCATCGCCTACTATGAAATTTTGAAAAATTTACAATTTTTGGTCGCCGAAGTCATCGATAAAATCGCCTATAACTCGTGAACGGTTCATCTTAGCGACTTCAACCAAGTGGCCCTTTTTTCGAGAGAATTGATTCTCAAATCCAAATCACCAATTGAAATACCAAATTTTCAGCGGGTGAAAAACTTCTAATGAAAAATGTCACACGGGCCCCCGTAAAAAGGCATTGGCACTTCGCTACCGGGAAAAAGAATTATGTCACAATGTGACACCTCAATAGCGCTAGCTTCGTGGAAAATCGCGTTAAAAAATATTCGATAGTTTCTGAACAGTGACCAAAAAATCGTTTGAACTACTCAACTTTGAGGCTCTGTAACTTTGCGTACAGACACTTTCGACCTAACACTTTTTGGGCAAATAGTCTTCATTTTGAGTGGAGAACCTGCACCTGAAGCAGCGCTACGTTTTTCTGAATCACCTTGTATAATAGTGAAAAAATTTACGAAATTTAAAGTTTTTACGAAATCGCAAACTCTCATTCATTGCGAGCAACTGATTCTATCGTCCAGAAATGGTCCAGAGATAGAGTTATAAGTCGCTAACGCTCGGTTAAAATCACTAACTATAAGAAGACGTTTCACTTCATGTAGGACATGTATTTCCGTACTCTGTATAAATAATGATTCATAGTTGCGCTCCCTGAACCCCCCATGTATAATTACGAATTAAATTGAATAATGAACATTCTGTATAAAAATTATATGAATTTGATTGATATCTATATTAAAGTGCATGTACCAATTACCTTCATAAATTATAAAAATTAATGGAAATAAATTCAATATTTCACAAAAATTAATAGTTCACAGATTAAGTATTTTGAATATTTCTCCGAATTTGGATTTTATAGCGAATTAAAATCAATCATCGTTTTATTATCAAGCATTATGGCGGGATTGTCGGCCGTTCGTGCATGGTCCAGATATGGTCCATTCATGGTCCAGAAATGATCCATTTTTGCTGCACCTGGACGTCCAATGGACGTCCATTGGACTTCCGGCAGCCTGTAAATAGACCATAAATGGACCATGCTATGAGCGGTCCTGGACGTCCAATGGACGTCCATTGGACGACCGTGTGCACCTTGGGTGTCTTTGGTAGCTTGAACCTTCCTTTTTAAGAAGGGAGACCACGACACGTGCAGCCTCGACACGCGCGGGCGGTTACTGGAAGGGATGACTTTTTGACCTTATTGAGCTTTTTTATGTGCATTTTTCACGTAAATATTTCAGGAACTCTTAATTATACCAAATCGTACCAAATTTGCTAAGTTCAGATACTTTAATAATTCTGAGGCACGACACTACGACGTTACTCTTTGCCTCCATCACCTCCGTTCCGTTGTTAAGTAGGGTTTATTTCAAACGAAACCATTTTGAAAGAATAATAATCAGTTTTCTTGAAAAAATTAAGCAATGTTTGAACCAATGGCACATTTAGATAATAATGCCCATCGGCTGACATCTATCCATCGGGTATTCCGGGTTTTCGAATTACCCTTGGAACTGAAAATGCTCAAGAAAATGGTGTTACGTTGCCACTGCTTATCTAGGCTGATGAGGATAGTGCCTATCTACATTTTAATTTTGGGCAATTAAAAAAATAATTATTGGGTCGATGGGTATACTTTACGAGTTGATTTTGTTGTTTCCAGATATATATGACGTATGTACGTAGATAATGAAAATTGTATATAAGAGTCCTCGATTTCTGTTCACATCAACCATATTTGTATCTTAGTAGGTTGTGAAGAGTACCATAAAGAGAAGAGAAATGGCGAAACGTGAATTGTGTTTAATTGTGGTGACAATGATTATAATTCTCATGGGGACAAGTACCTTTGGGGACCCAGACCCTGAGGCCAGAAGAGGAAGAGGAAGAGGAAGAGGCGGAGGAGGAGCAGATGCAGCTTTGGACGTTTTGGAGATGGTGCTTCCATCTGGAGGGAGGCACCTTTGATGATGGTGATACCACGATTTCAAATTAGCAACTGTATCACGAATTAAGAAATTATATACCCTTTTCGTTGCTATATACTTGATAATTTCTATCGGTTCACATCAGGTGCCCCATCCAACGTGACCTAACTCCTGACCCTTTGAGAAACTTTTGTTCTGTATTTTTAGTTGGTTTTGGGAGTAACTTCTAATGAGCTGTTTCTGACTGTAGGCGCTTTTGGAAATTGTAAATCTGCTTGTTTATTAGATACTAGTAGATTACCGCTATTAACTCCATCTTAAATCCTAATACATCTTGATTAGGTATACAGGCTGTATCTTGATTGCTGTCGAGAATTTCAGGGGGTGATTCTTCGTCGAAAAATATGAAAAAAAGTTTATATGGGCATAGGTCCTAAAATGCTTCCCTGCGGAACCAGCGGTCCTCAAAGTTGGCCCTGAAAAAAACTTTTTTTTGCAATATTTCCAAAACCAATCACAGTAGAAAAACTGAACTTGGCAGAAAGTTACACAATATTATCTTACATCATCTCATGCATTCAACAAATTTGGGAGAATCCATTAGCGTACAATTTGGGGTGGTCGTAAGTTTGAATTTCCTACAACTTTTTATTAGGTGACATTTTTGAAAGTTTTACTGCAGCATGAGACTTGTTGGTCAAAAACATGCAAAAAAGGTGCTCATGAGTCTTAGCGCTAGGATCGACCGTTTCCGAGAAAAATCGATTTTTCCGTTTGCGCACGTGTATGAGCATTCAGCAACTCTCATCATAGTCGACTAGGATTCACGTGTAAAATTCAATCAGAAATTCAAGAGTCATTATTTCAGGATTCACAAAATCAAAGACAATCGGTTCCAAAGAACAATAACATGATCTGCACAAAAAACACTGGAACAAAAATACAAGAATGATCAATTTATGTAAAACTTCATGGAAGATTACGAAGATTAGGTAATGATTGTATTGATTGTATATGCTAATGTTCGAAATGATCATAATTCATTATTTTATGGTTTAGAACTTTCAGGTGTGGTATACCTACATGGTGTGCCAGAATTCCAACTTTAACCGTAAACAGATCGTCAGAAAATATGACTATTTGACTTATTTTACTTAGGTAAAAGTTGTTTGTGTGAGGAGCTAGACGGCTTCAAAGTTGAGGTAGTGAACTCGGTTTTTCTTGAAAAACTCCAAAACCGCATCATCAAAAATTATGAAACTAACTGGAATGTCTCCCCTTCATGATAGCCTACAAGTGTTTGCGATATGAAGAAAATACAGTCACACGATGATGGTAAGATGGGGTCTTCCTGATGTTAAATTGAGTAAATTTAAATTTAAATAAAATCGGAAACAGCCAAATCAAACCATTAAAACTGAAGAACACTGGTGGTTTTTGAGCAATCAAGTGCTGCTGCAGTTCTTCAATGGTGCGAGACCTAAAGCACTCAAAATCTTCCGTCTGAGTGACACTAACAAATTATCGAAATATTCGAGAAATGACGCCACTGGTGACTTTGACACAAATATTACTAAAAGCAACAAAAAAACTACCCATAACCCCAAATATGTATAACAAGTTGCCTAACTAATGGTCACGTGGGGACCTGGCATTAACGAAAGCCCTGTATAATGAGAACGTAAAGTGTATATATTTCAGCCTGTATTTTCACGCTATTCCGTTAGGCAACGGCCATACCACGCTGAAAACGCCAGTTCTCGTCTAAACCCAAGTGCCTAAAATGTGCGGGCGATCATCAGACCAACACATGCACCAAATCAGACACGCAGCCAGCAAAATGTGCCAACTGTGATGGTTCACACCCTGCTAATAGTATCCATTGTCCAGTCTACCTGTACCGCATCAAAAAATACCATGAACAACAAAAACGCACACCGGAAGAAGCCGCCCGCTCGAGCGCGAAACCGAAAGGGCCGTCGAGTATCAGTCAGCAGACGCATCGATTGATTCCACCTGCACCGCAGGAAAATCCATGGAGGAGCACCCAACCAAGGAAGCCGCCACCAACTGATGACGTCGATGACGACGTAGAAAACCTCAAAAAGCTAAGTAACCAATTTAAAAGACTGAATTCACTCATTAATATAAAATCATATATCAAAGCTGTAACTGATTTGAATAACAAACTTGAAAAATGTGATAATTCAGAAGAAAAATTCCTCACATTACAATCGTTCATGACCAATCTTGACAAATATGAATTATAAACTCAAAGTAGCCTCCTGGAATGCAAACTATATAAAAAACAAAATTCCTCAATTGATTAATTTTCTTAATGAACACAATATTGATATCATGTTTCTAAATGAAACTAAACTTACTAAAAATGATCGTCTGCATTTCAAGGGGTACACAACAATACGACAGGATGGCCCATCCTTACGTACTGGTGGCATAGCTGCAATAATTAGAAACAAAACTCCATACACTAACACACCTTCATTACATAATGTCAGTTTCCAAAATTTAATTATAAAAATTTCAGATAACACCAGCGTTGTGGCCGTATACAACAGACCTGTCAATCATTTCAACGAGGAGGACATACGGAGGCTTCTCAATGCAGACAGAAAAGTCCTGATCGTGGGAGATTTAAACGCCGTACATCGAATGTGGAACTGCGACCGGAATAATCACAATGGCCGCATCTTGGACAGAGTAACACAGGAGGAGCGCGTTGCGATACGGTTTCCCGACGAACACACCCACTTCCCAACTAACAATATGAGACCCACGACAATAGACTTGATAATTAACAAAAATGTAGAAGATGTTAGCATCCCTGTCTCTTTGGCTGAATTGGAATCTGATCATAATCCTATTTTATTTGAAATCGGCACTAACAATGATGCAATCAACTATGATATCAAAATCAGATCATACAAATTTACAAACTGGAGGGAATTCAGAACTAGTCTTGATAATAGAATTCAAATTAACAACAATTTAACCAACACACAAGAAATTGATGATAGTATAAAAAATTTGACCGAAATTATAAGTAGAACAGTAAATGAACATACAGTAATGAAAACTATTAATCGAATAAAAGACAATCTTCCAGATCACATCAAGCAACTGATCAATAATAAAAACAGGCTACGTAAAATACACCAAAGAACTGGGGATCAACACCTTAAACCACAAATAAACATGCTAACTCGAGAGATTAACGCAAAAATTACAAATCACAAAAATAAATACTGGGGCGACAAATTGGAGAAATTTAAAACCGGAGATGTCAAATTCTGGAAATCTGTTAAGGCTCTAAAGAAAAAATTCACGCCAATTCCTTCTTTACTAGACAACGACACAAATCAAATTAAATTCTTCGATACAGAAAAAGCAAATCTGCTGGCGAGCACTTTCGAACAGATTCACATAATGGACGAGAACCATACCCAAGAACAAATGAACATAATTCAGTCAGTCAACAAATTTTTAAATACTCCTATAGTGCATAAAAAATCTGAACATTTGCTAATTACGCCTACGACGGTTAAGGACAATATAAAAACTTTATCCAATAACACGGCTCCTGGTCCAGATCAGATTCACAACAGAGTACTGAAAAATCTATCACGCAAAGCAATCGTTCAATTGAGTTACATAATAAATTCAATAATACAATTAGAATACTTCCCTACGAACTGGAAAATCGCCACTATAATACCTATACCAAAACCGCGTAAGAGTCAACAACTTCCAATTAATTACCGACCAATCAGTCTTTTGAACACAATGGCCAAGTTGACAGAGAAAATCATAGCAAATTTCTTAGATGAATTTGAGAGAGACAAAAAACTTCTAATACCATGTCAATTTGGGTTCAGACCAAAACATAATACGACACAGCAAGTAGTTAGAATAGTTCATGATATTGTCGAGGGCTACAACCGGAAATATTGCACCGCAATGGCGCTCCTCGATATAGAGAAGGCTTTTGACAGGGTTTGGATCCCGGGTCTGATCTACAAATTGATTTCTTACAAATTTGATGCAAAACTTATCAAACTACTCAACTCATATCTCACTGGTAGAACTTTCAATGTCAAAATAAATGACACAACTTCGGATACTAAAAACGTTAAAGCCGGAGTTCCACAAGGATCGATCCTGGGACCCAAACTCTTCATTTATTTCATCAATGATATCCCGCAGTTCCCCAAAACACAAACAGCCTTATATGCAGATGATACTGCAATCTACAAAACTGCGTTTGCAGCAATAATAGCCAACAAACAGATCCAAATTCATCTCGACATTTTAATGAAATATTTTAACAAATGGAAAATAAAGATCAACAGTAGTAAAACAGAAAATATAATATTTCACAGAAAATACACAAACATTAAAACATTTGACAATATAAAATTAGACGGTCATAAAATAACTCCCACCGATCAGGTCAAATACTTGGGTGTCACCCTCGACACAAGACTGACATTCCATCCTCACATCCGCGAAAGTTTGAATAAGGCTTATGCTGCAATGAGAAGCCTCTACCCACTCTTCATAAACCAGAGACTCACTGAGAAAAATAAAAAATTGTTGTATACGGCGGCACTGCGACCTATAATAACATATGCTGCTCCAGTTTGGGGATGTGTATCTAAAAATAAAATAAGACCTCTACAGGTATTTCAAAACAAATGCATCAGACTCATTACCAAGCTGGACAGATTCACCCCAATTGTAACACTTCATGAGGTAGCAGATATGGAAACTATCAGAGAGTTCATTGACAGAACTTCCACTCATTTCTATTTAACCCAACTGAAACATAACAAACTCACGAAAAATGTAATATCGATTAGAAAAAGGATAAATAAACATAAACTTACCTATGAACATCTCCATTTTTACGAGGATTCTGCTTCCGATTAGGAAATAACACACTGATTGTAGTACAAATTAGTAGAACAGGTTTTTATTCTAAATTTTCCTGTAATAATCTTAGACAAAACTAATATAAACATAAAGCGATTAATAGATTTAATAACTAACACATATGATGTGCAATAATGCTCATAAAATATTATAATCTTTAGGTAAACACTCGCGTGTAGGAACTAATAGAAAACGATCTCTGTGTAAAATGTGATATGCATGTATATTATATTTATAATTGTTGATTATTATGTAATATACTGCAAACTTTGTGACATGTAAATATTATCAATAATGGACCAATAAATTTTGTAAGTAAGTAAGTTCTCGTCTGATCACTGAAGCTAAGCAGCATCGGGCGCGGTTAGTACTTGGATGGGTGACCGCTTGGGAACACCGCGTGTCGTTGCCTCACTTTTTTATCTGTTTTATAACATTTTTTTAAGGTAGTAATACAGAGATTCTGGCACGAAACAGGACGTTTTGTGCATCAGAGACGAAACATCCTTTAGTTGGGTAAGAAGCTTTCAAACCTGCTTCTTGAATCTGTAAAGTTAGGTTATCCACTCTTATTCCGATTTCGAGAACGGTAAACGCGTAGAATTGTAGAATAAACAAAACGGGAGTAACGGGACCGGCATGCTGTAAGCAAAGTTCGAGTTCTCACATTCAGACCAATAGCGACATCTGCAGCGAAAGTCTTCATTAAATTAGTTCACTGCATTTTCCGTTAGATGAGGTCACTAGTCTTGAAAGTTACATCATTCTTCTTTGAATCCAAATAAGTACTTAAATGAAAGTTTTCAAGCGAATTATAATAATACTCGCTCCAACGATGTTTCTATTTGAAATTTGGTTAGCGAGTCAGCGTGATATCGGAAATGTTTAATGTTTTTCAGCGAAAATCCCATGAGAAAAACGTGTTCGTTCCGAGATTAGCATTTATTTTGACACTTTGAATTCTACACCTAATATCGGGTGCTACTGGATACGATGTACCATAAGTTTCTAGTATATTCCAACTTTTGTTTTCCAGTATTCCAAGTGTTTAGTGGACTATCATAACAAATAAAATTGAAATGATAGAGCCATCACTATTCATAATCGCCGCTGCATCGATAGCGCTGATGCAAATGACTGCATGCAACGGCGACTCTTCCTGCAAGGGATGCGTCGATTTGGACGAACTGACTTTCGACAAAGTGACGGAGAAATTCCGCGTTTCCATCGTCAAATTCGACATCGCTTATCCGTACGGCGATCAGCACACTGCATTCGCCCGATTGGCAGCAGAGTTGGCGGCCCGTTCGGACATCCTGGTCGGCTCGGTCGGCATCAAGGATTACGGCGAAAAGGAAAACGAACGATTGGCTTCCGGATTAGGGATAAGCAAAGACGACTTGCCCACCGTTCGTCTCTTCGGGAAAAAGTCGGTGAAACCCGGAGCGAAACTGAGCAAGGAGACCAACTGGACGGTGGAGTCGTTGAGGAGTTTCGTCCGGGACAATTCCGATGTCCGGTTGACTCTTCCGGGCTGTCTGGAGGAATTCGACGATTTGGCTGCGAAATTCGTGACGAACAGAGAAAGCAGGACCGATGTCATAAAAGGAGCCGAGGAAAGGCTTCAACTCTTGCAAAAACCATCAGTATGGTCGACCTAAACAGTTAAATAAAAGTAGGTGATTGAATTGATGGCTATTATTTTTGCAGCATATCGAATTTGGACAAGTCTACGTGAAACTGATGAAGAAGATCCATCAAGTTGGTGATGACTTTGTGGAGACTGAAGGAAATCGTCTGCGTAAAATTCTAGAGGAAGGGAAGATCAGTGATCATAAGAAATCGGAAATATCGAATCGTCTCAATGTGTTGAGGTCGTTCCAAATAATGAAACCCAAAGATGAATTGTAAATGATACTATGCAGTCAATTTTACAATAAACGGATGAAACTGAATTTGGATTACTTACCTATAATAAATTATCGATGCAAATGCAAAATCGCTTTGCAAGGGTAGTTTATGCTATACTCCTTTTACACAAATCTTAATAAGTATCAATAATAATAAACACTTCTAAAATTATTGCTTCCGTAGTTATTTTTTGTTAAAATGTTGAATCGCCGACTCGGATCTAAATAAAGAGTTTGCACTAATTATTGAAATGCGTTTCAATAAAATTATAATGGAATTATGAGTTTTGCCAACAACTGCTTCTATGAGTACACAAAGTGTTGCCTATTAGATTCACGTGGATTCGCGTAATATTCATTATGAAACACAATATGAGTATGCACCTGAAAATTAGAGTTGCAAATTTTGCAGAATACTAACTGAAAGTTCACTAAGTAGGTAAAAAGTACCTGTCCACAATTAAAATCGATGAAAATTAAAGAATGTATGACTGAATATTCAGTACCCACCATGTAGGTCTTTATCCGGCTCACGTGTCTGTCACGTGGAAACAAAGAAAATAAACTATTTTAAAGTCGATTATATTACATATGATGAACATTGTATAAAAGGGGCAGTTACTCATTAGCGAACAAAATACGGTATTAAGTTCACTGACGCACACATTGTTAAATTTGAAATCATGATCGTAATAAGTGTTTTAGTTTGTATAATCGGCGGACTTATAATCAGTCAGTTGGTCCAATTTTGGATTTCGCGATCAAAATTAGTCGAAAAGTCCAAAAACATCCAATGGGCTCACGGTTCCGGTCTATCGATTTTGATAAAATGCATGGGCAGCAATTCTCAAGGTAGGTGTCTAATATTAATTATAGTCAGTGACTTGCATTTCGACTAATATTTTATCAAAAATTTTTATTAGAAATTTCAGAAACTTACAGATATGTCATTATTTTTTCTTTGCCATAACCAGAATTTAATTCTCTTGCAAGTTTATCCACATCATCTTACATCTAAATGCCGTGTTTTTTTTTATGTTTTCAATTTCTCAAATTAATTTGAAAAAGGAAAAAAATTACAAAATAGATTTTTTGATACTGATTCTACGAAATTGTTTTCCTCTTTCGAAATCACTGTAAATGTGTGATTTCCATCGAACAGCATTTTCTCAAGCAAAATGTAGGCCTTTGAGCCTTACCCAAAACCTTCAGAAACTTCCTTTTGATGTGCATACCTAGTATTATAGAAATACTGATTACTTGAGTATTGTCAGAATATTTTTAAACTGTATGCTTCTAAATATGAGTCCAAAATGTATAGAAATGTCTTTTTGGAGATATTTTCAGGGAACTCACGATCCTGTACTCGCACTGTCCGGACATCAGGAAACTTTTCCTGGGTCCTCAGTTATTCGTGTTGATTTCGAAGCCTGAATACATGGAGACCATCCTGAACCATTCGGCCGCTTTGAACAAAGCCGATTTTTACAAATTCTTCCGACCGCTTTTCGGAACGGGAATTTTCACCATCAGCGCCTCTTCGGATTCATGGAGACGACATCGGAAAATGATAGCCCCGTTTTTCAACAGACGATACATAGAAAACCACGTCGATGTTATGGCGAAACATGCAAGGCTCCTAACCGAGAAATGCCAAAAAGGTGCTCAAGACGAAGAGCATTTTGCCGGGAAAATAACGAATTGCATTATGGATATCATCTCAGGTGAGCAAACGGCAATATTTCATCGTTGGTTTGTTTACTTAGTTGACTCATTTTTATGTTATAATTTTAGAAACGTTTTTCGATAGTGAGAGCTACATGCAAAAGAACGATTCCCATTTTTCGAAAACATTTGATGAAGTTTTCCACATAATTTTTTGCAGAGCTCTCAAATTTTGGTATTATCCTGACTTTACTTTTAAGTGGTTCTCTTCAATGTACCCTGCCCAAAAAGAGAATTTGTCAGAAATCAACTCTTACATCTCCGAGGTATAAGTGAAATCACAGTGAAATGATGAAATGAAGTCTATTCAGTTATGTAGTGTGGAACTAGATTTTGACTGTTTATTTGGTTTCGATTGATTTAGTTACAAAAGTATGCCATCACCTTGGCAAAACCTAAACAAAACCAAATTTAAATTTAGTTCCACACTACAGAGCTAAATAGGTACTATGTCCTTGATTTCTGCTAGACTCTTAAATTGTTAGGTAATCCATGACAAAACTAAGGAATATCTGGAACAAGATCAAGTAGATGGTGAAACTGCAGACACTGGTGGATCATTCATAAGAAAAATCATCGAGCGTTGCTACAAAGAGTCCGACTATACGGAACAAGAGATCCATGACGAAATCAAAACTATGCTCATTGCTGTAAATATCTAGCCATTGATCATACTTACAGTCCTTCAACTATTCATCAAATCCTGGATTTAATGATCAAGATGATTTCAAATTTCTTTACAGTCAGTAGACACAACCACGACAACGTTTTGCTTCCTTCTGATGTGTCTCGGAATGGAAAAGAACGTTCAAAATTCCGTCTACGAAGAAATAGTGAACGTCATGGGCGCCAACGATGACATCATCGATGCGGAATTCCTGTCGAAACTCGCGTACACCGAACGCGTCATCAAAGAGAGTCTCAGGATTTTCCCGACCGGACCTTACGTGGGCCGCGAGCTGACCAGTGATGTGGAAATTGGTGAGCCAATCAAATCACGCATAGACGGAAATCGACCAATGGTCAATCTTCTACAGGAGATGACAAGACCATTCCTGCCAGTGCCCAAGTCGTGCTCAGTATCCTGAGCGTTCATCGGAATCCCGAGTATTGGTCCGATCCGTTAAAGTTCGATCCGGATCGGTTTCTGCCAGAGGAGGTGTCCAAAAGGCCGTCCTGTCATTTCTTGCCGTTTTCGGGAGGGCCTAGGAACTGTGTCGGGTGGCAATGGGGGATGGTGGCGCTCAAGACGCTGCTGGTCGCAACCCTGAGAAAGTTCAAAGTGAAGTCGACTTATCGGAATGTGGAAGAGGTCGGTTTGTACAGTCATCTGTTGCTGAGGACCACGGATGGATTCAAAATTATCTTAGAATGTCGCTGATGGAGGTGCTTGAAGATTACGACTCGCAGTATTAATTATAAGTTATCGGCAAATTACATGAAATGACTTATTTTGAACACTTCCAGTTGCTCAAGGTAGTTCTGAAGCGTTCATTAAGTACTTCAGTAGAAATGGTTTATTTATTTACCAACTCCCGAAAACTTATCTGATATGCAGTATACATGGTGAATGACAGTATGGAACATACCAATCATATTATTAGGAACGAGAATTCCGAAAAAGAGCTTCTGCGGATAGTACTGAAGAAAATCTCTTGAGGATTACATGACATTTGCCAATGAAATGGATACCAGTCAATGTTTAGTGTTGAGAATCATTAGAACTAGTATGGAACTACTGATCTCTATACTCATTTTATGCTATGTAGGTATGTAGGTACAAAAAATTCAACAAATTCTAGAAATAACGGAAGGTTCTTCTATTAAAAAAGATTCAATGGTTTCGATTCTAATGAGCAACCGATTTCAGTTGCTTGGCATAATCAATTCTATAAAAATATTCACTGTACTTCGTTGCAGTTACTTCTAGTACCGCCTTAAATTTGAAGAGAAAATTATTCCTCGTCCTTGTCTACTTCAGAGGTTCTGGAGTTGCAGTCCGAGTTTCAGTCCCTCTCATAATTTCTTCATAGAAGTAACCCTCCCTTATTTTAAAAGATGTTGCGCCAGGAAAATGTCTTTAAACTAAATGACACTTCAGGAAAATTGGCGGCACATAGTAATGTACTTCGGACTGCAACTCGTACAATTACGATCAAACGTCACTACGTTCGTTTGATCGATCAATTAGAAGATACACTCAAGCATGAAGGAGTAGTGCAAGTTCGGTTGTCAACGTGAACTTCATAAAATACACTACACTCAATAAGTCGTACCGTCATTTATTACCACGGAAAAAATTGTGCTACTGCAACGGTCCATTCGGATTTTACATGAACTTTGCCACACGCGCGACAAACAGTCATCAAAATTCGTTTAATTCGAGGAGAAAATGCATCAAAACAGAAGAGGGCATTGTATAATCGTGTCGTCGGACGTGCCCGGAATTACCCTATTACTAATTCGAGTTCAATGGAAGGTTATTTCTCTGCATAATAAGATACAAGTTACTCGAACCGTCCATTTACCATAGAAAGGATAAATCGAATAATTCGATCACAATCAACCAATTTTACTCGCAATCTTCCTTCTTTGTTTTTATTAATTCACGAGACACAATCCATTGGTGAAATTTATGTATTGCGAAAATTTTAGTAGAAAACATTCGAAAATTTCGTATTCTTCACCACATAAAATAGGATTCGAATTATGTATTAAGTCAATGTTGACCACAATAACTGTCTAAAGCAATGATTACAACAAAAAATTTCAAGAATATATTTTATGCCTCATTACATAATTTAAGAATCAAGATGATAAAATTCATTTTTCTTACTCTTCAGATGGCGGGACCGTTGTCAGCATGTCTACAGGAACGTTGACTCCGTCCTATCATAAAAATTAATGTAGTACATAATAATCAAAGCCGGAACTTAATTGTTAAAACAGCAGTGGTCATTATAGAAATCGAATGGGATGTCAATTTTCTGTCAGTCTTAGCAATCAAAACAAGGGTTTGAATTCTAGCCATCTATAGTCGTTCCACGATATTTCGACCAACACGTGACCTAATTTTCTGAGCAAAATTTATTTGGAAAACATTGATAACCATTAACTAATGACAGGTACTTTGGGGTCACGTGTTGGCCAGTTTATGTTGGAAAGACTACATAATACATGACAATTTTTAGTAAGATTTGTAGTGAAAATGTACATAAAACGTGCAATGGTTTCATTCTGGATATCAAAAAATCGTAGCACGTGGGTTGATTTTCACTATTGGCCAACATCACCAGAGGGAGAAAGGTTGATGAAACAAATGAGTGTAATAGGGAAATCTTAGCAACTTGCTAGGAGATCTCTATTACACTCATTTGTTTATCAATACTTCTCTCTCTGATGATTTTAGCAAATACTTGTGAGTTGTGACTCTTAGTGTCAACTGGACCGATAATTTAAAACGGCGCTCAATAGTAAGTCAGGAATGGTTTTTTCTTTCAACTGTTGCCAGTAAGATGGATAGACACAGCGTTAAGGTTCGCTTAAAAATTCGCCAGGAAATTTCCCAGTTACATGTTGCAAAAATTAGAATTCGTAACATCAAATTCAATTCTCAGTTAAAAGTTAACGGATCATTATCTGTGCCGTATGAGGAAAATACTTACGCCTGAGCCACCGCCACCGCCACCGCCTCCGCCACTACCGCCTTTCTTGCCTCTACAGCCTTTCTTTCCACCACGACGTGATCGTCTTCGTCCGCCGCCGCCGCGACGTTTGGCTTCAGGATCAGGGTCTGCAAATGTACTCGCCGCCATCAGGATGACAATCATCGTCACCACAATGAAATACAACGCAAGTTTAGACATTTTGGTCTATTTCACGTGTTCTATTCAAGCAAGAACTTGTACGCCAATATGGATACGAAAACAGAGTACGCTTATATACCATCGCCTTATCTAAGTCTTTTGCACATGGTAAAAATGAACACCAATTAACACACGGGCCTCCACCTATCTAATAATTATTTCTTTTAATCAGCTGTAAACAAAAAAATGGCGCTTGATGATGACCCAAACAAGGTCGGAATTTTTGAGCACATGTTTCCAGCTTTCAGTTGAAATTATTATCCGTCAATTCGATGTGTGTTACAAAATTTAACCATTGTGTCTGTCAGTTGAAGTAATCTGGAGGTGAAAAACAAAGCAGGATCATTTACGTTGCCTATCTGCTTCTGGTACACTTTGTGACTGCAGGTCATGCAGAAATGACATTTTTATGATTTCTATCTTACAAACAAGACCAAGACCCAGAAAATGAAAGTCGTAATTTCATTGTTTATTATCTAATTTCCGATGCAACCGATCACTGTTCGCCAAAAAACCGCAGGATCTAGAAGAAGTGGTCGTATGAAATTGAGTCAATAAAAGAAAACTAAACATTCAAAATTTGAAGCAATAACAATTGTCACTCCAAAAATTTCTTCTCTTCAATTTTGTAACGAAAAGAGCTTTGTGATCCACCATTAGGTCAGAAATTCTGCTGTAAGACCTGGCCCTCTGGCTAGTTGCATAAATAATAATCGACAAAAATTCCGAAGAACAAGTTAAATTTTATTTTAGATTCAATATTCAGAATACTTATAAACGATGCATACTTATTATTAGGGACTTATTTTATTTACTCACTAGAGCATCCGCGGGACTCCTAAAGCCTCGAATCTGGGGTTCGTGTCTGAAGAACGTTATCCAACCAAAACTATACTAAGGCCCGATCTTTTCATCTCCCAGTTAAGTTTATCCGGCAGTTAAATTTGTTGATTTGCATTGTTGCAACAATAGTAACCAAGGTATTTAAAAGCCAGTTAAACTTAACCAGAGGTGAAAAGATCGGCCCTTAGTATTAAATTTTTAGTTTAATCGTTACGGCGGTAATTTAGAAATAAGTTTTACTGATATTTTTAAAGATCAAAACTTCACAAATGAAATACCACTAATTAATTATACAATGCAAAATCAAGAGCAGGTGCTACTTCCGAGTTCCGTAACTAACTAACTTTTTTCCATATCCGATTCATCCGGATGTCTTGCGAAGATGCCGAATAGACATTTCCCAGGCTCGAGGCGTATGTCACGCGATGGCCCATCAATGCCGCTATTCATATTTAAAACAATGATTGACTCTTGGTCTCTACAGGTTCGTCTTTATACTAATATTATCAACGGAAGTCCAGCAGACGCTTACCTAAGAACTATATCTAAATAACGTACCTATTTATAATATTAGGTGGATTGTTACACTGCGTTACAAATGCACTTTTGTGGTGCCAGATGAAGCATTTTATCGCATATATCCAATGGGTCGTGTACGTAAGTCTGGTTTAGCCTCTGGTGAAATTGCTTCAACTGTCGTGTCGCACCCTTTTAAAAGGTTTAAAGAAATAAGACTAGAGAAGACCCAGATACTCGTCATACCTACGGGTAGACTATACTAATATCGTAAATATCCATTGTTTGTATTACGGGTCAATCCAGAGTGAGCTTTTCTGTAGCTAACAGAAAAAGGCTACGTTTTCGATTATAGTCTATTCAAGATAAACTGAACATCACGTGACCCCAAAGTACCTAACAAATACCTGTCATTAGTCAATGGTGATCAATGTTTTTCATTTAAATTTTACTAAGCAACTTAGGTCACGTGATGTTCAGTTCATCTTGAATAGAAAATATTGGAACTCTTAATTGGCCTAGAGCAGGAATGCATTGTTTTTATTAATAGTAGCTTGAACCTTCCTTTTTCTACAAATACTATGAAAAGTCAAACTTTGCGATCAATTTATAGGGCGCAAAGGAGGTGATTCGCGCCCTAGGGCGCAAAGTTTATTTTTGCGCTCTAGGTCGTGGTGATTCGAGTAAGATTTTTCTGAAAATCTGTGTTCTACTCTTGGTTTAGTATACTAAACCAAGGTTCTACTAGAAAATTGATTCGTTAACCAACCATTTATTTTCGAAATTGAACGTAAAATTGGAAACTTCACAACCATTGAAATTACATGCAGAAGATAATTGCAATTATCGTCGAGCACCAATGATACACTTTGCGCCCTAGATACACAAATAACTATTTTAAGAAGGGAGACCACGACACGTGCAGCCTCGACACGCGCGAGCGGTTACTGGAAGGGATGACTTTTTGACCTTATTGAGCTTTTTTATGTGCATTTTTCACGTAAATATTTCAGGAACGCTTACTTAATTACCAAACCGTAACAAATTTGCTAAGTTCAGATACTTTAATAATTCTGAGGCACGACACTACAACGTTACTTTTTGCCTCCATCACCTCCGTTCCGTTGTTAAGTAGGGTTTATTTCAAACGAAACCATTTTGAAAGAATAATAATCAGTTTTCTTGAAAAAATTAAGCAATGTTTGAACCAATGGCACATTTAGATGATAATGCCCATCGGCTGACATCTATCCATCGGGTATCCCGGGTTTTTGAATTACCCTTGGAACAGAAAATGCGGAGGAAAATGGTGTGATGTTACTACTGCTTATCTAGGCTGATGAGGATAGTGCCTATCTACATTTTAGTGTTGGGCAATTTAAGAAAATAATTATTAGGTCGATGGGTATACTTTACAAGTTGATTGTTGTTTCAAGATATGTATGACGTACGTAGATAATGAAAAGTATATAAGAGTTCATATCAACCATATTTGTACCTTAGTAGGTTGTGAAGAGTACCATAAAGAGAAGAGAAATGGCGAAACGTGAATTGCGTTTAATTGTGGTGACAATGATTATAATTCTCATGGGGGCAAGTACCTTTGGCGACCCAGACCCTGAGGCCAGAAGGCGTCGAGGAAGAGGCGGAGGAGGAGTAGGTGCAGCTATGGACATTTTGGACGCGGTGATTCCAGCTGGGGGAAGTCCATTACCTATTATTGGTTGAATGATACCACGATTTGAATTTAGCAACTGTATCACAAATTAAGAAATTATATACCCTTTTCTTTGCTATATACTTGATAATTTCTATCGGTTCACATCAGGTGCCCCATCCAACTTGACCTAACTCCTGACCCTTTGAGAAATTTTTGTTCTGGATTTTCAGTTGGTTTTGGGAGTAACTTCTAATGAGCTGTTTCTGACTGTAGGCGCTTTCGGTAAATCTACTTCTTTATAAGATACTAGTAGATTACCGCTATTAACTCCATCTTAAATCCTAATACATCTTGATTTGGTATATACCAATTTCCTCGCCAATTTCAAACAATTGTTGATATAGAAATTCGTTTTGGCGATAATGAATTTACCTACTATACAGCCTGATTCAAAATTGTGTGGCCAACGGACAAATTCCTCTTGTCAAAATAATGAGAAAATTTGCTATAAAGGGGGATCCGCAAGTGGTCAATAAGGGAATTATTAGGCCTCAAAGTCTACTGGTGGCCAATTTATTTTCGTTTATAACTGGCTCATTTTATGGTTTAGAACTTTCAGGTGTGGTATACATGGTGTGCCAGAATTTCAACGACCAACTTTAACCGTACACAGATCGTCATAAAATATGACGATTTGACCTATTTCACTTAGGTAAAAGTTGTTTGTTTGAGGAGCTGGACGGCTCTAAAACCGCTTCATCAAAAATTATGAAACTAACTGGAATGTCTTCCCTTCATGATAGCCTACAGGTGTTTGTGATATGAAGAAAATACAGTCACGCGTGTTGGGGATGTGAGTGGTGTAAATGATAGACGTCTTGAGGAAGACCAGTAACAACTGATTTATTTAATATTAAATTATACTTCTAATGTAGCGCAAGCGCAACCACAACATCTCCCTTTGCACAATATTCAATAAACTCAAATACGTACAAATCAATTAATCAACAATACAACACATTAAAATTTAAGATACTACAGACTAACTTCTTTCACTTCGCTACATGACCTTACAATTCAAATCTAAGATCTAGGAACTATTTAGGTATAAATCGATCTGGTGTCTTTATAGGACGACCACTTCTAGTAGTATAGGTAAATGTATCTGCCTTACTATCACAAAAGTTTTCTACAGGTGAATAATAATCATTATCATCAGAATCTTCCATAGTTACAGGTGGATTAGTGAACTTGACATTAGGTGGTGTTTTGTTTACAATTAAAGCTGGTACAGGTGATATAATATTTTGACATTCATCATTAATAATAACCTTATCATTAGTATCAGGCAAATCAAAATCATAGCTATTACTTGAACTATAATTATTATCTCTGATGGACACATCATTCTTAGCTTTAATTAAATCTTTCCTATTTCTAATTACATTTCTTTGAGTTTTCAAGTCAAGGACTACATAAGATCTAGGTGTAGTTCGTTTTTCTATAACTATTCCATCGTTCCACTTATCATTAACAAAATCTCTTAATTTTACCTTATCTCCCTGTTTAAGATCAACTAACGACTTTGCTGATTTGTTATAATTTTCTACAAATACCTTTTGCCTCTCTTTCAGTTCCCTTCTAATCGTTTTTAATTGTACATATTCGGGTTTCAACAGTTTTTTATTAATAGGAATTACAGTCCTCAGTCTACGGCCATACATAATTTGAGCAGGACTTGGGAGTTTACATGAAATTGGTGTATTTACTAATTCTAACAGTGCTAGATGCAAATCGCTATTAGATGCTTTAGTTTTACGAATAACGTTTTTTACAGTTTGTATCATACGCTCAACCTGTCCGTTTGACTGAGGATAACCTGAACTAGATGTAACATGCTCAAAATCGTATTCTTTGGCAAAACCTTCAAATCCTACAGATTTGAAAGGTGGTCTATTGTCTGACATAACAGTTTTCGGAATACCGTATCGTGCAAAAGCTTGCTTCAAATAATTTACAACAGGTTTCAGCTTTAAACTAGAAATTTCAGCAACATCAATAAATTTGGAGAAGTAATCCACAACTATTACATAATAACAATTTTGAATTTCGAAAAAATCCATGCCAATTTTGTGCCATGGACCTTCCGGTACATTATGAACAATTATCGGTTCTTTCTGATTACGATTTCTATTAGATAAGCAAACATCACAAGAGTTAATCATATTGTCTATGTCATTAATAGACATACCTGGCCAATATGTATAACACATCTCTAGCCCTTAATTTCGTTTTTTCTCTTCCTAAATGACCTACATGTAATCTCTGTAACATTTCTTTACGCAAACTTTTCGGTACTAACAGACGTTTATTCTTAAAAACTAAAGTATCAGTAACATACAAATCTGAGGCAAAACTATGATACAACTTAAATTCATCATCCAATTCGTTCTTACTCCCAGGGAACCCATTTCTTATTATTTCCTTTAATTTTGTTAAATGTTCATCATTTTCGGTTTCAATTTTAAATTTCTTATATCGTTCCTCTGACATGGGAAGCGCCTGGGATATTAAACATAACTGGTAATCTATAGATTTACATTTATTTTCAAAATTTTCATCAATTTCTGATTGATATGCTCTTGACAAAGCATCAGCTACTACCAACTCTTTGCCCTTTTTATACTCCATTTTAAATGTATATTTCTGTAGCATTATCAACATTTTTTGTAGACGTTCTGGTGCTGCTGTTAATGGTTTATTATAAATATAAATTAAAGGTTTATGATCTGTTTCTACTACAACATCATTTCTTCCATAAATGTACTGATGAAATTTTGTGCAGCCGAAAACAATCGCTAGCATTTCTTTCTCTATTTGTGCATAAGCCTTTTGACATTCAGTAAATGCTTTCGACGCATAGGCTACAGGTGCATTATTCTGTAGCAAAACCGAACCGCATCCATTTTGAGACGCGTCGCAAGAAATAACTATCGGATCATTAAGCGAATAGTATTGCAAAACTGGAGCCTTAATTAATAATGATTTTAACGTTTCAAAAGCCCGCTCTTGAGGTTTGCCCCAATAAAAGAATACATTTTTTCTTATAATTTGTCGCAAGGGTTCAGTGATCTCTGAAAAATTCGGAATGAATTTGTTCACGTAATTAACAACACCTAACAAGCTTTCAATTTGTTGTTTATTTTCTGGCTTTTTCATGTTAACAATAGCTGATACTTTATCCTCATCAGGCTTAAGGCCATTTTTTGTTATTTTATGACCCAAATACTTTAATTCATTTACTGCAAATTTACACTTTGATTTATTGAACTTTATATTATGTTCTTTAGCTATTTTGAAAACTTTAATTAATCTTTTATTATGTTCATCCAAATCCACTCCCCATATCAGAATGTCATCAATATAGACTTCGACCCCTTCTATTGAGTCAAAATATTGTCGAATTCGTTGTTGAAAAACTTCAGGAGCTGAGGAGATGCCATAGGGCATACGAAGGAACCTGTATCGACCAAACGGACTATTGAAAGTACATAATTTACTGCTTGCTTCGTCCAATGGCACTTGCCAGAAACCGTTAGAGCAATCTAAACTACTAAATACAGAAGCGCCCTTAATTTTACTAATAATATCTTCAAAAGAAGGAATGTAACAATACTCTCTTTTTATAACTTTATTTAAATCTCGCGGGTCGATACAGACTCTTAAGTCTAAATTGGGTTTGGTTACTATAACTAATGAATTTACCCAGTCGCTAGGGCCTTCCACCTTTGCGATGATCTCCTCACGCTCCAAAGTCTCCAATTTTTCTTTTAATTTATTTTGGATAGGGTATGGAACTCTCCTGGGAGGATGAACGACAGGTACTGCATTGTCCTCAATTTGTATTTTATATTTCTCCTTGAGGCATCCTATTCCTGTGAAAATTTCCCCATAAGAATCAATTAGTTTATTTAATTTTGGATTTTCTAAATTTACATTATTAATTTCGACTTTATTTCTAGCAATTAATTTGAGATCCTTACATGCTTTTAGTCCTAGCAGAGGTTTATTAATATCAACAATGTGGAATTTTATTTTTTTCTCTTTATTTTGATTATTTTTTGTTGCTATCCACAGATCAGCTACTCCAATTAGTTCAATTTTCTGACCTGTGACAGTCGAGATGGCAGATTCAGATTTATGAATTTTCTCTATAGATAAATTTAATTTGCGCCAATCAGACCAGGGCAATATATTACAATCTGCGCCTGTGTCCAACCTGAATTTAATTATTTCATTTTTATTTATAACGCACTCCTCTTCCCATCTTTCGGTCACTTTTTCATCTGCCAAGTTACCTAAGTACAAAGTGTTAATTTCACCATTGTTATATTCATCTTCATCAATTAAATTTACAGATCTACAAACCGTAGCAAAATGATTAGGTCTTTTACATTTATCGCAAGTTTTATGAAACGCAGGACATTTCCGAATTGGATGGCTACTTCCGCACCGATAACAATTATTAATAATACGGTTACTTATCTTATGTTTTTGTAGACTCTTTGGGTCCTCCATCCTTGGCGTCGGTTTGGTCTGTTGCGATGTTGAGGGTTGAAATTTCTTATTCTCCATCCTTTGATTATTATTTCTTCGATAACGGGATAAATTTCGACCAATGTAATTTATCTCTTCTTCTACTTTTTCTTTTCCTGTTATCACCTGGATTTGATGTGACGTAGACTCTACCAGTCGACACATTTGCAAGGCTCTGTCCAAGGTCAATTTTGTTTCACGAAGAAGTCTTTCCTTTAGCCCAGTATCCGATATCCCCACTATTAATTTATCTCGGATAAGACTGTCGGTTAATTCCATAAATCCGCAAGTAGATGCCAATGTACGTAAATCCGTACAATATTCATCATATGTTTCTTTAGATGATTTCATGCGAGTATTAAAGACATACCTTTCATAGGTTTCATTTTTTGTCCCTTCAAATTTAGCTTCAAATTTCTCGATTATTTTTGTATATTTCGTGGCATCGGCAGGTGGTTCGAATTTAAACGTGTTGTATATTTTCAACGCCTTATCTCCAATTCGATTAAGAAGAAGGTATGCTTTTTTGGATTCGTCCTCGTCGTTTTTACCACTGGCCATGAGATAAATGTTAAACTTTTGGCGAAAAAACTGCCAATTTTCGGCCATATTTCCACTAAACGAAAGTTCTTGGGGAGGTATTGCATCATCTCCACTTTTCACTACCACATTGGTGGATTGCGAGGTTGTCGCAATTTGGTCGTTTTGTTGTAACGGCATTTCTACTGCACTTTTAATTTATTTATTTTCTCGTTGTCACTGCACTCACAATTTGATAGATTTATTTATTTTTTCTCCATAACGACTGCGCCATGTTGGGGATGTGAGTGGTGTAAATGATACACGTCTTGAGGAAGACCAGTAACAACTGATTTATTTAATATTAAATTATACTTCTAATGTAGCGCAAGCGCAACCACAACAACGCGATGATGGTAAGTGGGGTCTTCCTAATGTTAAATTGAGTAAACTTCAATATTTTGCTTGATAGACAAAGTAACTCTTGGCAAGTGTAATGACTGGTTCTAAAAATAAAATGCTGAGCGACGTGAAAATTTCTAGCGGTTTACGACCCTTGCTTTTGATTTGCACCCCTCAGTTTTTAGCATTTTCCTCTTAAACTGTGTCCAATCGAAAAAAATATATAATATAGAATATATAGAAAAATATAGAATAAAATAAGAAAAAATTCAAATCCATAGATGAACCCCTCTCCAAATCTCATATTCAAACAATGCTGACTGTCATTGGCAAATTCTTGTAGCGTACGTGGCGCCCCCTAAAGAATACAGCAAAACTGAGTCCGTATAAATATTCCCTGTACCTAAAAACCCTTATGTGCCAATTTTTGAATTTTTGCTCACTGGCTTTACGTATCGTAACTCCCATATTACGTATTAGAGGTATGGTAGGATCGGTGATATTTATAAGTCTTTCATTAATTAGTTTTAATAAGTTTTATTTAAACACACAGAAGAACCTCGATCTAAGACGGTGTCAGTAAGACTAAATAATATTTTACACACATCGAAAAACCCCTAATGCTGAGACCGGCACGAAAACCACTTATACTATGTGGGGTGGTCTACAGAGTATGGTTCATCTCTTTCAGCACATTATCAATAAGATAAAGTCTTACATGGTGGAGCTTTTCGAGCTTTAGAGATAACTTACAATAATTTATTATTTATTTATTTTTGTTACCATTACTAGAGGGTAAATTCCAATACTTCCCCTCAAAAATTAATCTATTTCAATAATAAATTTCATATTTTTCATTTAAATTGTGTGAGGTAATTCTAGTGCTAAATATTTCTTATCACCTAGGGTGGATACGTTATGTCATACTACAAAAACGTATGTTAACAATGGTTCAACATTTGTTGCGATGGATTGGGGAAAACCCCAGGTAAAAACCCAATCAAACCATAATCTGAATGTCAGTCAACATTCAAATACATAAACTATATCTTTTACTACAGATACTTAATTATTAAATTATGATTATTAGATAGTAGATACCATCAGATACTTCCTAATTAATCTACTTAGGTTAATCATGAGAACAAAACAAAATAAAAATTATAGGTAGATATGACAGACAGAATTATTCCATCAAACCAAGTTGGAACCGGATCTTCTGGAACCTCGGAGCCGGAAGTTGCTTGGTAAAGGCGTCCGCTAGTTGTTCACCTGTCGGAATATATTTCAAAATTATTATTTTGTTATCTATTTGTTCTCTAGTAAAATGGTACTTTATATCAATATGTTTAGAGCGTTTATGAGCGGTTGGATTATTAGCTATTGCTATACAACCGTTGTTGTCCTCAAAAATTACAATTGGTTTCGAGATTTCTAATTTAATACTAGTTATTAACGATCTCAGCCATAGAGCTTCTCTAACCCCTTCGAAAAGAGCCATGTACTCAGCTTCCGTAGATGAAGCTGCGACTGAATTTTGACGTCTAGTATTCCAGCATATGGTGTTATGCTCAAATAGTTTAAACAAGTACCCCGTCGTACTTTTCCTATCATTCTCGTTACTGCCCCAATCGGAGTCAACAAAACCAATTAGTATATCCTTATACTCGCCCTTTTTAAAAATTAATTTAAGCTCAATAGTACCTTTTATGTATCTCAGTACTCGTTTTAAGCACTGCCAAAGTTCTGTATTATTTTTACTTTGATATCTACTTAGCAAATTAATAGCGGTGCATAAATCTGGCCGTGTGCACAACATTGCGTACATCAAGCAACCGATAAGATTTCTGCACGGAGCTTCAGAACTTTCATCAGAATTTAAAGCGTCGTAATCCAACTTCATTGGAAGTGGAGTACTGATCGGTTTGCAATCACTCATGTTAAATTTATTCAGAACTGATTTCAAGTACGTACTTTGATCTATTGAAATTTCATTTTCTTTTCTTTCAACTTTGATGCCTAGAAAGAGATTTATATCGTTTAAGTCGACCATGCAAAATTGTTGCTTCAAGTACTGTTTAAAGCTCGACATTGTGGATTCACTTGCTGTGGCAATTAAAATATCATCCACATATAAAACGACATAAATATTTTTAATGATATGACCTCTGTCTAAGAAATATAGACAACGGTCAACAGAAGAATTTTGAAAATCATGTTGTTTTAATGTTTCATCGAATCGTTCGAACCAACACCTCGCGGATTGTTTTAAGCCATATAACGATTTATTTAATTTGCAAACCAACTTATCGTTTTTGACTCTTAAACCTTCAGGTACCCGCATGTAAATTTCTTCTTTTAAAACGCCATTTAAAAAATGCGGTTTTAACATCCATTTGATGAATTAGAAGATCAAATTGATTAGCAAAAGCTAAAAGAAATCTAAATGTGGATATTCGAGCTACCGGTGCGAAAGTCTCATCATAGTCCAACAAATATTGCTGACTAAAACCTCTCGCTACTAACCGGGCTTTATATTTAATTGGGTTTCCGAAAGCGTCATTTTTAATGACAAACACCCATTTACAATCCACAATATTCTTATTGACTGGTCTTTCTACTAATGACCATGTCTGATTTTGAAGAAGTGAATTGAGTTCTTCCTCAATCGCTTGCTCCCACTTGAGCTTATCATCCCGTTTACTAATTTCTTGATAGTTTTCCGGAATTTTACAAAACAAAGATTGCGCGCACATGAGGTAACTATCAATGGTTTCAATACGGTTATTTTTATATGAGACTATGGGACGGTTTTTTATTCTCTCACTACGTCTAACTTCCGTAGTTTCCGTTTCGTCTTGAGTGTTCGCTCTTGACGAATTTCGGTCACTATGTTCCACATCTGTTTCAACTACAGATTTTTCAATATCAGTTTCCAATCCACCTGTTTTTTCCGATTCTACGCGTTTATTAATGACGTTATTAGGCACCACTGATTTTGTACTATCAGTTTTAGATATTTCTACCATATCTTTTAAGGGATCGTCATTAGAAACCCGTGCCCCATCAAGTTTTATTACCGGTCTTGATTTCATAAAATTGACTTCATCAACAATAACGTCACGCGCTTTTATGAATCTGCAGGTTTCCGGATTGAAAATTTTATAACCGTTCGGTTCGTACCCGACTAGTATACCTTTAAATGATTTTTCATCAAATTTACTTTTCCTAGTCTTATTGTGTACGTACACGGTCGAACCGAATACTTTCAAGTGGTCCAATCTGGGCTTTTTATTATGCCACAGTTCATATGGTGTTTTATCTCCTTGAATTGCTTTCGTTGGTGTTATATTCAGCAAATAGCATGCGGTTAGAATTGCTTCACCCCAGAAAGATTTATCAAGGGATGCACCATGGACCATCGCACGTGCTTTTTCGGTCAACGACCTATTCATGCGCTCCGCCACGGAATTTTGTTGCGGAGTGTGCGGTACTGTTAAATGGTAGGTTATACCTTTTTGAACACAGAATGCCTTTTGGTCATTCGAGAGATATTCACGCCCATTGTCACAATATAAATTCACCATTTTTGAATTAAAATGCGTCTCACTTTTCGCGACAAAATCTTGAAAAACTTTAAACACCTCAGATTTATACGTCAGCAAATAAGTGACGGTATAATGAGTGTATTCGTCAATGAAAGTTACGAAATAATTTTTCTCATCAATGGTTGGAGGAGAAATCGGTCCGCATACATCCGAATGGACAATAAATAATGGCCTTTGGACGTACGACTTATCTTTGGCTTTAGCAAACGGAAGACGCGCTTGTTTTCCATAAATACAAGCTTCGCACAAGTCATTTGTGGGAATAATTTTTTGCAAGTTACTCACGTCATGCATTATTTCTTTCGTTTTTATTTCTAGAAACTTATTCCTCCCAATATGACCTAATCGTTCATGCCAAATTTTATATGTATTTTGGACCGAAACTAAATTACTCGCATTTGCTTGCCGAGTTATACTATCTATCGTGATGGTTTTCTGCGCGTGAAAAGTTATTCCAATCAGCGCTTCAATTGAATCATTTAAGGGCTTACCTTTTATGATCTTCTTACCACCTTGAAAAATGTTCACCCCGCCGTCTCCATCGAAGACGACAGTGATCCCCGCTTGTTGCATCCGGCGGACGGACAGCAGGTTGTAGGGGACGTCGGCGGCGTAGAACACGTTCTCCAAAACTCCTTTGATTCCCATGTTCGAGGTGACATCGATGTTTCCTTTGTGAGTTGCGGTAATTGATGTTCCAGCTTTTGCGACTGAGATTTTCAATGGATCCTTGAGTTCCATGAGAGAGGTGAAAAATTCTGGTTGATTCACGATATGATCAGTTGCACCGGAATCCAGAATAAAAGTAATTTCATCGGTGGTGGACGACTTTTCATCTTCAACAAATGTACCTCCGGTCATGAAGGCAAAACTTGTTCCAGGTGTTTCGTCATGAATTTGAATTGTTTGCAGCGTTCGTCCAGTGTATTCTGGTTGTTTTTGGAGTGACTGATTGTAATAGTAACAATCACGTTTATAATGATTGTTTCGCCCACAATAATGACATTTTCGCTGCAGATTATTCTTATTGAAAGAGCGGTTTGAATTTTTCTTCTGTTGTTGCTGGTACGGCTTCGACGGTTTATTGTAAGACGACTTATTCTTATTCTTCCATTTCCTAGTCGATGAGCGATTCAGATTTTCCGGCGTCTTCATCACATGTAGAATTTTCTTACAGGTGTCTCCATTGTCATTCTTCAATTTAATTTCGTGATCCAAAAGTCTTGTCTTCACGAATGCGAGACTCAAATTATCCTCAGACAAAGTCTGAATCGCCGTGACTACACCATCATATGAAGAGGGTAATGTTAATAAAAGGTGTGCCACTTTTCCCATGTCGGAAAGGGTTCCTCCTGCCGCTGTCAATTCTATCATCATCTCGTCAAAAGAGAGAAAATGACTAATAAGTGGCGTATCGGCGTTCAACTTGAAACTTAGCAATTTCTTCTGAACAGATAATTGAGTAGCAAGACTTTTGCGTTCGTAAATTGCATCGAGTTTACCCAAAATCGCTTTAGCAGTCTCCTGTTCGGTAACCACACCAATAAGTGTATCGCCAAGATACTCGATGATGGAATTTTTCGCAATCTTTTCCAGCTTGCGCCATGCATCCGTCATTGGCTCTGGAGGATTTTCATCAAGAACACGTAGGACGTCTGTTTCGGAGAGTAATGCTCGTAAACGAAACTTCCAAATAGAGTAATGTTCTCCAGTGAACGGCTTGATGTTCCGTTTGGACTGTGAATTTTCCATCTTCACTCTTGATTTTAATTTTTACACTATTTTTAATTTAAATCACTAATTACACTATTTATTTAGGTCACTAATTTAGCCGCTACACAATTTATCAAAGTCTCAAAAAGAAGAGCTCGCGATTATATCACTTTAGGATACCTGGGCCCATAACCTATTAGAGGTATGGTAGGATCGGTGATATTTATAAGTCTTTCATTAATTAGTTTTAATAAGTTTTATTTAAACACACAGAAGAACCTCGATCTAAGACGGTGTCAGTAAGACTAAATAATATTTTACACACATCGAAAAACCCCTAATGCTGAGACCGGCACGAAAACCACTTATACTATGTGGGGTGGTCTACAGAGTATGGTTCATCTCTTTCAGCACATTATCAATAAGATAAAGTCTTACATGGTGGAGCTTTTCGAGCTTTAGAGATAACTTACAATAATTTATTATTTATTTATTTTTGTTACCATTACTAGAGGGTAAATTCCAATATTACGATACTAATATCGTAAATATCTATTGTTTGTGTTACGGGTCAATCCAGAGTGAGCTTTTCTGTAGCTAACAGAAAAATGCTACGTTTTCGATTATTGGAACTCTTAATTGGCCTGGAGCAGGAATGCATTGTTTCTATTAATAGTAAGCTTGAACCTTCCTTTTTAAGAAGGGAGACCACGACACGTGCAGCCTCGACACGCGCGAGCGGTTACTGGAAGGGATGACTTTTTGACCTTATTGAGCTTTTTTATGTGCATTTTTCACGTAAATATTTCAGGAACTCTTAATTATACCAAATCGTACCAAATTTGCTAAGTTCAGATACTTTAATAATTCTGAGGCACGACACTAAGACGTTACTCTTTGCCTCCATCGCCTCCGTTCCGTTGTTAAGTAGGGTTTATTTCAAACGAAACCATTTTGAAAGAATAATAATCAGTTTTCTTGAAAAAATTAAGCAATATTTGAACCAATGGCACATTTAGATGATAATGCCCATCGGCTGACATCTATCCATCGGATATTCCGGGTTTTCGAATTGCCCTTGGAACTGAAAATGCTCAAGAAAATGGTGTTACGTTGCCACTGCTTATCTAGGCTGATGAGGATAGTGCCTATCTACATTTTAATTTTGGGCAATTTAAAAAAATAATTATTAGGTCGATGGGTATACTTTACAAGTTGATTGTCGTTTGTTGTTTTACTATGTACGTAATAACAAGATATGGTAATTGTATAAAAGAGTCCTCGATTTCTGTTCATATCAACCATATTTGTATCTTAGTAGGTTGTGAAGAGAAGAGAAATGGCGAAACGAGAATTGTGTTTAATTGTGGTGACAATGATTATAATTCTCATGGGGACAAGTACCTTTGGGGACCCAGACCCTGAGGCCAGAAGGCGTCGAAGAGGACAACTAGGTGCAGCTATGGACGTTTTGGACGTGGTGCGTCCAACTGGAGAGGCAAAACAATTTCTACTTATGAGTGGTTGAATGATACCACGATTTCAATTTAGCAACTGTATCACAAATTAAGAAATTATATACCCTTTTCGTTGCTATACACTTGATAATTTCTATCGGTTCACATCAGGTGCCTCATCCAACTTGACCTAACTCCTGACCCTTTGAGAATGTTTTGTTCTGTATTTTTAGTTGGTTTTGGGAGTAACTTCTAATGAGCTGTTTCTGACTGTAGGCGCTTTCGCTAAATCTGCTTCTTTATAAGATACTAGTAGATTACCGCTATTAACTCCATCTTAAATCCTAATACATCTTGATTAGGTATATACCAATTTTTCAAAATAATGAGAAAATTTCCTATAACGGGGGGTCCGCAAGTGGTCAATAAGGGAATTATTAGGCCTCAAAGTCTACTGGTGGCCAATTTATTATCGTTGATAACTGGCTCATTTTATGGTTTAGAACTTTCAGGTGTGGTATACATGGTGTGCCAGAATTTCAACGACCAACTTTAACCGTACACAGATAGTCAAAAAATATGACGATTTGACCTATTTCACTTAGGTAAAAGTTGTTTGTGTGAGGAGCTAGACGGCTTCAAAGTTGAGGTAGTAGAACCGCATCATCAAAAATTATGAAACTAACTGGAATGTCTCCCCTTCATGATAGCCTACAAGTGTTTGCGATATGAAGAAAATACAGTCACGCCATAATGTTAAATTTAATATTTAAATTTCAATATTTTGCTTGATAGACAAAGTAACTGTTGGCAAGTGTAATGACTGGTTCTAAAAATAGAATGCTGAGCGACGTGAAAATTTCTGGCGGTTTACGACCCTTGCTTTTGATTTGCACCCCTCAGTTTTCAGCATTTTCCTCTTAAACTGAGTGTCCAATC
The DNA here is from genome assembly GCA_949788335.1 of Salpingus planirostris. Classification (NCBI taxonomy): domain Eukaryota; kingdom Metazoa; phylum Arthropoda; class Insecta; order Coleoptera; family Salpingidae; genus Salpingus; species Salpingus planirostris. Next base: position 3,740,149 of record OX460924.1, on the reverse strand, counting down.
GAAAAATTACAAGATACTGAATTTGTTTAGAAATGATGACGGTTTGTATTCCGCTAAGCAAAATAAACATTCCTGCATAGGAACATGCAACATCTAAATGATCTCCAATTACCACTTTCCCTTCAAGGTAGCTTTGCCAATTTAAGGGTAAGTATGCATGCTTATACCGTCATTGATATCCTCAGGCTTCGTCTCAGAAAAGATAATTGTTTCAAAGTTAATTCCGAAAAACTGTTATGAATAACTCATCTTTAACGGCCTGTAACTACAGAGCTAAATGGGTACTATGTCCTTGATTCCTACTAGACTTTTAAATTGTTAGGTAATCCAAAACTGAGGAATATCTGGAACAAAATCAAGTAGATGGTGAAACTGCAGACACTGGTGGATCATTCATAAGAAGAACCATCGAGCGTTGCTACTAAGAGTCCGACTATACGGAACAAGGGATCCATGACGAAATCAAAACTATGCTCATTGCTGTAAATATCCAGCCATTGATCATACTTACAGTCCTTCAACTATTCATCAAATCCTGGATTTAATGACCAAGATGATTTCAAATTTCATTACAGTCAGTAGACACAACCACGACCACGTTTTGCTTCCTTCTGATGTGTCTCGGAATGGAAAAGATTGTCCAAAATTCCGTCTACGAAGAAATAGTGAACGTCAATCAATTTCCCTATGTGTAACTTCCGCTTTTGATCGTTTAGTTTAGAATTGAACAACGTTTCTAGAAAGCATTCATTCTCCGTTCAAAATATATCCAATAGATTTTTAAAAATCCTCAGTAACGTCGGCGATATAATTACTTATAAACGTATCGATATTGACCATTTCCCCACTTTTCGAGTTTTCCTTCAGAATTTCGAGCAAGGCCAATGGTTTCGAAACGGAATAGAACAGATCCGTCCCGAACCAACCCTTGGACAAATCAGGGTAATCGGTAAAAACGCCCATCACAGATCTCAACATTTCCTCAATCGGAATGAAAAATTCCATTAGTATTCGGCGATAATCGCGGTTAATGAAATGTACATACGTTCAGTCGTTCCAAGCATTAGGTAAGCCATTCCGATTAGGGGATAATTTTTAGGGCCTGTTATTTTGGAAGATAACATGTACAAACGGCGACGTGCGAAAAACACCCCAATAGCTACCGGAATAACTCGTATAATCAACATGTCTGATTCAATTAAATACCTACGTTAAGTGAACCTCTAAACTTATAGACTTTCTATTGAAGAAAAAAATTGTCTTTTAGCTACATTGTGTACATTGGACTTATTAATTTATATAATGATGAATAAATTTATCAGTCATTAAACGATAATTTTTGCATATTTAGAAGGAAAATCAGGTTGTCAACAATTTATAGAAAAGATAGAGAACTGTTTCTTGTTAAACAGGTTCGATGATTTCTCTAAGCAGTTGACGTCAGTTGCCTTTTCATAGGGAGTGTCAATAATTCAATAAAATCATTGGCCAAATACGATCCATAGCTTATTTTATTATAAAATCACACGAATCGCGTCCCTGGCTCAATTCCTATAGGTTTCATGAAAATCTTGTAACCATTGGTCGGCTTGGTAAGCGCATCCAATTTGACTTCCACCTCTGCAACAGATTGATAAGAGGTGGAAATCTCAAAGTTCATCACAACGGTCGCCATCACAATTTTGATCATCATCATCGCAAATCTGAACCCGATGCAGTTCCTCGGCCCTCTCGAGAAAGCGCTCCATGTGTAAGGATGCCTTTTGGACACTTCTTCGCGTAGAAATCGATCGGGGTCGAATCTCAGGGGATCGGGCCAATATCTCGCATCGCGCTGCACGCTGTAGAAGCCCAAAAATGCGTTGGCCCCTTTCGGAATTACGATGTGATCTAGAATTAAATCCGAATCGAATTTTCGCGAAATAAATGGTCCAGGAGGAAAAAGCCTCAACGACTCTTTGATCACTCGTTCCGTGTACTTCAAACGTTGCAAATCTTCGACTTTGATCGACTTATCGTCTCGTCCTTTCGTGATCTCGTTCACTTCCGAACGAACTCTCGCCTAGAATTCGGAATTTCCAAATTGATTTGAAATAGTTTAGGAGGAAATCATACCTGGATTTCTGGGTGCATTCCTAATAGGACCAAAGTGAAGCAAATCGTAATCGTTGAAGTGTCTATTGCCTTTCATGTTGAAAAATATGATTGATCAAGTTCATTTATCCGGAATCTGAGAGTACTCACGGCGACGAAGAAAGTGTTAATTTCCTGCTTGATATTTTCATCTGAATATTGTGGCTCATTCAATTTTCTTGCAAATAAAACTTCTGCCAACGATTTGGATTTGACAATGGATCCACCTTCGAAAAGTTCGCCATCCACGTGAATGATATTAAAATCGAAAATCTATAAATAATTAATGAAACTACACATGGAGGAAGTAGTAAATCGATTTGGTGGAACCTCCGAAGTAATTGCATTGATTTTGTCAATAAGTTCCGTCTTCATCTTGTACAAGCTGGTTAGTTTGAAAATGATGTCTAATTGGAACCACGGTCTGCTTACTTCTATCATCACAATTTTGAAGAATCTGAAGATCATCAACAATAATATACCCAGAATACCAAGAATGTTGAAATTTTAAATAGGATTTACTCATCAATCAATTTTCCTATTGGTATCTCCCGCTCTTGAGCTTTGATTTTACAATCGAATAACGTTTCTAGGAAGTGTTTCAGTTGAAATGGTTCCCTGTGATCATAAAGACTTACCCGAGATCACGTCCGCGACATAGTTACTGACGTACTTGGAAATATCTACAAATTCAGTTGGAATCGAATTGGATTTCAATATTGTAGCCATCTTCAAAGCTTGCTCGTTGAAACACGAGACAAACGTGTTCAGAGATTTATGGTTGAAACTTGGCGCCAGAATTTTTTTTGCGATTTTCCATTTGGCGGTATCGCCCATGAAGAGCCCTTCCGTTCCTAAGAGAGCACGTATCGGGTCGTAAATGAACGATCTCGATATGGATCCTGGATGATTCAGGATTTTCTCCAAGTACTCCGGTTTCGAAACTAAATAGAACAACTCGGGGCCGAACCAACACTTGGACAGGTCAGGGTAATCGCCGAAAATGCCCAACAAAGCATTGAACGTTTCTGAAATTGGAATCAAGAAAATTCAAGTGATAACTTGGTGATAAATTGTTCGTTAAGTAGGTAGGTACCCTCCGTGGTTCCGAGCATTAGGTGAGCCATTCCTATCAAGGGATAATTTCTAGGGCCTGGTACTTTCCAAGATAACAGGTATAAACGACGCCATCTCCTTAGGAATCGTACCAACCACAAGGCAAAAAACACCCCAATCACCACCGGAAAAACTGTTAGATTCATCATTAGTCGAAAACTGCTACCGTATGATCTACAATAACAATTTAGGTTGAACAAACAACAATATACAGGGTCTTTCTTATCGATGGGACACTATAGATATCTCGAGAACCGTTTCGAATTTCGATTTGAAATTTTGCAGGCTTCCATAACAAGACAACGTCTAACTTTCCAAAATGATTACAACATTGGGCTACTTCCGGTTATAACGGAAGTCATGGCCAACTTCGTTATTTTAAATGGAACACCCTGTATTTTCTAGCATTTTTGAATTCCTCGATGAAATTTAAGGTGAGTTTATGTACACAACTATGCCTCAATTCCATGCCGTTTTTGAGTTATTAATTATTTTTTGAAAAATTTGACAGTTGGGTGTCTTCAGAAAAAAGCGTCTATCTTTGAAACCTCAAAAGCAAGGATCTCGATTTTCTCAGAGCATCTTACACAAGTACTACCAAATAATTGCCACTAGGGCGTTTTGCGATTTTCATTCGCAGTTTTCTTGGACACCTCTTCAAAATTCGATTTTTTAAAATCTTGAAAACTCAATTTTTTCAAATGGAAACCTATACTTTACCCAATTTTAATGAATTTGGCGTGAAAAATCACGAAAGAAAAGTGTCTATTCGGTTTCTTTCTCAAAAAGCAACTTCCGGAAATTTAAAAAAATGGAAAACTTTTCAAGATCGGGGTCTCTCACGTTTGAAACAAGTGGGCGCCGGTCAAAATGAATGGAAACCACCGTAGCAACGTAAACAAATTCAATTGTTCGATCTCATATTTTATGGCGCCTACTTGCTTCAAACAGTCTTAAAAAATTTTACATTTTTCAAAATTTCCAGAAGTTGCTTTTTGACAAAGAAACCGAATAGACGTTTTTCCTTCGTTATTTTTCACGACAAATTCATTAAAATTGGAAAAAGCATAGGTTTCCATTTGAAAAAATTGAGTTTTCAAGATTTTAAAAAATTGAATTTTGAGGTGGTGTCCAAGAAAATTGCGAATGAAAATCGCAAAACGCCTTAGTGGCAATTATTCGGTAGTACTTGCGTAAGATGCTCTGAGAAAATCGAGATCCTTGCTTTTGAGGTTTCAAAGATAGACGTTTTTTTCTGAAGACACCCAACTGTCAAATTTTTCAAAAAATAATTAATAACTCAAAAACGGCATGGAATTGAGGCATAGTTGTGTACGTAAACTCACCTTAAATTCCATCGAGGAATTCAAAAATGCCAGAAAATACAGGGTGTTCCATTCAAAATAACAAAGTTGGCCATGACTTCCGGTATAACCGGAAATAGCTCAATGTTGTAATTATTTTGGAAAGTTAGACGGTGCCTTGTTATGGAAGCCTGCAAAATTTCAAGTCGAAATTCGAAACGGTTCTCGAGATATCTATAGTGTCCCATCGATAAGAAAGACCCTGTATAATTGGAGCTTTTACACATTTATTAAACAAAAACCGCAAACAGATAATACAAATGACGCAAAACGGCTAATGACTTTTAATATCGTGCGAACAATTATAACGATAAAATCGGTCTTGGTATAAGTACATGCCTCAAGATATTCCTTATATCATATAATATAGCCCCAAAGATCCTGACAGATTCTGTTATTTATGAATGGTTAACAATGAATTTCATTCAAATTATCATCAGCAATATAAGTCACGTGTTATAAGAAATACGAACAAATGATACCAATAGCCTGATAGGAAGATTTGTTCACTAATTGAAAACCTTTGACCAAATGCGATGCATCTGACTTTATGCACCTACACAAATCGAAATCATTCGTTGATCATTTTCTAGGTTTCATGAAAATCTTGTAGCCATTAGTCGGCTTGGTTAGCCCATCCAATTTCAGTTCCACGTCTGCAACAGATTGATAAGAGGTGGAAACCTCGAAGTTCATCACAACGGTCGCCGTCACAATTTTGATAATCATCATCGCAAATCTGAACCCGATGCAGTTCCTAGGTCCTCCTGAGAAAGCGTTCCAAGTGTAAGGATGTCTTTTGGACACTTCTTCCGGCAGGAAACGATCGGGGTCGAATTTCAGGGGATCGGGCCAATATTTCGCATTGCGGTGTACGCTGTAGAAGCTCAAAAGGAGGTTGACCCCTTCTGGAATTATGATGTCGTCCAAGATGAAATCCGATTCGATTTTACGCGAAATGAAGGCGCCAGGAGGAAAAATCCTCAACGATTCTTTGATCACTCGTTCCGTGTATTTCAAACGTTGCAAATCTTCGGCTTTGATCGTTTTATCGTCTCGTCCTTTCATGATCTCATTTACTTCTAAATAAACTTTCGCCTAGAATTTGGAATTTTCAAACTGATTTGTACTGAAACACTTAAGGAGGAAAAAGTACCTGGATTTCTGGGTGCATTCCTAATAGGACCAACGTGAAGCAGATCGTAATCGTCGTAGTATCAATTGCCTTTTACGTTTGAAAATGACATTAATCAAGTTCATTAATTAAAGATCATAAGAGAGTACTCACTGCCACAAAGAAAGTGTTAATTTCTTGCAGGATGTTTTCATCTGTGAATTGTGGATCTTTCGATTTTCTGGTAAATAGAACTTGCATTAAAGATTTCGACTTGGTGGTACTTTCATCTTGAAAATTTTCATTATCAACGTAAAAGTTATTCTTTTTCAAATTGAAGATCTGCAAATAATAATTCAAAATTGACGTCCGAGAAGAATGATCCGATTTTCTGTAGAACCTCTGAAGTAATTGCATTGATTTTCCCAATGATTTTAGTCTTCTCCTTGTAAAGGTTGGTCAGTTTGAAAATTATGTCTGAATGATACCATGGTCTGCTCGTTTCTACCACACCAATTTCCAATAACCTAGAGAACAGTTCCAATAACACCAAAAATACCATGAATTTTCACTATACTCACTTATAAATCAATCTCCCTATTGGTAATTTCCGCTCTTGGGCTTTGATATCATATTCGAATAAGGTTTCTAAAAAGTCATTCTTTTGAAAACATTAGGTACTTGTGAATACATTAACCTACCCGAGACTACGTCAGCGACATAATTACTGATGTACTCGGCAATATCTTCAATTTCTCCAATTTTCGGATTCTCCTTCAGAATTCTAAGCAAAGTCAAAGATTGGTCGTTGAAGCACGAGACGAACGAATTCAAATTTTTCTGATTGAAACTTGGCGCCAGAAATTTCCTTGCGATTTTCCATTTGGCAGATTCGCCGATGAACAGCCCTTCCGTTCCCATGACATCCCCCATCGTGTCGTAGAGGAGCGATCTCGACATTGCCCCCGGATGATTGAGAATCTTCTCCAAGTACTCCGGTTTCGAAACAAGATAGAACAAGTACGGGCCGAACCAACACTTGTTCAGGTCCGGGTAATCGACTATGATGTCCAACAAAGCGTTGAACGTTTCTGTAATCCGAAGCAAGAAAATTCAAGTGAATACTCGGCGATACATTTTTCGTTAATCAAAAGTACCTGAAGTCGTTCCGAGAAGTAAGTGAGCTATTCCTATCAGAGGATAGTTCATAGGGCCTGGTACTTTCTTAGATAACATGTACAAACGGCGCCGTTGCCATAAAAATCGCACCAACCATGAGGCGAAAATCACCCCAATCACCACCGGAATAACTCGTAGGACCAACATATCGCACTCGATGAAGTTTGTCGAAATTGAACCTCATAATTTATACAAGTTTTATTTAGAAAAACTATTTAATCAAAAACAATTTCTGATCAATTTACTCATAATGATCGTTAAATATGGGTTTTATAATTAGGCGATTATAACGTTCATACTTTTTAATAAGGTCGATTGAGGACTTTGTGTGCAATTTACTCATAATGATCGTTAAATATGGGTTTTATAATTAGGCAATTATAACGTTCATACTTTTTAATAAGGTCGATTGAGGACTTTGTGTGCACACGGTCGCCCGATTGATACATAAGGTTTATTATGCCATTTCATGAGTTTAGTATAAGTGTGATACTAGGATGAATATCTGAACTAAAGGATAGGTAATCTCTGGCTCAATAAGTTTTGTTTTTCTTCATTCGCGGATAATAATTATTGGGCAGGTAGGTAGATGGGTGACTTGGGCCATGACTTAATTGGTGTTTTTATTAAACGTATACGTACGTAATGATAAGATGATAAGGAAATGGTATAAGTATAAGAGTAGGTACTCGATGCTTGTCTATCCATCTAGTAGTACTGAAAAAGTCTGCAAAGTGGAGAGAAATGTTGAATCGTACATTGTATTTAATTGTAGTAGTCATGGTAATAATTCTGATTGGAGCCATACGTACCTTTGCTGACCCCAAGGCTGGACCTAGACGTGGAAAAAGTGGTGGAAGTGGAAGAAGTAGTGGAGGTGGAAGTTTCGATGATCTTGTGGTCATTGCTGACAGAGTGATGGATTATGATCCGGACTATCCAGTTTTTATAGGATAGGAGATCTCACTATTTAATTTTAGCAATATCGGTCTAGTGGAAATCGACGTGAAAAATGGAAAAATTTAATAATAATCCTAAACGTCATTCTCAAACATTTTTTATACTTACATAAGAACAATAAAAACTGATTTTGCTAAACTGTTCGAAATCAGTGAATTTATTAAAACGGCGGCGGCGCTATTGCACCAGTATCAATAACTTGTCAAAGAAAATCACAAATATTTTGCAAATTTGCATCATTGTATTTTTGTTGATGACATTCCAGATGAATAGACCGGCCCAATGTTTGATACTAAGATGATTATCCAAGCTGAAAATAATGAATCTACATTAGTTATCATTTTTGACTAAAAATGAGCAATTAGATAGGTGGGCACCATAAAAAAGTCATTCAATGGAAAGTCGAAAGCAAATAATATGACAACCCAGGGTTAAACAGGTGGCCGAAATTTTGTGCACCGAAATCCTCGAGAAATCCTAGGAAATCCTCTGAAGAAAAGCGGGAATATAATTCATTTCAATCATGATTCATGGAAATTCCAGTGCTTTCAACAAATGATATTAGATATGATGTTAGTAAACAGCATTTGGTATTTGCAGATGAGCTTAGTGCAAAAAATCATGAAGTTTTTGAAGAGGAACAACTGATGAGTCCCCTACCACCACGTGCTAGTCAACGCATGCGCGTTAGCCTAAAGTGTTCGAAATAATCCTCAGAAATCCTCTGAAAATCCTCAGACATTCTTCAGTTTGTAGATCGAAATTATCCACCTGTTTACCCTCCCTCTTGATAACAACCATATCTTCTGGACGGTTGTTCCTATCTTAAATAGGTTGAAGTCCAGCGACATCTATCATTAATTCATGTTACCTATGTCCGGATAAAAGTCGAAGCAAGTAAGGATACCTGAATGGAAATTGGTAGATTTGAATAAATAATATACTCTTTCCAACATAAGCTGTTCATCACGTGACCCAAGTTACTAAGCAAAATTTAGTTGAAATACATTGACTAATGACAGGTATTTGTCAAGTACTTTGGGGGTCACCTGATGGCCAGTTTATGTTGGAGAGAGTATACCTAATGTTGATTTATCACATAAAACATCAACCCTCATTTGAAGTGGAAGATGTTAACTCTTAACACCGGGAAGCTCCCTCAAGTTACCAAAAGCATATTTTTACTATTTTACCGATCAATGGACTCCCATAACTGATGAAGTGTTCGGGCATAATGGCCCCGGCATAATCGCTGCCAAAATGACAGTCGAGATGACTGAAATGGCCGAAAAAGCCGGTATCTTCATTATCGAAAAAGTCAAACGAAATGTCTGTCCGATTCGCGTTGTTGTTGGCGGTAACGTGCTCAAAGTTGTTCGAGACGGTGACCGGCAAGTACGACTACTGCAAAGTCAAGTGCAATCCGGACCAGAGCCCGGCGTTCACGTGCGACTGCGAAAGCGTCACCGACTGCTTCATACCGGAAGGCGTCGACTGGCCCAAGTTCCGGCGCGAAATGCTCGACGCGCACAACGCGATCCGCAACCGCCTCGCCACCGCCGCCACCGACGCCGAAAAGTACCTCAACATCCACGGCGCCACCGACATGAAGGCGATGAGCTACGACTACGAACTCGAGTTCGCGGCCCGCTGTCACGTCAAGAGGTGTCTGGACGAGCGCGCGTGCGCCATAACTCCGGCGTACGGCAAGAGCGGACAAATCAGGTACACTTTTGGATTTTCATGAATGCTTGGGTACCACGTGACCATGAGGTGGGCAATTCGGCATACATACTTGGGGGAATTTTGGGGAATTACGTGACTTTAGGTTTTTCCCACTAAGTTTGTGCGTCAAACTCGCCAGTGACGTTCGTGTTGTTTAGTGTTCATGTCCGGCATTCTGCAAACACACATGCTCTTGCGTTTTCTGTGGAGTTTCCTCGGCGTGAAAATTGTGTGGACACTTGAAGAAAATGCTTCTTTTACTTTTGTCTGGGTAAAACCAGCTGTGGAAAATATTTTTGTTTTCCCCAGACCCCCAGATCCTCCCCCTGTTCCGACGCTCACGGTGTAGCGCGGGTCCCAAACTTCCCCTAACTCACGTGGTACCCAAGCATTTATGAAACCCCAGTATATTTCAAGAGGCACCTTAATGTAGGCAACCAATCATACGCTAAATTATAGTGTTGCTTGAACAAAGCTGGCTGAATATCATTTCGCGGTGTCCTTTCATATAAAAGACATGGGTAAACAAAGTTAAAGGTTAAGAACTAGCGACTGCTACGCATGCTCGGGCTCTTGAGCTCCGCCTGATCCTGAAATCGAACGCGATGAAGGTCGTGAATCGATAAATGTATGTTTGGTTGCATATCTCGGGCTGCAGTTTTGGCCGATTTCGATGATGATTCAGGCGCCGTGCAGTCAACCGCGTTTTCTTGTGATCCCGTGAGTTAGAAAGAACACGAGATAATTTTTTGAAATTCAGAAGCATGCAGACGAACTTTTTCTGTAAAATCAAAACTGAAGAAGTTTTTTTTTCTTTGTATTTCCACCCGGAGAAATACTGTAAATAAGCAGTCCGTATTTTTCAAATTCAAACAGCAATAATTTCGATTCAACGAGCGCGTAGCGTGCCTTAATTGTCTAGTAAAAGAAAACTTCAAGTTGAATGACAAGTACCTAACTACATAAGTTACCAGAGTATGTAGAATTCACAGACAATCTGTAAAAATCCAAACTGCGCTCAGTCAAGTTCTCGAGATTCTCCGATCCAGCTCTTTATGGTAGAACGAAACGCCAACGGGAGCGACGTACATAAGGTTACGCCATCTGTTGGATTTTTTCCAAACTATACCTAGCGGTTCGCGCCGGTGCTAGATTCAATTCCTTTTTTCACGGTTTTCCCAATTGATAACTTTCCTCGATCGTCGCTACAACTATAATATTCCGTCCAAGGTACACCGACAAGACGGCCCACACCGACCCGAAGGAGTTGGCCGACCTCTACATGCAGACGTTCTACGTGATGGAGATGACGAACTTGAACGCGCAGGCGATGGACCGGGTGAAGGCGTCCTTTTACGACGACATCAACAGCATCGGCATCTTCGGTCGGATCGGTCACATGACGCAGATCGTGTGGGCCAAGAGCAAGTTGGTGGGCTGCTGGTACGCGCAGGGGTGGCTCAGGAAGTACGTGCGCAGCGGCACGTCCGAGACGGAGTACTGCAACGACGACCGGCAGTTCATCATGGTGTGCAATTACGCGCCGGCCGGAAACGTTTTTGGGGCGCCGGTGTTTCGAGACGGACAGGCCGCCGCCGATTGTCCCAATGGCACTATCAATGAAAAGTACGAGGGTTTGTGCGGGGAAGACGTTTTGCCACCGCCGCCCTATCCCAAGGAGAAGTACGGACATGACGATCCGGATTCGGCCACGCTGATGTCTGCGTTTCGTCCACTGCTTTTAGTTTTTGGTTCAATTTTCTTTCGTCTGTGATGGTGGTGATATAGTGATCTGAGATGGCACTGAGAGGTGATGTTACGGGTGGGTCAGCCTATGGGACCCTTCTCAAATGGTCTCAGATGTACCTTTTACACACATTTACCTCACTCATCATCTTTCACTTGCTGTTTTTAATAAATTATCTGATTAAGTGATTGATGGCTGTTTGCTCCGTACCTATGTGTTAGGGAAGTTGGAGATTGGAGATAGATTGTATAGTACCCTAGCTGAAAGTCATACACTTTTTCCTATGCAGAAATCCTGTCCATTTGACAAACCTCGAACATCTTGAATGGCTGTGAGCATGTTGTTCACACGTGCCTATTTCTGTTATAAGGGTCTATGAGCCCATAATCTACTGAGATCCATGCAGAAGATGGAGAATTCGCCATTCCAAATGAGAATAGTGTGTAGCACCTAACAAGTGTTGAGCGAATCTTTGAAAGGCATACATCGATTCTGAATGAAATTTCACACTTCATTGAGTTCCGAGGATGTTTCATTGACGATAAAGAATGATTATGCCAAATGGATGCCGGAAACTGGAATAAACAATTCCGTTTATTGCAATTACCACGTATGCTGAATTATTTATAACGAGGATTCAGAGATTGATCCAATTCTCAAAGTATTTAAATTATTTCATATGAAATGGATGATGAGAATAATCTTCCTTTAAAAAACGTTCTTCTTAGACACTGGTCCACACATTTAGACTGAATAGTCTGCTGTCGACCTTGGAACATTCCTTGAGAATTTCAATCAAACTATAGATGATCATTCTGAAAATTGAATATTCCGGTTCTCCAACCGAAAGACAACACTAATTTTCCCAAATTCGGGTTTCCCTTGTGTTCCAACAAGAGCCTGCGAGAAAAGTGTAACCTAACAGGATAGTCTTCTGGTGCGAGAGATTGCATTCTTTTTAGATGGTAATGGTAGAGTTATCATCCTTAGATTATTCTACAGATGAATGACTGTAATCCTACGTTTTCCATTCGTGCAATATGCCCTGATGCTGCGTGAGCTCTATTAATTTTTCCAGTATTCTTTTAAAACCCCTGCCGTATGCACAACAATCTTATTCCAGATCTCTGGGGGACCAGTAGGTGAAAAATAGAAATCTAAACAATTCTCAATGCTTTATTTTGAAGTAGACGGTACTCTCAGATCAGAAACGGCTATTCTAGTATATTCCCCCTATTTTCATCTTTTGACGGATGTCCACATTTGAACCTCTAAATTTAGGTCGACGTCGATTTAAAGGTGAGGCTTCAGGGTCTGGATCAGCAATGATGTTTGCCCCCATCAGAATTACCATCATGGTCACCACAATAAAATACAGTTTACGTTTCGCCATTCGTCACCACTTCATCGTATTCGTCAATACTTGAATAAAAATATGCGAAATGGACAGCTTATACATATACAGTTTCTTATCATATTATCACGTACACAGTAAAAAAATGCCAGCAATTTAGCTCACCCACGTATTGGTTATCATTTTTCATAATTGCATGTTTTTTATGTTACCTCTAGTCATCAGCCTTCTCAGACTCATGAGTAGAATTTACTTTTTCTTCATCAAACTGCAGAAATACTATTTTCTTGAATGTCTTTTTTTTTGAGACGCAACACCCATAATTTTCAATATATCGCTAGAAACACCTTGCCTAAGGTTGATTTTTGACGCCCACTTCAAAAGTGATGATATTCTTGGCAGAGGGATGGCAGAGGGTATTTCAAAACTGCTCTTAGGTGAATGAAACACCGTTTGTCCTGATCGCAATGGCTTTAGAAATGTCATCTCAACTCCAATTTACTGTTTTTTTTTTGGCTTTGTCTTTTTTGCTCAAGAATTGCTTCATGCTATTTTCAATTTGTTGTCTGTAATCATTTTGAATCAGGAACTTCACTTTATGTTTGATCAGTTCAACCTTCAAGTCCTTAATCTTTATATTGGCCTCTATGATCAGCTGATGACTTGATTTCGATTGTTCCTTCAATTTAGCTCACTTACCTACCTACATACGTAATATATAGTTAAGTATCATTTTTCTTGATTGGATATTTTTTTTTCATGTCACCTTTTGTGAAAAATATGTCTTCCAGGCACGCGCATTGATTGTGTGATTATGATGTGGACCCATCATTTCATCACATACTCATGAATGGAATTTACTTTTTCTTCATCACTAGACAATTGAGGCGCGCTATGCGCGTATTAAATCAAAATTGTTGCTGTTTGAATTTAAAAAATACGGACTGCTTATTTACAGTATTCTCCCGGATGGGGAAGAAGAAAAACCTTTTCAGCTTTGATTTTACAGAAAAAAATCGTCTGCATGCTCTTAAATTTAAAAAATTATCGTGTTTTCTTTCTAACTCACGGGAACAGAAGAACACGCGGTTGACTGCACGGCGCCTGAATCATCATCGAAATCGGCCAAGACTGCAGCCTGAGATATGCAACCAAACATACATTTATCGATTCACGACCTTCATCGCGTAAGATTTCAGGATCAGGCGGAGCTCGAGAGCCCGAGCATGCGCATGCAGTGTCTACTTCTTTAACTTTGTTTACCCATGTCTTTTATATGATAGGAACCTGCATCAAACTGCAGAGTTACGGTTTTCTTAATGTCTTTTCTCATATTTCTCAAGATATCGCTCAAACACCTTGTCTAAGGTCCATTTTTGACGCCCATTTTCGAAGTGATGGTATAGGCTATCCAAGATAGGATAGATTATAGTGGGTATTTCAAAGCTTCTCTCAGGTAAATGGAGCACCGTTTGCCCTGATCGCAAGAGCTTTAGAAATATCGTCCCAACTAAATGTTACATGCTATTTTCAATTTGTTACTTGTAATAATTTTCATTCTGGAGTTTCCCCTTCGATTTGCTCAGTACAACTTCTGAGTTTTTTGTTTCAAAATGAGTATCGAAGCCGATGAAGATAATGCTCACCTCCATTGCTATTTTCGTCCAATTATGGAAAATAATTATTAGAAAAGTGGGCGCCTGCAAGTTAATTGCTAAACGTTTCTCTAGCACGTGCGTCAAAACAAGATAAGAAAACTGTATATAAGAGTAGGTACTCGATGCTTTTCTATCCATATTTGTATCGTAGTACCAACTGAAGAGGTGAAGAGAAATGTCGAAACGTGAATTGTATTTAATTGTGGTGACCATGATGGTAATTCTGATGGCGGCAAGTACCTTTGGGGATCCAGATCCTGAAGCCAAACGACGTGGTGGTCGGCGTGGTGGTCGGCGTGGTGGAGGAGCGGCTGGTGCAGTCCTGGACATAGGTCAAAAAATTTATGATGCAGTCCAAAGCGGATGATCGCGGTGATCTGGGGTGGGGATACCGTCTACTCGAAAATAAAGCGCTACGAATTACTTACATTCTCATTATTCACCAGTAACTCTTATCACTACTAAACTCTACGTTCCGAGTTCCCCAAAAATTACTTGGTGACCGTTCTTAACTGAAATCCCTCATTCGGCATACCTAAGTCCAAACAATGAATGCAGATTGCTGTATTTATGGCAAAATGCTGACACCATCGGCCCACTTCCTTGTCGCAACCGGTAGGGTCACGTGGGCCATTTGGGCATTCGCTGGGGAAAATTGGAACATAGTTAGTTGAAGTGATTTTGTTGTATCAATCGAAAGGCGCCACCCACTCTAGTTTTTGAAAATTCAGGATCTGACTTGATTTCAAAAAGAAACAGCGGAAAAAGTCTATCCTAGCAGGGTAGTGCCAGAGATTGCACTCTTTTTGGATGATACAGATGAATGACTAGTAAGTTCCTATTCGTACAATATGCCCTTTTGCTGATGGAGGAATCCTCTCTGACTCCATAAGCTGTGTTGAGTTCATTTTAACAGGATTCTATTATAAAAAACTATATTGTTTTGAAGGACGATTTCTATAAATCCAACCCATCGCTTGGCGACCAGTTTTCGGCGTTTTACTATTTGTAAATCAGCAAATGTTAGATTTTGTTGCAAACCCATGTTCGACTGTTTTTGACTAAGGAATTCTGGCACTTGCTTATGGCTGGTTCCTTCAATTTTTTCAGTAAATAGGTATTTTCACGTATTTTTGTTACTAGCCTATTTTTTCAACTTATTTTTCATTTTCGCCTAATTGCGACGTGGGTTAATTAGTGTTTGTTTTCCACAATGTGCGTAATAATGAGATAAGAACGGGATATAAAAGGGTGCTCGTTTCTTCTACGTCCATCAGACACTACATATGGTAACAAACCAATAGATGCAAAGAAATGGATGTGAAATATATTCTGAAAACTTTTGTTGTGTTGTATTTATTAAATATAAAGATAATGATTAGTGTGGTACTGTGGAGACCGCTTCATCAGACTGTGATAAAAATTAAATTCACAAGCTTATCAAGATGTTAAAGCAATAACGCTAAAAGGGATAATATTCGTTGACGCATATTTCTACTTTGTCATCGTTCATCCGAGATCCTCTGGGACAGTTGAACACTTTGGAGAAATACTTTGAATTTTGCGCGTCGATATTAACGAAATGTTCATTCGCTTCATCGACAATCAGCAATTTTGGTCGCCTCTTGATACACCTGCTTGTACCGTAAGATATAAAAAACATTTGCGATATTGTGTAATTTTCGAATCTTGGCAGTATCTCGTCAGTTTTGTTTTTCATGTAATGCAAATAAGACAAATAGGTTTCGTCCAAAACATAGGAAGCTGGATAGTACCGTGACTGAAATGCAGAAATCTATTAGTTGGTGGTTTACATTACGGGAGAAAAAGAACCCTTGTAATAGTTCCAGAGGAACGTTACTGGAACTAGAGGAACTTACAATACTGTTGCATAATTCATTGAGTTCGTCAATCACATCAGGATCGTATTTATAGAAAGATTTAATTCTCTCTTCTAAAAATCCGAAATTTATGTATTCAGGAATTGATTTCTCAAAATACATGATATTGTACAAGTGCACAGGTGTCATGACGAGTTCCGGTGGAATTTCAAACGAATCAAACACTGGCACCAATTCAATCCAATCGAATTTTTTGCGACTTGAAGCCTGAAATTTACGATTTTCAACAAAAAGGTTCAAACTCATCGCCACCTGTAAGTAATTATCGTCGTTGAATTGTAACTGGAATGAAATCAGTAACGATGTAAAACCGGCTTGTTTTAATAACGAACGTCTTACTCCTTCATAATAAGCTTCCACTTCAGTTTCATTGAGTACTTGATCGGGGAAACCGACGTAGAATTTGATTTCGTCGACTTCTTTCAAAGCCTTGGACAACTTTTTAAACTTGAAACTAGATTCCAACGAGTGCCTCTTAATTTCGTCCCTGAGGAACCGCAATAACTTGTAAATTTTCGGTCTCACGTCTTTCGGCAGGTACTTTTTCGAGTAAATCGCCGTGGAACCGACTTTGAAATTTTCTATCACCCTCGTGACGCATTCCTCCCATCTAGGCCGGATTTCGCTGACTGGCCCATCAACGGAATTGAATTGCGTATGTACCAAGTGACTTTCCTCGTTCAAGTACGGAACTGTCCATTTGATGATCTGCCATATCAGGCTATTGGCCAAAGTTCTTTTCGGTGTCTTGCGAAACAAATTTTCCAGCCTATCCATGTAATCGGCTTTATCGGTTTTCAATTCGAAGTGTATCCGCAAATCGGGGGTTATCTCCAGATCGGGTGACAACAGATTTCGCAAATATTTCGTCCACGGAAATGTCGAATCGTCCAATTCCTTCAAAGTGATATTATTGTCACGATATGTTACAGATCTTCTATCGATTGCTATATTAGCGAAACGTTGATCGAATAAGAATACGTCATTGATCTCCTTCGCTATCGTTTCGTCATCGATCGGAGCACCCAAAATTTTGGCCATTCCTTCTAGAAAATGGTGATAGAACTTTTCATAATTTGAAGCAATTGCCGGTCCTTGACTGATCTACAACATATTTTGATATGACATTATTCAGTTCGATAAGACTGCTTGAACTAATACACGTAATACGTCAGATTTGAGTTCCAGAGAAATGTAATGGTCGTAAGGCAGTCCCAGTTTCTTGGCTCTGGCTAAAACGTCCATCCAATCGAATTCCGTTTCGTTCCAGTTTTCCCGTTCCAGAATCGGCCAGCCGCCCAATTCCTTAAGGATCGTCTGTAAATGTTCGATCGAGTTCTCTTCGATCAGTCGTTTATTTTTGCAGACTCGATAGTAATTCTTCATCGACTTGAAATATTCGGAATCGTCGTTTCGGATCGGTCGTCTCAATAGTTCGTCCAATTTGATTTCCATCAGTGCACTTGTCGAAAAACTGTTGGTGACGTATGCTGCGTGATTGGGCAATACGGCCGACTGCCGGAAACCGTCGCATACGAATCTGTAGAAACTGTCACAAGGATCTATGGACTGATTCATGGACTTGAGCAAAATCGAAGAGATGCTCAAACATGATGGCGTTACGCATATCCCACCGTTGGAAGGCTCTGAAAAACAAAGCTAGATATTTGTACGTGTTGATTATTCTGTTACTTACCTACGTTTCGGTTCGTCCGTATAATAAATTTTCCGAATTATGATGGCGAATAATATTACATCTAGAATGATCGCAATTAAGCACAGAAACTTTATGACTGATGTGGACATGGTGCAAATAGGTTTTCGATTTAATTTCGGTGTAAAATTGAATTTATGAATGATTAGTTGAGGTACTGCGAGGTTTTAATGTTTCAAACTGACTAGAAACATAAACAGGTATGAAAATATACATTTGACCTTGTTTGGAGAAGGAAAGGAATATTACGACAAGCGATCATCACAATGTGATTATATTATTCGCGTTATTAGGAGGAAACACCGCGGCCATTCGATAAGGTCATTTTTCCGACGTCCACATTGTAAAATGTCACTTTACAGTCGAGGTGCCTGAAAAGTCACTCTTTCTGTGCTCTTTCTCAATCAATCATAATGAATTTGGTGACTTAATTATCGCCCAATTCCTTATAATTTCACTGAATCTAAGCATGAAACCGATTTCAAATTGTTACAGTTATCATTTTTATCGTGGATTCTTTCATGTTAATAGTTTAGTTAAACATATTGAATCCTCATCGGAGGACAATTTAGCAAGAGATTTAACTTTTAGACAATGAATGCAGCTTTAGATAGACTTGTTGAAAAATTACAGTTTGTTACCAAAAAATTGGAATTTACTTAATTTAACATTAGGAGGACCTCAACTTACCATGATCGCGTGACTGTAGTTTCTTCATAGCGCAAACACTTGAGGGCTACCATAAAGGAAAGACATTACAGATAGTTTCATAATTTTTGATGTTGCGAATTTGGAGTTTTTTAATAAAACCGTACTTACTACCTCAACTTTGCAGCCGTCTAGCTCCTCACGCCGACAACTTTTACCTAAGTAAAATAGATCAAATCGTCACATTTTCTGACGATCTGTATACGGTTAAAGTTTGCCGGTGGAATTCTGGGACACCCAGTACATTGGGGAATGTGTCGGAAAAGTTCAATATTTCGCACGAGTGGAGTGGGAGTCGCGAAATAATACTTTTCCGACAAGTTGGGTATACTATTTTTTTAGACCTTTTCTTAGTGTTTGCCTTAGTTTTAAGCATCACTTAAAGATTATTGACAACAATTGTAGTCAAGGCTTAAGGTCGGTTTAAATTTTAAGTGGCAATGGTGCAATCGACCCTTGGTGTATTTGGGGCCAACTGCACCGCCTTCAGTTAAAAGTTAAGCGGAGCTTAAGCCTTGACAACGATTGTTGCTAAGGTTCCACTTAAATACAAAGTGAGAGCGGTGTTTTTGGCCCTTACTCTTATACCTATTATAGTTTCCACATCTTATTATACATACTAGATAAACATGCTGCTCACCTCTATAATAATTATTTTCGATATAAGTGTTAAAAGTGGCTTTTTTGTGAGAAGGAATTCCAGTTTTTCTGCAGACTTTATTAAGAGTAGGTAAAATGGGTGAAATTACCAATATTCGATGAATTATCAAACTCTGCCCCTCGCTTGATAATTTTTCCATCTCATATCGTAATATGATGCGTTACGATACTAATATCGTGAATATCTATTATCTACGACTGCTATGTAAATTTTGAAAAATACTACTGTCTACTTGATGTGATTTTGGTACTACGGAGACATCAAAAAAATCCTTCATAAAGGGAGGCTATGACTCTTATTCTCTCTCTATGCTTTTAGTAGTTTTCAGATGAGACAGAACGATTATCATAGCCTCCCTTTATGGAGGATTTTTTGATGTCTCTGTATTACGTAATGAGCCATTACGTAACTGTTTGCGTTCATTACGTGTAGCAGTTGCACCTACTATACAGGGTCGTGAGATGAAAATATGTATGTGTAAGCTAATAATTAGGCCATGGGGAGAGTGACCAGACCACCAACCAGCGTCAGAGAGGGATGATGCTAGCGGTCATGGGCAGTCTACTAGTGGGTGGTGTGAAAGGTGGTTGCGGAATGTGACGTGTGAACCAATAACGAGGAAGTACCGGAAGCCCTAAAGTGTCTTAATTGGGAGGTATGTCATAGGTTAATTCTCTAAAATTTTGGTACCCTATGATGATAATCTGTACCCGAAAATGTTGACTCTGATGTCCAGGGTCATAAAAGTGGACGAGTATAGGCCATACGGATGTCTGCATCGAGCGGCAAATCTTAGTAAACCTCGACGACTTTCCACAGTAAAACGAAGCGATAGGATGTGCGGCTTCTCGTTAGTAGTGTACCGACGTAGCTGGAAGACTCGATCAGCTGTTCGAGGGCTGGCACAGAATAAACACTCGAATGTCTACCACAGTTAAGGTTCATTTTCCAACATAAAATGGCCATCACATGACGTAAGTTGCTAAGCAAAATTTAATTGAAAAACACTGATAACGATTGACTAATGACAGGTATTTGTCAGGTACTTTGGGGGTCACGTGATGGCCACTTTATCTTGGAAAGAGTATAATAAGAGGGACGGACAATCCACAGCGGTCTTTAAACGGTAAAAGTTCACAAGTATTTTTCGGGAGAAAATAGAAACGGAAACGTTGTTGTCGACTCCAATTTTTAAGAGAAGGAACTGTAATGCCTTTTGCATTCTCCACTAAATTCATTACTTTCCAAATACCTAATCCAAATCACCAAGTCCATGGCCATCTGCCCATGCACTTTGGCATGTTCCTAATCACTGTACTAACTTTCTCTGATACCGAACTAACATTAGCCATTCTGTGCTATTTCTCATTCATTCCATTTCTACATCTTCTAGTACTCAGACCTAATAAACGTATCAAAATGTACTTAGTTGACTCGCTTCAATTCAAAAACCACCAATACTCAATCAGCCCGGTTTGCGATCCTCAACATTGGTGACAGCGGTGCCTCCCGCGCGATCCTCAACATTGGTGACAGCGGTGTTTCTCACGAAATGCCCTTTTTAACGAAGAAAAATACAAAAATGTGCCACGCTCTGGAAATGGAAAAACGTCCGAACAAAAATTCCACAAGGGAGGGAAGTTCCCATGGAACCAGACATCATAAATGTAAGTCCAACCTTTATCGTTTTTCTCGAGGTGCAACCGCGGTTTGATTTGAGCCCAATTGAAATAAATGTAATAATAATGTATTTCCTATCCTTTAATAAACTAAAACTATTGTTTTTTAGATGTAGACAGTGGCTGCATGCGATGAAGCACTTTGATATGGCTGGTTCTGCAACAGCTCGTATTTTTGTTATCACCATTTTGCCGAGAAGCTCTTCGCTTTAGCCGAGTGATGTCCGAATACATGGTACATAATACCTTCATGCTGGTGAAGGATTCTATTAATGAAAAACAATTATTCCATTTTCAGGAAAAGTTACACGTTTTGAAATAATGCAGTAGACAAATTGAAGGCTCGCCAATCTATACATTTAGTCTGGGCAAGAATTTATGGATAATTATATAAACTGGATTTGAAAAAAGTTTTCATAAGGTTTTCACTGAACATCAAAACAACACGAAGAAACGGCGGGGCGAATTTTACTTGAAGTCTTGCACTAACCCAATCCAATAGTGAAATCAGAAAGAAGTTCTATTGTCGCCTAAACTGCAACACCTTGTATCTGATTTTTTATATTAGCTGTTTTTCAATGGAGAGTAGCCAGCTAACTGATTTTGAAATGTCTCAATTGGTCATCAATGAGCGTTTATCGATTATCATCATTCAAAGTGATCTTATTTAGAGATGTTACTTTTCGTTCTAAAAGGACATCAATGTGCAAAATAAAAAAAAAATATGTGTGGAAGGTTTAATTAGCACTTTAGGCGACGATATTATAATTATGATGTTATCGATTGAATTATTTAATTTTATCCACTCCTAGATAATAATCATACTATTATTATTAGAAATTTTTGGTAATGGGTGGCGTTATTGATATAGATCACAGTTCGATGAAATAAAGTGACATTTCCAGCGATTAATGGGATCATTATTGCATTGGCTGTGGCCAATCAGAATAGAGCGATTTTCAGGTACAATTGGCAACAGCGCAACAATCGCGAAATTGACATTCAAAAATGGCGACCATTTGTTTGAATAATTGTTACGAGTGGTGGAGTGTCGAAAATTACTTGATCGTTTAATTGAAAATATGCATATGAATGATATAAGTGATAGTGAAAATGGAGACGAGCTTATAGGAACGGCTCCGGAGATACCAGATACCTGAAATATCCAGAAAGAGCTATGAATGAAGGTATGACACTTATAACAGTTCCCTTCGCACTGTTCGCAGCTCACAAATCTGCGCCGATCTGACAACACTACATTCTGTCCGTCACAGCTGTTTTGAATGAAATTTGAAAGTTGAGCGAATTTTCGAGAGCCGTTTTAACTGTTTTGGAGTGGATAAAGCATAGTATTAAGCTCGCGTGTTTTGGCTTTTATTCGCTCGTTTTTCAAACTCGCGAATAAAAGCTACCAAAACACGCTCACCCAATAATATTCTATTATAAGTTGATATAAATAGAGTAATATGAGATCGAAATTATTTGATAATTTTTTAAATGAAATTATGCGAAAATGTTTCAGTGATGACATTTTTGTATTTTTTTCAGTTTAAAAAATCAGTGGGGAACGTGGGGAAAATAAAAAATCAAAGATAGCGATGGTCTGCGAGCAGGTACGTTTCCGGTTCATTAAACGATTGCTTAGCAACATTTTATTACTTCCGGGTCCGTAATGCCATCTAGCGACACCAACTCTTCTAACCTACCCCACCACAGACAAAAATTTCCCTTTTCTTTCCCCTCTGGGTATACAAAAATCTGACCTACTCTGTGGTTATAAGTACTTAGGAATTGTACTTGACAGCAAACTCAGCTGGGAAAGACATTTTTCCAGAGACGTGACCACCAAAATCGGCAAAAAGTTTTAAACGAAGAAGAAAGCCTATGATGTCAGCTTTCAGAACAACTTTTTTCGATGAATAGTGAAAAGTATTTCACTTTCTTATTTTTACAATGAATCAATTTCATCAATTTTCATATAATTAGATTTGATTAGAGTTGTAAACGTAATATTACCGATGGTAAAATCACGATGAAATTACGTGATTTTCCTCACTGTTCGGTAAAATTGGTAAAATGGCAAATTTACTGGTAAATTTACTCGCAAAATTACTATGTAGTAAAATACCATTTTTTTTCACATATTCTGCAAAAAGCTGCCATGGCAGTACTTACTCAGTCAATTTTAATATCAGTCCGTTTGTAATTCAGTCGTCATATTTTTGTAATTTAGGTCCAGAAAACTATCGATATAAATTGGCAGCATGCGTGATGGGGAACGGTGCAAGCATTTTTTCGAATTTTCCAAAAATGTCACTCGTTTGAGGGGTTTTTGGTTACAACTTTTTACTGGCTCAAGCTAGGAACTTGCAATTTGGATTTGTCCAAAATTCATCATAATTGCAATTTTACCAATTTTGCCCAATTTACCGGTAATTTTACGTAAAATTAACACTTATTTTACTCAAGAATATTTTACCGGTAATTTTACAACTCTACCTATGGGATATTTAAATGTTTTTAGGACTGTTGTATGGCTTCCTTCAAATGCAAGATTTGAAAATCTTCCAACAATTCACACTAAGAAACATCATATCGAACTAAATCGTACATTTCGATTGATGGACAAATCTGTAAAGAGCTCGTACGAAGTCAATAACTTTATTCTAAAGAGAACAAAATAAGAAGCAATCCATAACCAAATACATAAAATGACGGGAATACAAGTCCTCGAATTTCAATGGTTCATTTTCTTTGATATTCGTTCATTAGTGTTATGTCCGATCTGCAATGTCAGCGTTGATCCTATAGGATAATTCCAAGTTTCTCAGGACTGTTGTATGGTTTCCATCAAATTCTTTGATGGTTGATAAGTTTTCACATAAATCTCTCAATCCATAATCTTCTGATGCAGATGCGTCAAACAGTTCACTGGCTTTGTATAATTTCACACAACTCTTAATTCTCCCGAATTTCGGTTGGTACGTTTCCAAATCTCTAAGTCTAAAGTATGACGCTATGGATGCAGACTTCATGTATGCTATCACGCTTTCCGGAGGGTTTTTCGTTATTAATTTCATTCCAAGTTCTATTCTTTCGTCGAAGTTTTTACACTGTAGCATTTCATCCTAAAATTCAAATTTATTTTAATCATTTCGTGTCATTTAGCAATAAATATGATCGCCTTTACCTGTTCTTTCAGACTAAATGATTTATTGAAGTAATGTTGAACAATATGTATAATAACTCCAGTTTGTAGCTTGGCATCCGTTGAGAAGTCGAACATTTTCCTCGCGGCTCCAGTGCAAACCGAAGGTGTGCCATCTAAACAGATTAAGGTTCCAGTGTAACCTTCTTTCTCCAATCTGCTCACGATTTCTAGGGCCACAACTGCTCCAAACGAGTACCCAATAAGTATAAACTTTTTATGCGCTGTTAGTTCCTTAACAACCTAAAAAAGTAGTGTTAAACTGAATTGCGTGAAATAGTTTTTGTGATGGTATACTGGCAGAACACGTGTCGCCAATTCGGTGATAGTTGTTGGTGGATCGTCCAGATCGTAGTGAATTGAACTTGCTTGGTACTCTAAATTGGTAGCCAATTGTTGCAGTACCTTATCCACTCCTTCGATTCCTGGGAAAAGAATAATTCTCTTTTTCTCGTCTTTTGGTGCTTTCGTTTGAAAATTGAAATAAGGTAGTCTTGCAGTAGTTTCATCATTCGTCAGTTCTTCCAGCATATGGGAAACTGAGATTTCTGCATCAGAATTCGGTTTTACATTCTTTTCCAGTAACTGTTCTTCCTCGATCGTCTTTAGTTCAGCAAACTCCTTCAATTTCTCTAAGGTCAAGCTCCTCAATTCTTGAGGTGTTAGGATTATGTCAAAATCACGCTCTAGTATTTGTTTGATCTCCACTCCGCTCATTGAATCCATTCCCAATTCTGACAAACTTGCATGATGACTGACAGTCTTCAATGATCTGATCCCTAGAACACTAGCAACGACATCTAATATGCCGCTGCCTTTGGTGAGACTTCTCCGGTTCTCAGAAACGACCATGCTAGATACCACCGCATTGGATTGGTTCAAAAAGCCATCTAAAACTTCCAAACAGTTGGCGATCCTCTGCTGCAGTGTGCCGCCGATTTCAATTTCTATATTTTCTTCTTGCATTTCGGCAACCAAACCAACCTGAACAGGAATGAACATGAATCAGTTATTTCTATCAGTTTTATGATTTCGAATAATCACTTCTCCAATGGCTCCCCATTGAATTGCTAAGCCGGGTAGGCCTTCACTTCTCCTTTTCTCACAGATTCTTTCCATAACAGAGTTAGACCAGCCGTAGTTTGTTTGTCCAGCATTGCCACGGCCGCAACTCACTGAAGAAAATACAACGAAAGACCTCAAATGTGGACAATCCTGTCTGGTGAGTACATCCAGATGACGAGTGGCATCAGCTTTGGGTTTCGCAGAGTTTTCAAAGGATTCTGGAGTTTGATTTTCAAAGATTGCATCTTTCAAAACCACAGCTAAATTAAAAATGGCATCAATTGGTCCAAGACTAGCAGCTTTCTTGAGAATCATCTGACATCCCGATTTGGAAGTGATATTATCGGTAAAAACCTGAACATTTACTCCGTAGGTCTTCCAAATGCTATGAAAATTTTTATATCAGAAGTAAATCAATTATTTTTTCTACGATTGGCATGAAAAGCTGACTTTTTGTCTTGTCAAACTGCATCTGAAAGATGGCGTTTGCGGTGGAGCGAGCGTTTTTCATATTTTGTTGCTTTAAAGCGGTAAAGTAGTCGATTTTTCTATAGGAATAATATGCATGACTAACTGCCAAATATAAAATAGAACGAAACCGCCTATGTTTTTCAAATATTTTCTTGAAAAATCAGCTTTCAATATCAATTATAGGAAATAGTATCTTGTGTACCTAGATTCGAAAGCGAGGCTTTGCCGCTCGCGCTCGGCCAGCAACCATGCAAGAGAGGCAAAGACGCTTTTGAATCGAGGTGCATACCGTGCTTTTCCTACGACCACTGTTGAAAATAGCCAAAAAAACAATAAAAATCTAAGGAATCATATTTCGGTCCTCAAAATATGGTTAGACGGCAGTGCTGGATTTATAGTAGATAGTCATGATTACCACTGGATTCCGTGCGGAAAATCTATACTTTCCGCACGAAACCGGCAAAACTGAGACTTTGACTCAAGACCAGCAAATGCCAACATTCAACAATCAAATGACACCTTTAAAAGTCAATTTTCGACATGGTCGTAGGAAAAATAGTATGTGTGTTTCAAGCGGAAAGTTCTTTCAGGCTCTCTCGATTTTCGTAATACACAATGTTCTACTCTGTAATGGATTACGCACTTTATACGGTATGTTTGATATCCTGTAGTAATTCCTCTCCTGGAAGTAAGAATGAGTTTCCTAGCACCTCGTAATACAAGCCAATCCGCTAATTCCAATCCGAATCCGCCCAATCCTCCTACTATAATGTAGGATTTTTCGGAGCTGCACCAATACTTCGGTAAAGTCTTGATAATTTTAGGAGAAGGCGCAACCATTTGATTCGTTGGAACATCTTCTTCTGGACGAATCTGCATCAGAGCTTTACCAATATGTTTGCCTGTCATCAAATATCGGAAAGCTTCTTCGGCTTGGTTCTCCTTGAAAACTGTTTTCAGGATCGGTTTAACGGCACCATTGGCGATGTTCTCTCGGAGGGCATTCACAAACATTAGTTTACGTTCTTTTCCAGCACGAATGATGTTGTCCAACATTATCCCATGGAAACTTGCATCTTTTGATAAAAACAATAGTTCAAGGGACTTATTGTTACTGACATCAAATTTGCCAATTTCTAAGAAACGTCCCCCTTGAGATAGGCAACGAACTGATGCTTCCAACTTTTCCTCTACCAAAGAATTAAGAACAACATCGACTCCCTTATTTTTGGTATGGACCTTTACCATCTCTTCGAAACTAATATCTCGAGAATTACCAATATGATTATCTACAAGAAATTTAAGTTTAGATTTAATTTTGGAAATACTATAGATTTTACCCATCAATTGCGGAAATTGCCTCAAAAGGAAATCTCTCTTTTCTTGAGAGCCAACCGTGGTAAACACCTCACAACCGTAATGAAGGGCGACAGTGATGGCTGCTAGACCAATTCCTCCAGTTCCAGAGTGGATCAAAATTCTGTCTCCTTTTTTGATTTGAGTCACCACTAAGAAAGCGTATAGCACTGTGCAGTAAACCGCCAGAACAGTAGCAGCTTCTTCCATAGACCATTTTTCGGGAATATCAATTAGAATATCGCTGTCAGCGACAACCAAATTAGACAGAGCTCCACCGTTCACCATTCCGAAAACACGGCGGCCGTTTGAAGTCCTACCTGTGAATTCAAATCCTTGGACGTTATCTTGAGAGAGTCTATCTCTGGCTAAGAATTCGACGCCAATTCTTCCTGTTGCGCTCATGATGTCTCTAAAATTAAGAGAGGCGTAATAAATGTGCACGAGCTCTTTATTACCCTCTGGCCGATCCGTGACTTTCAATGGCCCTTCAATCCATCCGAGACTGGATAGATCTCCTTTTTCTAATGTCGTAATGTAGGAATGTTGTCTCTCAACCTCGATTACTTTTTCTAAATCAAGGTGGCGGTAACTTCCCCATCTTCCATCTTTGAAAACGTTCGAAGCTAATCTCATCTTGAGTTGATCAAAGTAGAACGGATCATTGTAGTCGAAAGGAGGTGCTGTATCATCTTGTACAAACACACAACGCACTTGATTACCGCCCTGCTCTCGCCTTAGACAGTTGACCAGACCGAGAATTCCCGAGAAAGAGTCTGTGCTCACGAGTAATACGGGTTCGTTTTCTTTCAGAAGAGTTTGCAGTTTGTTAACCCAGGAATAGTCTTCTGTTGGTATTTGGATCACGTTCGGTCTACTTCCCACAGTGAGTTTTCTCCTCAATAGGAATAATCTTTCCGTGGCAGTTTCATGGATCGTTATTATGTCGATTTGAGAAATATTTTCCACCACACAGTTCAGTTTTTCCCTTGAGATTAGAAAACCTTCAGGTTTCAGAATCTTAAGTGCTTCATGTAGAATCTGGAAGTAAACATCTGTCGATTAAAAACATACATTCCAAAATGAGTCATAGTGACCTTTGGTCGATGAAGTCCTTCCGAAATGATAACTAACGTGCAATCACTCTCTGAAGATAACTGCTTAACAGAAATGGACACATTTGGAATTTGAATGCCTTTACATTCGCTTATAATTGTACTTTCAGCATGAACTAATGGTAAGTTGGTTAACACATCTTGAATCATTGGAGACAAAAGTTGCGATTCTGATGCAGTATTTTCGTTTATCAGTTCTACAACTTTGACCTTAAACGAAGGCACATTTTCCAAAACAATTTGACTGTTGATCTTTGCTGATCCTTTCAATGACAATTTCGTTACGTTAGGAACGAACTGATAGTTCTCTATTAATGCGTCACTCGTTGGCTTCCGTCTTGGTATTGATCGAGCAGTCAGTCCAATTATTTGAACGCCTTCAGATTTCATTATATCGAATTGCTTGTTTATGAAAACTGGTATATCTGGTTTTTCTCCGAGCGAAGACACGTTTGCCAAATGCTTTTTGGGATTTAGAATAACCTGTCTGATTTCGGTCGGAACATAAAGAAGTCTAGTATCTTCCTGAAGAATTTTGATTTGTAGCATATTGTCTAAGAAAGCCACCCAATTTTGTACCCAGCGAATTTTCGCATTTGTTATCGAAGCATTGCATTCAACAACTTTTTTGAACACTCCACTGAAATGACAAGTGTCCTCAAAAGGAAATACTCAAAAAAGCATCTCATTCGAAATCAGTATTTACCTGTAATTGTAGCCTCTCAGACGGAGTTCTTTATAGATGTCCCTAGCGTTTAATTTCACATTATCACTGCTACTTTCATCATCTTTAGGAAAATCTATGAATTTCAGTTCCTCATCAGATGTTGGGAACCTGATTCGCCCATTGACCATCAGAGCACCGTCTTGAGTTATCTCAAAAAGACCACTTCCTTTTTGGATCATTATTATTATGTTAGGCTTTTTGCCTGTGATATTAAATGTTACGGCCCGAAAGAATTTACAATTCTCAAATACTACGGGCATGTCGTCTAGCATCAACCCATGAGTATCGGCAACCATTTCCCAAACTAAATGCAAATAACCTGTGGCTGGGAATAACACTCGTCCTACAGTAAAATTTCATATTAATTTCTTCACCTAATTGATCATTTCAGATATTACCATCTATAACATGCCCTTTCACGTATCGAAAATCGGATTCAATGTCCAAAAATTTCATAATTGTCAGTGAAGATGTTTTCAATAACGATTCCTTTGTTTTGTATTCGACGACTTTCCAATCTTCCAAATGGTTCCATTTTATCAAATTCGAAATCATTGGTGTACCTCTACTTACGGGGAACTCTATCCTTGGATACAGTTTTGAAATGTTGAAATTTATACCAAGTTCATATAATCTACCGAGGTTTGTAAGAAATTCTTTCAAATTTTTACTTGTGAGTACCTCAACATTATCGTTTTTGATCTCAAGTTGTCCTCTACCTATTTCCAAAATCACAGTTGATTTTTTTTCCACAATCATGTCCTTTGATGTCCTTTCGTGCAATGTTTTTTCGCTATGTTCAAAAGAATTTTGTGTTGGATATGTGCTCAGAATTACTAAACACTCTTCTAATGAAAGGTCGCCTTTGCAATATCTACAAGCAATATCGCTAAGAGCATCTTTTGCAAACACATCATCGAATTTTAGATCCAAAGCCTTGAAGGAATGAACCAAAGCAACTTGTAAAATGGCCGATGCTATTATTTCCAGCCCAGGATTACCAGTGTTACAAGGCTTCGATATTGTTTCAAGTACGAGACCAACTTTCGGGGAAATCGCTATCATTCTTGCAAGTGATGATTTGATCGTCTGCAATCCTTTTAGTTCGTTGAAAACTTCAAGGCAGTGATCACCAAAATCACTAAGGACTAAATATTTCACGATCGTGTACCGTCTTAACTGTGAGAAAGATCTAGTAACTTCTCCCTCGGTTTTAGATACAATGGAGAATCCTCTGCAGTAATGCTCAGGGACATTAATTCTGCAACATTAAATTACTTTCATAACGGGTTCAGAGCATGATATAATCGAAATCTTTTACTTGAACATTTCATGGAAGAGGCCGACATATTCAGCATCTAATGGTCTCGTTTTGAGATCATCTAAAATTGTGTTGATTGCTTCTCTGCTTCTCCCGCTCACGCAAACTAGACGAGGCAAATCGTCTTTAGGCGTTCCTCCATTGATCTTAATTTTAGGATTCCATTTCAATAACAAATGACAGTTGCTGCCTCCGAATCCAAAATTGTTGATACCGATCAATCCGTGATCGTCATCAAACGGAGTTGGATCGGTTACAACTTTCAGTTTTCCATTGTGCAGTCCTTCCACTCCTTTTCTGGGAGTCTTGAAATGCAAGTTAGGCGGTATAAGTCCTGTCTCCATGGCCAATATTGCCTGAAATTGTATATGAGTATTCACAAAAGTGATTTTAGGTATTGCTTGATATATTGGATTCTACTTTAGCAATCGCTGCAATTCCTGAAGATGGTTCCGTGTGGCCTATGTTGGACTTGACTGATCCAATCAGCAATGGTCTATCTCGTTTTTCTAAGAATACCTTGGAAATCGCTTCCAATTCTTGTGGATCACCCACAACCGTACCTGTAGTTATAATTGTTGATAAGCAGAGTCAGTCAAAATTTTTCTACCGCTGAAGGGTTTGTGCTTTAGAAAAATTTTGATTTCAAATTCGGATAAGGAAATTCTCTTTATATCCCGAAACTATTTGTCGATAGATTCCTATTTATCAAACGCTCTCGTACATACATCCGGTATAAAAATATACAGTTTTTTTTTCTATTTTGACTCGAGAAATCAATTTTGAATTAGTCTGAGACCCTGGAAGTTTTAATACAACTGTGAATTTACCAGTTCCATGGGCTTCCAAATAGCTCAAATCCGAAGGATTCACACCGCACTCTTCATAGACTTCTTTCATCAAATTTTCTTGTGCTACCGATGACGGAAAAGTGATTCCTTCTTCTTTATAACCATCACTGTTAGTTTTGGCGTGTACAACTTCACAGTAAACTCTTCTGGCGTCTTCTGCTTTTTCAAGCAGTACGACACCGATGGTTTCAGATCTTGTATAGCCATCTGCTGAATCATCGAATGATTTGCATTTTCCATCGCTATTCAAAACGCCCAACCTAGAATAATTTTGGGATGAATTGAAATTTTATGGAAAATGATATTCGAATATTTTGCTACCTAGAAAATTGCAATGAAGCGTAGGGATGTAAGCACAAATTGCATCCTCCAACAATTGCTTTATCACAGTCTCCACGTCTGATAGCCGATAACGCATGTTCGAAGGCAAAAAGTGAACTACTGCATGCTGTGTCAGTGATGTGAGATGGCCCTTGTAATTTCAGGTAGTAGCTGACTCTATTTGGGACCATTGTAGCAAGACAGCTGGAAGTTTAACAAGCGTCACAGTGTAACATTTTTGAAGGTATAAAGAATAATTTACCCTACACCTGTGAAACAGTTTGCTTCTAAATGAGTGTCGTCAAAGATCTGTTCACTTTCCGCAAAACAAACTCCAATGAACACTCCAGTTCTAGTTCCTTCCATTTCTTTAGGATTCAAACCAGCGTCCATGATAGCTTCAACACTCTTTTCGAGTAATATTTTCATGATAGGATCCATCGTTAGGGTTTGCCTGTAGTGCACTCCGAAGAAACCGGCATCGAATTTTTGTAAATCGAAAATTTTCCCAATGTAATTACAAATTTCCGGATGTACAATCGTCCAACGTCGACCATCATCATTCACAAGCTCAATTTTCGAATTTAAATTTTCACCGAATTCTTTAACGTTTCGAGAATCGGGAAAACTTCCCGAAATTCCTTAAAATCGTGTTTGAATATCTAAGTACAATCAGACGGTTGAAAAGCTTACCCGAAATCACGACCGATATTCCGTTCATTATTACTTGAGAATACAAGAACGACAACAGTCGAAATACTTCTATTTTGCGATTAAATAGGCTGCATTTATAGTATTATTCATGATTGCTGATATTTTGCATACTCAATTATCGTATGACAAAGTGGTTAATAAGTAATTTGATATATCACGTAACTTATGGACGTAACATACAATGCACCTGAATAATTCATAATTCAGTGTCACTAATGTTTTGGATTCGACGATTTTATTTCGGCCTGGTAACGTTAAGTTACGTTAACTACATGGTGATACTATACATATCACACCGACAATGCTTGCCTTTTATGTCAAAAAAAAATAAGACCAAAACTTCATATACATATAGGTCCGCAAAAGCTTGATAGGGTCTCACATTTAACATTTCTACTACATTCTTCAGGCATGGCCACAAAAATCGGGAAAATCTTTGAGACAGTCGAGTGACCTAAGTGTCATTTTCACCAATGCTTTTCAACCGATTTCCATTTTTTTAGGTTTTTGTATGCACGATGGAACAGGTTAGCTATCTGAAAGACGCAAACTGAAATTTTCGCGAAAACCTAGATAGCGACTACGGAGGACTATAAATATAAGGAGATGACTCGACGCCTAATTTCTCGTAAATTTTCGTCCCCACTTTAAATTAGTTCATTGGATGCCGCAAGTTGGCGCTGTCAGCAGTACCGTCCGAATGTCATAATATTTTTCGAATTTTCTTCATTTTGGTGAATGTTATTTGGATAATAAGTATTGTACGTAAATAGTATTGGTGACAAATAGGACATTGTAGATGAATTGTTTTTGCTTGGAATGAGGGTTAAGCTAAAAAACACAGCACGAAGGCGAAGTGAAATTTTATTTTTAGTTTCACGGTGAGCTTATCAATCGTTCACCGAAATTCAAGTACATTCGATAATATACTTGACGATTTTGTACAAATAAGGACGAAAATGTTTATGGAAAAGCGTAGCCTTGCTTTACTTGAATAAAATATCAAGATCCACAATACTTTTTTGAGCGTTATCATTCAGAACAGGATCAAGATATTAAAATAACGTAACTCACAGATGGGAGTGTCTATAGAACGGTCCTGAGAGCTCCCAACGAGCTGTATCGTGTGCCCTCTTTCCGAACCTGTGCATTATCATTATTCAAGTATAAATTTTGAGGATATGATTTGTAAAAAGTCTATAGTCTATTCAAGATAAACTGAACATCACGTGACCTAAGTTGCTTAGCAAAATTTAAATGAAAAACATTGATAACCATTGACTGATGACAGGTATTTGTCAGGTACTTTGGGGTCACGTGATGTTCAATTTATCTTGAATAGACTATAGATATGGATTAGAAAACATTTTTCGAAAAATTCGTCGTGTGTTTTTCTTAAACTTCTATAATTTTGAATTGTCTGTTTGAAATATCGTGTGAAAACCCCACTACCTAGTTTTGTTTCGCACTAAAAATGAATCTGGAACACGTAAACAAAGCTACGTTTAATTATTATAAGGGTCAATATATTTTGTTGAAATTATGGAACCTTATTTAACTTGTTAAACCCCTTGTGGACAATTTGCTAATGCAATAGATTTGGTAAATTGTGCAGAAAAACGGAGACAACGCACATTATATTTGAATAATTATTGTTGAAATAAGGACCCTCTTTTAATAAAAACTGTTCGGAAATTGCTTCAACGTTCTATTCATTCCAAAATCCGATTCAAATAGAGTTGAAGGTAGGATCACTGCGCCACCTGTAGGCGATTTTGGAACTCGATTTCAAAATAAAATATGGGGACCGTAACAATACATACGAGTCATCTCCTTATCTATAGTCCTCCGTAATAGCGACACATTTCAAATATTAACAAAGTTTAAAATGAGGTGCTGGAACTATTTTGTTTACACTACGAGGTAACAGCATGATTCTAAAGCATGATCATTTCTGAACATTTTGAGCTTTGGTTCATGTTCTACTAATGACCACCTTATGACATTCATCATACCAACTCTTATAGACTTTAAACGTAAGCTTATACAGAGACATCAAAAACATCGTTCATAAACTGAGGCTATGGTAATCGTTCTGTCACTATCCCTCTAGTAGTTTTCAGATGAGACAGAACGATTGTCATAGCCTCCCTTTATGAAGGATTTTCTTGATGTCTCTGTATACCAAGCTAGTAGTCCACGATTTTTCGACGTCAATTTTTGGTCAGTGACTACGTTATTTGGACCTGCTCAGTGACGTCAAATTGTACACTAAGCGTAAATGAAATAGGGTCACCTCGATTAGCTGCGCCGGTATGTAGGCAACCGATCATACGCCAATTTTTTTGCTAGCACGAACTAGCGGATATATTAGCGTGCTTTAAGTAAAATTTGTGTCGATGAGTGCTTCATATATGATTGTATTGTGATTGATGTCGAATTGGTGTTATTCAAAAATGCATAGGATTCGGCATCAACCAAATCTGAAGACACCAAAGCAGCTCCGGCAACACATAAGAGCAACCAAAATGTTAACATTATGAAATAAATACTACGAACAAATTCAATATTGAAACGATAACTGCTCGTTATTTTTACAACAAATATCTCTTTTCCTCTAAAGTACGTGTAATTGGCGGCCCTGGCCCGCTTAGAACCACTAGGTCCTGCTGAAGAGTAGTTTTGCTGCATTTCTTCGGCCAAAAACTATGTTCCAATTTAAATTGTTGTCACAAATTTATAACTCACCCAACTATTATAATAAATAACTAACAACGGTTGGTCCAGCTGACAAAGAGTGTGAGGTTACGTTTGTTGTGTTGCCGAAACTCGGTTTATGAGCATGCTCATAAGCCGTGATTAACTTTGTCCGGTGAGACGCATTTCATGCTATTGGTATAGTCAATCACTTTGTCTTCTTTGTTGCGATCACAACGGGAGAAACCAAATACGACAGTTGAAGAATCTCTGCAGAGATCGCACGAATCGATTCGAAAATATTTGGAAAAGTAGACGAATCAACGCTCTAGGGGACCATTGAGGGACCAAAGGGAAAATGATGAAAAAAATCCTACTCGACAATCCACTGGTAACGTTGAGAACCCAACTTCTTCATTTTTGTAAGTTCTGCATTTCTTGGACCATTTTTAATAGAACGTGATGTGTCCTCAATGGTAATTAGTGCCGAAAATTGATTAAGGCAGATTGGGGTAATTGTGACATGTTTTTTGGGATAGTTGCACTTTGATATACATAGCTTAGTTTTGAATTGGTTCATTTTATCAACCAAACCAAAAAAAAAACATCAATTCTTGATAAGTTGCGAGTGGAAAAAGTGCATGGGAAACCTTTTGTCATATTCAATAATTTTTGTGTAACATAAGCAACTGTATTTTTTATGATATGGGTTCGGTTATTTAGGACATCCTGCAACATTTCAGGGATCTTCAGGAAGAGAATGGCGCAAAAAGTATGTAGTTATATCAAAAAACAGAAATTCGGTGAACACTTATCCCAAGCACTACGGAACTACAAATTGGGTGCGAGTGTTATCGGCTTCTTCCGACGAATGCGACAGCCGAACAAGTCGATAAAGTATAATTATTTTTTCGCACATAATTAATAATTGTCATATCAACACTGTAAATCGCTAGGAATCACTGATGCATTCGATCTACTTAGTGGTACTTTTAAATGTGAATTATACATTTACCTTATTCTCACATTCACCCCACTGTACCTTAAAACATACTTTTCCGCATTGAGACGGAACGACCCCCGGGACTGTCTTAAAAGGAGAAAAAGTCGGGCTCTGTAAAACCCATGAGAAAAATCAGTGAGAATTTACGGTGTTCACTAAGAGAGGGCGCTACCAATTGTAACTCGCGAGCATGAGGAGCTCACGCGAAAATAAAGAGGCCGAACGGAAAGTCATCGGGGTCGCCACTTCCAGTAGCTACCTTGGTCTTCCGACTAACAACACGACCTCCTGGGGGTGGGGGATTCTTCGGTAGGTTAACGAACGACCAGAAACAGCCTTGGACCGAGGGCTCCGGCTTTAACTTGACGTGCTCGAGGATCTTCCTTGCTTAAGTGCCGATTGTTTAGTTGTGGCCTGGTGGACCGTGCTTCCGGCTGGAACCTGACGTGCTCGAGGCTTGTCCTATGGACTTGTCCTTGCTTAAGTGCCGATGGTTTAGTTGTGGGCGGTGCACTACGCTTCCGGCTTGAACTTGACGTGCTTGAGGATTTTCCTTGCTTTAGTGCCGATAGTTTAGTTGGGGTTTGTTGGACGTCATCTTCAGCTGAGCTCGACGTGCTCGAGGGCTTGTCCTATGGACTTGTCCTTGCTAAGTGCAGAGAGTTTCGGTATTGGAGATGGGGTTTAACCCGGGGCTGCGTTTAGGTGGCCTTTTCCATGTGAATAAATTAATGAATCAAATTTTCTGTGAATAATAATACCGAACACTGATTTGTATCACGTTTACAAATAATTGTGGTTGATTACACGTCTTAATCAAACCCTGTGTTTTATTTCATCTCTCTCCAACACTGCCGTGGTATCCAACAAAATTTCTCTTGAGCTTTAGAAATAAATAAAAAGGGGTTTGCTACGAACACAACAAAATAGAGTCCTAACTTTTAACTAGACGATCACATGGCCAATTTTAACGCATAAGCGCGCTAGAATTCAAAAGGTAAACAGAGCTCAGGGGACGAACCGTTTCAGCATACTAGATGGAAATATGCAAATTTTTGGTGAAAAAATCGTTTAGAAATGGGGTCTATTTCTGCATAGCGACTCATTCCTGCATAGCAACTCATTACTGTATGATTTTTATTTATTCACTATATTTATTGGTACATTGTCATGATGTTATGTAACAGGACCAAAGCGTGGATGACTTCCAATTCAATGTTTCAGGTTAGTAAGGAGAAGAAAAATGGTAAAATATCGGTAAAACAGACTTATTTTGAACCAACCATTTTAATAGGTATACACCCTGCGTAGCGTTTTTTGTATTTTTCTCTTGACTTGGACGGTAATAGAGGCGACGAAGCTTCTAAAGCTGCTTTTAGAATCTCTTCCATCGGGATTTTTCGAGAGATTTTCACCAATTTCAACCATTTTCCACAGTTTTTTCTGACTGATTAGCGTAACCATAGATATGTAGGTAGTTTTGTTCAAAGCTTTCTATTCATTTTATTTCTGACGAAAATGCATTAACGTGATTTTTATTAAAATTTACACATTTTCCCCCAGTACGCGGAAAAAAGTTGTGTGCAACACGTAAGGGAACTGCATTTTTCCGTTCCTTAACTTGTTGCACAAATAACTATTTTGGGTTTATTTCCGCGGATAAAAATTCGCCCTTACCTTTACCTCTGGGTAATTTTCGTAGGTAAATGAATTTCATCAGAGGTATGGCGTTGGCTCTAGTCAATGAAAAACCAATTCAAGATATTTACATGGACTCAATCCAATTTCATCAATTATTCAATTGTATTGATTGAATGGAAATTCAGTGCAAGTGAACAATACTTCATTACAGAAGGCGAGGACGCACATCCTGAAATTTTCATGCATACTTAGCACAATGTCGAAGGCGCTAGACATTTTCTTGAATTTACGAAGGAGAGAGTACCTATAAGTACGTGCCTGCTAATGTTTCAAGAAGAAAATTTAATTTCTCAACAAATGTTGATGAGACAATGCTAATACCCTAGACACACTGTAACGCGCGCGGCTAGATTTAAATTATCTTAGGTCTTTTCCGGTGATCATTGTCATTTGCGACCTATAGAGGGTGTGACCACCTCTGTTTCCGGCTAGGGCCATATAGTGCTTTTCAAATAAGGCAGGCGATTGGCGCATGCGCCATATTGATGGCGGGAAATTCAAAAAAGCAGACAAGTATGCTCGCAATCCAAGCTGATAGTGCAAATATTACAAGAATTTATCAAAGAAACTTGATTAAACATTCGTTAAATAGAATTTAAACTGAACAACAAAAAAGGGTACGACCATGGTACGACTAAACATTGTTCTTTTTGCGAATGCAAGAGTGACCGTAGGTATGTACATACAACGTCCATAACAAATTTTTCATTGTGAAATTACCCCCGCCATGTTGTGACGTTAGAATATTCCTCATCTCCAAATCAACTATAAAAAACGTGAAGAAACCCATGAAACTGTAGCTGAACTTACCTCATTTCCTTTTTACTAGCAACAACCACAACATTTCTGACAGTAGTGACACGTGAAAGTGAGGTTTAGTATGTTGGCTAAACACAAAAATCCCTAGTTCTGGTTAAATCTCGTAACGTGCTGGCATCTGAAGCCGGTAATTTATTATTGCAAGCAGATAAATGATAATTTCCAAGTGTATTTCAGCAATAATGATTCACAATTCTGTGCTCCTTCGAGCTTCATCCTATATTTGGCTGCATCTTAACCAATAAAGCCGTTTCTAACGTGGAAATTTGCCATTTTGTCTGACTTTTTATATTTGCCGCCGTTTCGTAATCCAATGCGCATGCGCATACTAAGCCAGAATAAATTGAAAAGCACTATTGGTACGATACGCGAGTACCACTTGATCCGCATTGCCGTGCAGACGCGTTTTAATTTGGAACCGTTTGTGACGACCCCTCACCTGTAATTTACTGTGCGATTCTATTACCAAAATCCGCGTGTTATTGTCTTATGAAATTCCCCACGGCCTAATTTAGTTATTACAATTTATATATCTTGTGTCACCTAGAAATTTTCGTGATTACCATTCAAAACGCCATTCAATTTATGGCGTCATAAGTAATTCTATTTTTTAATGCCACGGTATCCCCTCATGGAATTTGTAGTTTTGTGTGAAGATTGGCAGAAGCATCGAAAAACAATTTGATGTTCTTATTACAAGCTCCTGTAAAGCGAGAAGCTTATTTTTCGCAAAATTATCAGGAAAGTGCCGATAATTTAGCCCATGCCGATAATAGGCCCTTTTACCTTATACTTACCTCTTATAAATAAAAACTTCCAAATAAAATTCCTCAACCAAAATATATCACCGCTGTAATGAATTTCGGATTTTCGTTATGTGAGGTCGTTTGAGCATGGCTGAGGTAAATGGAAGGTTTTTCTAATAAAATTCCAACTAACAATTTAAGGACGTTAGATAGTATCTTTACGGGGTGAGGTGTGGTAGGGGCGGGCCTATGCTCTATCATAGGACCGTATGACCACTACCAACTGTTATTTTTCTTTTATAAATTCATATTTATCGGTTCTAAAGGACTAGAATTGATTACTAATCACTTAATTTATCGTCCTGATTACAAATATCTCATGGAATTATTATTTATCCTGGAATAAATCCGTTTTTAGAGCTTAAAATAATAACGCGTAGATCGTGAAACAGCGCATTATCTGGTGAAAAGAGTTTAAGTTGGCAGCAGTCGCCGGAACACAATACGTCCATAGCATTATTTCGGCCACGGACTGGTCTTATGCGTGCTCTCATGTTATTCTATGATAAGCGTATAAGTCTGTTTCACTCAGACTTGCATATAATTAAGTGATCCAGTGTAGTTTATGAACGGAGCTCAGGATTTTGTTATTGTTGGGTGCTGTCAATTGTCAGTTCAGTTCCATGTCAATGTGAAAACGACTGAATATTTTTTTATAATTCGTTTAAAATGAAAAAAAAGGCGAAAAACGAAGGTGGAAGTACAAAATAGTCACCGAAAAACAATATAATAGGCGGCTGGCTCAAGTCGCGAATGGGAAGAAGAGAAAAAAATACATGTTCCGCCGTATTCAACATTAAAAAGTCTTTTCAAATCAGAAACATATTTTTATAATTTCAGTAATAATCGACCTGAATTTCTTTTCATTCCCTTTTTTTATTGACCCAAAGCGTCTATAGTCTTAATTTTATAATTCGATATCATCTCGAATAAGATGAGTGTTTTCAATATAGCGCCCTTGTAATAAATGGCGACGTTGCCATATTTCTTTATGTTCGAACGCGAGTTCCTGTTTTCGGAACTGTTTCAATTTTTTCCTGGAATTCAGGTTAGTGAAATGGCTCGATCTTTTTTAAGAATGAATCACAAATGTCTACACTATAAATTGTATGATTTTTCAAAGCGATCTTAATATTTTCCCCTTCGCCATCAGTAGTTTCAGGTCAACTGCTCACTAAACGCCATAAGATCCCATGTTAAAGGCCTCAGATTATGACATTTTTTTTCTCGAAAACGCCGCAGATGAAAATTCTGATAAAAATACCAGTGACTAACACCACTTTTGGCAGTGTGTAAAAAAAATTTCAGCCTTTTCTTATCATTTTCATCCAACTGACTAACGTCCTTAATATGATGATAATATTACATACATTATACAAGAGTAATAAAAGTTACCAATTACGTGTTAAAGGCGCCGATGTCACAGTCACCGAAGAATTATACCAATGATTTCAAAACAGTTTCAAATTTGATTAAATTTAGGGAATTTGGAATGAGAAATACTTTAAAATTCCATAAGGGAGTGGTACCATCTATCGCTAAAACTCGAAACCAGTATTGGTAACGGCCCGTCGCTATGACTACCTAACACGTTTCCTAGCGACGTGCGTCGTCTAAAATCAATAAAAATCAATAAATTAGTGAACCTAACTTCAAATTCTCTACCGAAACATCGCAAGAAGAAGACCAATGTGTTTTTTATATTTATTTAAATTGACACTAGAAAAAAAATAGAATCTACAACACGGCGCAGAAAGCCTTTACCTGCCTCGCTCACATCTGCAGCCTCGGCTGCACCTCGGCAGCGAACAGTGAGCTCCGCTATAATCAGTGCTTTCTACGCCTGTTCGATGATATACTATTTCAGACCTGTTGTATGGCTTTCTTCAAATTCAAGATTGGAAAATTTTCCAGGAATTCTCATTGTTTTTCACACTAAGAAACATCACAATCGAACTAAATCGTACCTTGCGATTGATGGACAAATGTATCAATTGTGGAGGCGTATGGCACGTAGGAAGTCAATAACTTTAATCTAAAGAGAAGCAAATGAAAAGCAATCCAAAACCAAATACATAAAATGACGGGAATACAAGTCTTCTAATTTCAATGGTTCATTTTCATTAATATTCGTTCATCAGTTTTATGTTCGATTTGCAATATCAGCGTTAATCCTATTGGATAATTCTAAGTTTTTCAGGACTGTTGTATGGCTTCCTTCAAATACTTCGATGGTTGATAAGTTTTCACATAGATCTTTTAATCCATAATCTTCTGATGCAGATCCGTCGAATAGTTCACTGGCTTTGTATAATTTCACGCAACTCTTAATTTTTCCGAATTTCGGTTGATACCTTTCCAAATCTTTAAGTCTTAAGTACGACGCTATAGATGTAGACTTCATGTATGCTCTCACGCTTTCCGGAGGGTTTTCAGATAATCCTTCCATTACAAGTTCTATTCTTTCGTCGAAGTTTTTACACTGGAGTATTTCATCCTAAAATTCAAATTTACTTTAATCATATTGTGTCATTTAGCAATAAATATGATCATTCACCTGTTCCTTCAAACTGAATGATTTATTGAAGTAATGTTGAACAGTATGGATAATAACTCCAGTTTCTAGCTTGGCATCCGTTGAGAAGTCGAACATTTTCCTCGCGGCTCCAGTGCAAACCGAAGGTGTGCCATCTAAACAGATTAAGGTTCCAGTGTAACCTTCTTTCTCCAATCTGCTCACGATTTCTAGGGCCACAACTGCTCCAAACGAGTACCCAATAAGTATAAACTTTTTATGCGCTGTTAGTTCCTTAACAACCTAAAAAAGTAGTGTTAAACTGAATTGCGTAAAATAGTTTTCGTGATGGTATACTGGCAGAACACGTGTCGCCAATTCGGTGATAGTAGTTGGTGGATCGTCCAGATCGTAGTGAATTGAACTTGCTTGGTACTCTAAATTGGTAGCCAATTGTTGCAGTACCTTATCCACTCCTTCGATTCCTGGGAAAAGAATAATTCTCTTTTCCTCGTCATTTGGTGCTTTCGTTTGAAAATT
The DNA here is from genome assembly GCA_949788335.1 of Salpingus planirostris. Taxonomy (NCBI): domain Eukaryota; kingdom Metazoa; phylum Arthropoda; class Insecta; order Coleoptera; family Salpingidae; genus Salpingus; species Salpingus planirostris. The sequence goes on along the minus strand of OX460924.1, from coordinate 3,697,906 downwards.
GAAATAAGGTAGTCTTGCAGTAGTTTCATCATTCGTCAGTTCTTCCAGCATATGGGAAACTGAGATTTCTACATCCCCATTCGGTTTTATTTTTTTTTCCAGTGACTGTTCTTCCTCGATTGTTTTTAATTCTGAGAATGCCTTCAATTTCTCCAGGGTCAAGCTCCTCAGTTCTTGAGGTGTTAGGATCATATCAAAATCACGTTCTAGTATTTGTTTGATTTCCACTCCGCTCATTGAATCCATTCCCAATTCTGACAAACTTGCATGATGACTGACAGTCTTCAATGATCTGATCCCTAGAACACTAGCAACGACATCTAATATGTCGCTGCCTTTGGTGAGAATTCTGCGGTTCTCAGAAACGACCATGCTGGATACTACCGCATTGGATTGGTTCAAAAAGCCATCTAGAACTTCCAAGCAGTTGGCGATCCTCTGCTGGAGTGTGCCGCCGATCTCAATTTCTATATTTTCTTCTTGCATTTCGGCAACCAAACCAACCTGAAAAGGAACGACGATGAATTAGTTATTTCGATCAGTTTTATGATTCCGAATAATCACTTCTCCAATGGCTCCCCATTGAATCGCTAAGCCGGGTAGGCCATCACTTCTCCTTTTCTCACAGATTCGTTCCATAACAGAATTAGACCAACCGTAGTTGGTTTGTCCTGCATTGCCACGGCCGCAACTCACTGAAGAAAATACAACGAAAGACCTCAAATTTGGACAATCCTGTCTGGTGAGTTCATCCAGATGACGAGTCGCATCAGCTTTGGGTTTCGCAGAGTTTCTAAAGGATTCTGGAGTTTGATTTTCAAAGATTGCATCTTTCAAAACCACAGCTAAATTGAAAATGGCATCAATTGGTCCAAGACTAGCAGCTTTCTTGAGAATTATCTGACATCCTGATTTGGAAGTGATATTGTCGGTGAAAACCTGAACATTTACTCCGTAGGTCTTCCAAATGCTATGAAATTTTTTATATCAGCAGTCAGTTTATTATTTCTGGAACGAATTACGCACTTTATACGGTATGTTTGATATCCTGTAGTAATTCCTCTCCTGGAAGTAAGAATGAGTTTCCTAGCACCTCGTAATACAAGCCAATCGGCTAATTCCAATCCAAATCCGCCCAATCCTCCTACTATAATGTAGGATTTTTCGGAGCTGCACCAATACTTTGGTATAGTCTTGCTGATATTATGAGAAGGCGCAATCATTTGATTAGTTGGAACATCTTCTTCTGGACGAATCTGCATCAGAGCTTTACCAATATGTTTTCCTGCCATCAAATATCGGAAGGCTTCTTCGGCTTGGTTCTTCTTAAAAACTGTTTTCGGGATCGGTTTAACAGCACCATTGGCGATGTTCTTTCGCAGGGCATTCACGAGTACTAGTTTACGTTCTGTACTAGCACGAAGGATGTTGTCCAACATTATCCCATGGAAACTTGCATCTTTTTTTAAGAACAGTAGTTCAAGGGACTTATTGTTACTGACATCAAATTTGCCAATTTCTAAGAAACGTCCCCCTTGAGATAGGCAACGAACTGAAGCTTCCAACTTTTCCTCTACCAAAGAATTAAGAACAACATCGACTCCCTTATTTTTGGTATGTACCTTCACCATCTCTTCGAAACTGATATCTCGAGAATTGCCAATATGATTATCTACAAGAAATTCAGGTTCAGATTTAATTTTGGTAATACTATAAATTTTACCCATCAATTGCGGAAATCGCCTGACGAGAAAGTCTCTCTTTTCTTGAGAGCCAACCGTGGTAAACACCTCACAGCCGTAATGTAGGGCGACAGTGATGGCTGCTAAACCAATTCCTCCAGTTCCAGAATGGATCAAAATTCTTTCTCCTTTCTTAATTTGAGTCACTACTAAGAAAGCGTATAGCACTGTGCAATAAACTACCAAAACAGTAGCAGCTTCTTCCATAGACCATTTTTCGGGAACATCAATGAGAATATCGCTGTCAGCGGCAATCAAATTAGACAGAGCTCCACCGTTCACCATTCCGAAAACACGGCGGCCATTTGAAGTCCTACCTGTGAATTCAAACCCTTGGACGTTATCTTGAGAGAGTCTATCTCTGGCTAAGAATTCGACGCCAATTCTTCCTGTTGCACTCATGATGTCTCTAAAATTGAGAGAGGCGTAATAAATGTGCACTAGCTCTTTATTGCCCTCTGGGCGATCCGTGACTTTCAATGGACCTTCAATCCATCCAAGACTAGATAGATCTCCTTTTTCTAATGTCGTAAGGTAAGAATGTTGTCTTCCAACCTCGATTACTTTTTCTGAATCAAGATGACGATAACTTCCCCATCTTCCATTTTTGAAAACGTTCAAAGCTAATCCGATCTCAAGTTGATCAAAGTATAACGGATCATTGTAGTCGAATGGAGGTACTGCATCATCTTGTACAAAGACACAACGCACTTGATTACCGCTCTGCTCTCGCCTTAGACAATTGACCAAGCCGAGAATTCCCGAGATAGGGTCTGTGCTCACGAGTAATACGGATTCGTTTTCTTTCAGAAGAGTTTGCAGTTTGTTAACCCAAGAATATTCTTCTGTTTGTATTTGGATCACGTTCGGTCTACTTCCCACAGTGAATTTTCTCCTCAACAAAAATAATTTTTCCTTATCAGTTTCGTGGACCGTTATTATGTCGACTGGAGAAATATTTTCCACGACACAGTTCAGCTGTTCCCTTGAAATTATAAAACCTCCAGGCTTCAGAATCGTGAGTGCGTCATGTAAAATCTGGAATTGAGCATTTGCTAATTATAAACATACATTCAATAATGATTCTGGATTACCTTTGGTCGATGAAGTCCTTCCGAAATGATGACTAACGTACAATCACTCTCTGAAGATAAATCCTTATCGGAAATGGACACATTTGGAATTTGAATACTTTTACATTCGCTTAAAATTGTACTTTCAGCATGAACTAATGGTAAGTTGGTTAACACATCTTGGATCATTGGAGACAAAAGTTGCGATTCTGATGCAGTATTTTCGTTTATCAGTTCTACAACTTTGACTTTAAACGAAGGCACATTTTCCAAAACAATTTGACTGTTGATTTTTGCTGATCCTTTTAATGACAATTTTGTTACGTTAGGAACGAACTGATAGTTCTCGATTAATGCGTCACTCGTTGGCTTCCGTCTTGGTATTGATCGAGCAGTCAGTCCAATTATTTGAACGCCTTCAGATTTCATTATATCGAATTGCTTGTTTATGAAAACTGGTATATCTGGTTTTTCTCCGAGCGAAGACACGTTTGCCAAATGCTTTTTGGGATTCAGAATAACCTGTCTGATTTCGGTCGGAACATAAAGAAGTCTAGTATCTTCCTGAAGAATTTTGATTTGTAGCATATTGTCTAAGAAAGCCACCCAATTTTGTACCCAGCGAATTTTCGCCTTTGTTATTGAAGCATTGCATTCAACAACTTTTTTGAATACTCCACTGAAATGACAAGTGTCCTTAAAAGGAAATACTCAAAAAAGCATCTCATTCGAAATCAGTATTTACCTGTAATTGTAGCCTCTCAGACGAAGTTCTTTATAGATGTCCCTAGCGTTTAATTTCACATTATCACTGCTACTTTCATCATCTTCAGGAAAATCTATGAATTTCAGTTCCTCATCGGATGTTGGTAACCTGATTCGGCCATTGACCATGAGAGCACCATCTTGAGTTATCTCAAAAAGACCACTTCCGTTTTGGATCATTATCAATACGTTAGGTATTTTGCCTGTGATATTAAATGTTATAGCCCGAAAAAATTTACAATTCTCAAATACTACGGGCATGTCGTCTAGCATCATTCCATGAGTATCGGCAACCATTTCCCAAACTAAATGCAAATAACCTGTGGCTGGGAATAACACTCGTCCTACAGTAAAATTTCATATTAATTTCTTCACCTTATTGATCATTTCAGTCATTACCATCTATAACATGCCCTTTCACGTGTCGGAAATCGGATTCAATGTCCAGAGATTTCATCATTGTCAGTGAAGATGTTTTCATCAACGATTCCTTTGTTTTGTACTCGGCGACTTTCCAGTCTTTCAAATGGTTCCATTTGATCAAATTCGAAATCATTGGTGTACCTCTACTTACTGGGAACTCTATCCTTGGATACAGTTTTGAAATGTTGAAATTCATACCAAGTTCATATAATCTACCGAGGTTTGTGAGAAATTCTTTCAAATTTTTACTTGTGAGTACCTCAACATTATCGTTTTTGATCTCAAGTTGTCCTCCACCTATTTCCAGAATAACAGTTGAATTTTTCGGCACATTCGCGTCCCTTGATGTCCTTTCGAGCAATGTTTTTTCGCTACGTTCAAGAGAATTTTGTGTTGGATACGTGCTCAGAATAATTAAGCACTCCTCTAATGAAAGGTCGCCTTTGCAATATCTACAAGCAATTTCGCTAAGAGCATCTTTTGCAAACACATCATCAAATTTTATATCCAAGGCCTCGAAGGAATGAACCAAAGCAACTTGCAAAATGGCCGATGCTATTATTTCCAGCCCAGGATTACCAGTGTTACAAGGCTTCGATATTGTATTAAGTACGAGACCAACTTTCGGGGAAATTGCTATCATTCTTGCAAGTGATGATTTGATCGTCTGCAATCCTTTTAGTTCATTGAAAACTTCAAGGCAATGATCACCAAAATCACTAAGGACTAGATATTTTACGATCGTGTACCGTCTTAACTGTGAGAAAGATCTAGTAACTTCTCCCTTGGTTTTAGATACAATGGAGAATCCTCTACAGTAATGCTCAGGGACATTTGTTCTGCAACATTGAATGGTTTCCATAACGTGTTCAGAACATGATATTATCAAATTCTTTTACTTGAATATTTCATGGAAGAGACCGACATATTCAGCATCTAATGGTCTCGTTTTTAGATCATCTAAAATTGTCTTGATTGCTTCTTCGCTCCTTCCGCTCACGCAAACTAGGCGAGGCAAATCGTCTTTAGGCGTTCCTCCATTGATCTTAATTTTAGGATTCCATTTCAATAGCGTGTGACAGTTGCTGCCTCCGAATCCAAAATTGTTGACACCAATCAATCCGTGATCGTCATCAAATGGAGTTGGATCGGTTACAACTTTCAGTTTTCCATTGTGCAGTCCTTCCACTCCTTTTCTGGGAGTCTTGTAATGCATGTTAGGCGGTATAAGTCCAGTTTCCATAGCCAATATTGCCTGAAATTGTATATGGGTATTTTTATTCTAGATATTTCTTAATATGATGGGTTCTACTTTAGCTATCGCTGCAATTCCTGAAGACGGTTCCGTGTGGCCTATGTTGGACTTGACTGATCCAATCAGCAATGGTCTATCTCGTCCCTGTAAGAATACCTTGGAAATCGCTTCCAGTTCTTGTGGATCACCCGCAACCGTACCTGTAATTATAATTGTTGATAAGCAGACTAAGTCAAAAGTTTACTACCGCTTCAGGGTTTGTGGCTCGGAAAATTTTTAAATTCAAATGTTGAATAGAGAAATTCTCTTCATAACCCGAAAATATTTGTCGATAGTTTACAAGGTATCAAACGCTCTCGTACTAACTGAATATCCAGTATGAAAATAATAAGTTTTTTTCCTATTTTGATTCAAGAAATCAATTTTGAATTAGTCTGAAAGTCTAAGAGTGTTAATACAACTGTGAATTTACCGGTTCCATGAGCTTCCAAGAAACTCAATTCCGAAGGATTCACACCGCACTCTTCATATACTTCTTTCATCAAATTTTCTTGTGCTACCGATGACGGAAAAGTGATTCCTTCTTCTTTATAACCATCACTGTTAGTTTTGGCGTGTACAACTTCACAGTAAACCCTTCTTGCGTCTTCAGCTTTCTCAAGGAGTACGACACCGACGGTTTCAGATCTTGTGTAGCCATCTGCCGAATCATCGAATGATTTGGCTTTTCCATCGCTATTCAAAACGCCCAACCTAGAATAATTTTGGGATGAATTAAAATTTTATGGAATATGATGGGTATGTGAATATTTTGCTACCTAGAGAATTGCAATGAATTGTAGGGATGTAAGCACAAATTGCATCCTCCAACAATTGCTTTATCACAGTCTCCACGTCTGATAGCCGATAACGCATGTTCTAAGGCATAAAGTGAACTACTGCATGCTGTGTCAGTGATGTGAGATGGCCCTTGTAATTTTAGGTAGTAACTGACTCTATTTGGGGCCATTGTAGCAAGACAGCTGGAAGTTTAACAAGTGTCACAATGTAACATCTTTGAAGGTTTAGAGAATAATTTACCCTATACCGGTAGAACTGTCTGGTACTAAATGGATATCGTCCAAGATTTGTGCACTTTCGGCAAAACAAACTCCCATAAAAACTCCAGTTCTAGTTCCTTCCAATTCTTTAGGATTCAAACCAGCATCCATGATAGCTTCAACACTCTTTTCGAGTAATAATTTTATAATCGGATCCAACGTCATAGTTTGCCTGTAGTGCACCCCGAAGAAACCAGCATCGAATTTTTGCACATCGAAAATTTTACCAGTGTAATTACAAATTTCCGGATGGACAATCGTCCAACGTCGGCCATCATCATTCACAAGCTCAACTTTCGCATTCAGATTTTCACCAAATTCTTTAACGTTTCGAGAATCGGGAAAACTTCCCGAAATTCCTTAAAATTGTGTGTGAATATCTTAGTACAATTAGACAGTTAAAATACTTACCCGAAATCACGACCGATATTCCGTCCATTATTACTCGAGAATACAAGAACGACAACAGTCGAAATACTTCCATTTTGCGATTAAATAGGCTGCATTTATAGTATTATTCATGATTGCTGATATTTTGCATACTCAATTGTCGTATTACTAATTGGTTAATAATCGATTTGCTACATCACGTAACCGATGCACGTAACATACAATGCACTTCAATAATTCATAGTTCAGTGTCACTAATGTTTTGAATTTGACGATTTGATTTCGGCCTGGTGACGTTAAGTCACGTTAACTACATGGTGATACTATATTACACCGACAATGCTTCAGGGTTGCCTTTTTATGTCAAAATAAGCCCAAATCTTCATATGTAATTCCGCAAAGGCTTGATGGGATCTCACATTTAACATTTCTACTACATTCTTCAGAGGCATGACAACAAAAATCGAGAAAAACTTTGGGATGGTCGGGTGACCTAAAAAATGGAATTGTCAATCTTGCCAATGACTTTCAACCGATTCCCATTTTTTAAGGTTTTTGTATCCACGATGGAACAGGTTAGCTATCTGAAATTTTCGCGAAAACCTAGATAGCGACACATTTCAAATATCAACAAACTTTAAAAAGAGGTGGAACTATTTTCTTTACACTACGAGGTAATTCCTGAACATTTTGAGCTTTGGTTGATTCCAATTCATTGAAGATTATGGGATTTACAGCACATTAAGTAAGACAAGTTTTTGACAAAAACAGAGTTTTCACAAAAACTTTCATATAGGTTCAAGTCAATAACTTTCGTGTTATTCATCAGATTATGTATATGTGTACGAGTATTAGAGACAGCCTCAATTGTGCAATGCGTTTTAAGAGTACAGGAACAAAACGGTTATCCAAAAATATGTAGCTGCAAACACAAGGTGACAGCTCTCCTAAATAACTAATCTGCACCGCGTGGGCTATGAAATTTTAGTTCAGATCAGTTCAGATAAAAAATCAAGGGTCAAACGCAAGCTACCAAGCTAGTAGTCCACGACATTTCGAAATCAATTTTTGGACCTAATCAGAGACGTCAAATTGTACACTAATCGTCAATGATATAGAGACACCTCGATTAGCGGCGCCGGTATGTAGGCAACCGATTATAAGTCAATTTGTGTACTGCCATGAACGAGCTTTGCCAAAGACGACTAGGTATGTTCTGACAGCTCAAAAATTTCTAAAAATAACGTATTTTTCACTTGATTTTTGTGAAAAAAGTCATTTAAAATGTGTTTATTTACGAATAATTCATGGATATATTAGCGTGCTTTAGTAATATTTGCGTCGTTGAGTGCTTCAACTATGATTGTATTGTGATTGATGTCGAATTGGTGTTATTCAAAAATGCATAGGATTCGGCAGCATCCAGATTTGAAGACACCAACATCTGTAGTCAAAACAGCTCCCGGGCGACAGACATATAAGAGCAACCAAAATGTTAACGTTGTAAAATAAATACTACGAACAAATTCAATATGGAAATAATAACTGCTCTTTATTTATACAATAAATAGCTCTTTTCCTCTAAAGTACGTGTGATTGGCGGCCTTGGCCCGTTTAGAACCACTAGGTCCTGCTGAAGAGTATTTTTGCTGCATTTCTTCGGACAAAACTATGTTCCAATTTAAATTTTTGTCACAAATTATAATAAATAACTAACAACTTGAATAAAAGACATCGGTTGACCCAGCTGACAAAGAGTGTGAGGTTACGTTTGTTGTGTTGCCGAAAGTCGGTTTATGAGCATGCCCATCAGCAATGTTTAACTTTGTCCGGTACGTGAGACGCATTTCAAATTTAACGTGATCTTAAATTTAAGCAGTACCGCGTCAGGCAGAGTAGGTGAGATCGGCCATTAATGAACAATCTTGTGCATCTGCTATTTGTTTAATCATTCACTTTTTGTCTTCTTTGTTGCGATCACGGGAGAAACCAAATACGTCAGTTGAAGAATCTCTGCAGAGATCGCACGAATCGATTGAAAAATATTTGAAAACTAGACGAATCTACGCTCTAGGTGACCATTGAGGGACCATAGGGAAAACGATACAAAAATCCAACTCGACAATCCATTTTCCAACTTTTTTGGAAATTCTGCATTTCTGGCACCATTTTTAATAGAACGTGATGTGTCCTCAATTGTTATTAGGTACTGCCGAAAATGTATTAAATCATATTTTTTGGTTTTATTTTTACATTTGGAAATACGAATTTTTCCATCAAGATGTTGTGAATATGGATTTGTCACCCTGTTTTGAAAACAACTTACATGATATTGTGGGTGGTATTTTTATTTCTATCCGGTTTTGTATTCTGAATTGATTCCCTCCCCCCACCCAGGATGAAAATTCGCCCTTACCTTACCTCTGGGTATCCAAAACGTTTGACCTACTCTGTGGCGATAAGTAATTTTCGTAGGTAAATAGGCATGGGTTTGACTCTAGTCAATGAAAAATCTATTCAAGATATTTACATGGACTCAATCCAATTCCATCAATTAAGTATACAATTGTATTCAGTGCAAGTGAACAATACTTCATTACAGAAGGTGAGGACGCACATGCTGAAATTTTCCTGCATAGGTACTGAGCATAATGTCGAAGGCGAATTTTTTTTTGTTGAATCTACGAGGGAGAGTGTACCTACGTGCTAATGTTTCAAAAAGAAAATGTTGATGAGACAATGCCAATACCCTAGACTAGACACAATGAGACTTTAATGGTCATTAATGCCTAAATTCTCATATATTTTGTGCCACCTAGAAATTTTCGTAATTACCATTCAAAATGCTATTCAATAAATGGCTTCGTAATTCTATTATCAAATGACACGGTATCCCCTCCAAATTTGTAGTTTTGTGTGAATATTGCAAAAGCATCGAAATACAATTTGATGTTCGTATTACAAGCTCAAGAAGAGCGAGAAGCTTATTTTTTGCAAAATTATTAGGAATGTGCCGATAATTTAGCCAATGCCCATAATAGGTCCTTTTACCTTATACCTACCTCTTATAAAGGAAATCTTCTCTTTATGGGTGAGAGGACCTCAACAATGCCATAAGAGAAACCCAGACGTTAGCCTGCTTTTACTGAGAAGTAGAAGCAGAAGTTTTTGGGAACGGTCATCAAGCTTTCAAAATTGTGGAGGGCGAGTAACTATCGCAACTCCAGGCCGTTCATTCGGGCTAATTGTGCCACCTCTACCATAAGACCTACTTTTTTACATGGATTCCGAACCATCACTGTATACAACATACAAAGCACGAATGAGGAAATTCAAACCCCAGACCTCCGGTTAGACCTGTGCTCACGTACTTGAACGTTCTACATCAGGCTACCTGAAGGCCCGTTGTATGAAGATGAGGCAACAAATACCGTTTCTCTGGTGGTTAGAGAGAGATTTTCTCATAGGACACATCGATTCTTGCCTGATAGAAGTAGGTACGCTTACGGTCCCAACTCAAGGTTTGGCTAAATTTACCCGCGTTTAAATTTTGTTCAAATGAGTACTTAATCTTTTATTTTTATTTTAATTGCGAAAATAAATTATCAGTTAGATTGCGCCCGTAGGTTAATTAGTGTTTCTTTTTTCAAAATGTTTGTGGTAATGAGATAAGAAAATGATATATAAGGGTACTCGATTTTGCTACGTTCATACAGACAAATATTGTGGGGTACTGAACATACTTCGGTGAAAAATGTCTAAACTTGCGTTGTATTTTATTGTGATGACCATGATTGTCATCCTGATGGCCACAAGTACATTCGCTGAGCCAGATCCCGATCCCGAAGGTGGACGTGGCCATGGGGGAGCAAGTGGTATTATTGTTAGAGCCAATGCTGAACTTGCTAAGGCTGACAAGAATCATGTAAGTATCTTAGGGATTGTGATTATGTTAGGAGGACCAGTTACTCAGTGCTCAGTTATCTTTTAACCGAGAAAATGTGTGTCTACCCAATATAAAATCATAGAAAGAGGCAATGGGATTGGAGTTTTTCCTTTCCCTCTCGGATAACGTATGTTCTGGCAGAAAAGTTTCACGAAAATCCAATATCGGAACAATAATTCTTAAGGCACTCACATCGATGAAATAAATTCGTTGTTTTATTCTTATTCCAGGTCAAAAGTATTGGCAAATAACAGGAGTGAAATCCATTATTCTTATTTAAAAATATAATGTTCCATGAAATTAAAGTCTGTCATTTATATGTATTTTACCCCAACCGACAATCATAGATATTAATTGTAAAATAGTCTATTCAAGGTAAACTGAACATCACGTGACCTAAGTTGCTTAGCAAAATTTAAATGAAAAACATTGATGACCATTGACTAATGACAGCTATTTGTCAGGTACTTTGGGGTCACGTGATGTTCAGTTTATCTTGAATAGACTATATCTTGATTGATAAAGCTCAGTTCATTACTCCGAAGTGTGTATTTAAGCTGTAGCAATAACATACATACAGGGCTGTTCAATTAAGATATCCGCTCGAATTTTCTGCCAAACTACCAACACGAGAAAAAAAATAATCACAAGGAAATGTAGCCTAAAGTCTTAGCTTCAAAATCAAAAAGTTTCGAACAGAAGTCAGAGAGCGGCACGAGAGCTTTCCAAAACCTCACAACACTTTTGGTCCAAGTGCTCTAGTTTTTGAAATATCGACAAATTAGTCGGGTCGATTTTACATTTAAGATGTCCGCTCCGATTCTTCGACCCGACCAGACCCGACTAATTTGTCGATATTAATTGAACAACCCTGTATACACGTTAGTCAATTAATGGGAGCGGTAATTAAGTATTGATTACCTGTAACAATAACGAGAACTGTCCGTGTCATGAACAGCGTTAAGAATAAGGAAAGAAGTTGGGCGCGCAACCAAACAGGTTACCCATTGCCAACTGTAGGACCTCAGAGTCACTACATTACATTGATAGTACATTATTAACCAAGGTAAAGAAGTTTGCTATTATCGCCAAGCGGCAACGGTGATTTTTTAATGGCGGAGAAGCTCTTCGGTACGCCTTCGGGGACCAATGAGAGAGTCTGGGAACAATAATTTAAAAAATAAATCTGCTTCCTTCTCTCCATTATTCGGTAAAAACGGAAACGGAAATTTGGCAACATACATATTGAGGATGGTTGATTTACTGGTGGGTGATTTCTTTATACATTATGACCAGGTGATGGTCTTCTATTTGAGTGTGTCTTTCCTTCATCCATTTCAGTCCCCTGCCATCCTCATTCAGCAGCGATTCTACACTTTCCTCTCTCCCTCGCAATTCCTCACAATCTCATCCCTTATTTGTTCCACAGTCGCCCTCAAGAAAAACAAATGAACCCTCCAAAAAGGAAGTTAAATCACTTTTTTGTCAGGTGATTTGTTCTTGGCAAAACAGTCATGAAATTAACTTTTTGTAGGCCAATGTGTTTTTCATAAAAAATTACCCCAAAAATTGGTGCGAATTTAGGGTGAAATCGACCATTCAAGAGTGAATAATTCCAAAACTGTGGACCGTAGCGACATCAAACAAAAAAACTTTTATTGAGTAAAATCATCAGCCAGACGATTCCATTTATTGGAACATCGGTAATTTTAAGGGAGGAAAAGTTAAGACCGTCATTTGCAAATTCTTGTAGTGCTAGGTGGCGCCCCCCCCCGGAAATACAGCAAAATGTGTGTCCAGATAAGTATTCCCCGTACCAAAAACCCTCGTGTACCAATTTTTGAATAATTATTCCCAAAACGTGACAAAGTATTCAAGAAAATTGAAATAAAAATTTTCATTCCAAAACCCTGTAGGTAACTTTTTCATTATCAACTTTTGGACTCAGGTCATTTTTGTTAAATCGTTCTATTTTGACCTCAGAAGTATGTGGTAGCGCGTTGTACACGTATTTCAAAGACACCCCGTAGTTTTGGTTTGAAAAATCTTAACTTGGACTGGAAAATCTAAAGTGACAAGCAATTTTTGATGAACCCAATTTGCGTAGCTAATATTCATTTGGAAGTAGATGATAAATCGAAACCCTGTGCGTCGCACTTTACAATTGTCCCTCTTATCATTTTAAGCGCAGTCCCTGACAAGATACCAATTTTTCATTTTCGTCTAATTGCGAATAGTAATTATTAACCAAGGTAGAGAAGTTTGCTATTACTGCCAAGCGGCAAGTTCATATCCCGAGCCGCAGGCGAGGGATATGGGCCGCGAGGCAATAATAGAAATCTCTCTCTACCGTGGTTAATAGACTATTTTATTCACTACTAGAAGATGAATTCTCTTTTTGGTTTAACATTTTACATGCTCGAGAAGGCGCGCGCCACTGAGTTGACACCGTTGACAGCAAATATTATATACCAAGGTAAATAATATCCATTATTTACCCCTTTTTTGACAAGTATTACCAAGGTAGAGAAAATCAACTTCACCCCCGTCAAATCGGTCAATAATGACGCCTTCTAGAGCTAGTAGTGAATAAAAATAATTATTAGCTAGATGACACCCGTTGGTTAATTATAGTGTTCCTTTCGCAATTTTTGTAGTAATGAGATAAGAAAATGATATAAAACAGGTGTTCGGTTCTTCTACGTCCATACAGCATACATCATAGATACTTACTGAATACATTTCGGTGAACTAGACGTGAAGAGAAATGCCTAAATTTGCGTTGCATTCCATTGTGGTGGCAATGCTTTTAATTCTGGTGACCACAAGTACATTCGCTGAGCCTGATCCCGAACCCTTGGGTCGTCGTCGTGGTGGACGTAATGTTGATAGGACCGGATACGCGGAGTTGGTTTAAGTGGTGGACTAAATAATGTTGTTTCTGTTGTCAATGATGCTGTCAATGCTGTAGGTATACAAGGGACTATGCATATTTTCTTAAGGGCCAGTTACTCAGAGCTCAGTTAATTTTCAAACTAGAGTTTCTGTCTCCAACCTTCAACAAGGTAATCAATAACTGATCCGAACTTAGTTTCTCAAGCACGCATCTACAGTGATACATGATGTCATCTTTATTTTGATTTTTTTACGAAACTTCTATGGGAAATTTGGAAGTGTACAATTTGTATTCATATTGGTCATCGTGAAAGCATGCAGAGCAGACGAATTAAAAAATCTGAACTTCAACGATATTCAAGATTTTGAATTTTCATTGTTTTTTCACTCTGAGAAACATCAAAAATGGCATGTCTCGTATTTGCAATCCGATTAGTAGGCGTATAGCTCAGTCGAAGTCAATAACATTAATCAAACGACAAAAAGATAAAGAGCAAGTCAAAACCAATTACATAAAATGACTCGAACACAAGTATTTCAAATGCTCGTCCTTGAAAGTACATTTTTGCGTTGTTGCTAATTGTACCTGCAAATCGCTCTATTCTGATTGGTCGCATCAGAGGTAATAATGTTTACTTTGTTCTTTCGAAATGTCACTTTATTTCATCGATATCAGTAACACGGCACATAATTACCGAAAATTACTTATGATAATAGTACGATTAATATCTAGGAATAGATAGAATTAACTATAAGGTAGGTTGCAGCCCGTGCAGGATAATCACCTTTTTTCCACAATGTTCATTATAATGAGATAAGAACATGATATACAGGGTTATCATTTAAGTCCGGTCCCCACGTGACCTACCGAAAGTAGGCAACCCAACTAACATCATTGGCGTAACAAGCAGATTCCGTGAACTATAATGTTTTAATAAATTCCTCTGACACATAAAATTGGAAACAGCCAAATCAAACCTTGAAAAGTGAAGAACACTGGTGGTTTTTGAGCAATCAAGTGTTGCTGCAGTTCTTCAATGGTGCGAGACCTAAAGCACTCAAAATCTTCCGTCTGACTGACACTGACAAATTATCGAAATATTCGAAAAATGACGCCACTGGTGACTTTGACACAAATATAACTAAAAGCAACCCAAAAACTACCCATATCCCCAAATATGTATAACAAGTTGCCTAACTAATGGTCACGTGGCGACCTGGCATTTACGAAAGCCCTGTATAAGTGCGCTCGATTCTTCCACATAATTATACTTCCATATACCTTTGCATCGTATGTAAGTACATACTAAATATACTTTGATAAACCAGAAGTGAAGAAAAATGTCTAAAGTTGAGTTGTATTTCATTGTGGCGACAATGATTGTCATTCTGATGGTCGCAAGTACATTCGCTGAGCCTGATACCGAACCCGGGCCTCGTCGTACAGCTTCACGAAGACGTAAAAATGTCAACAAAGGAGAGTTTAAAAAACTTCCCGATGTAGGTGGTGGTGGTGGTGCTGGTTTTGAAGCTGTAAGTATCTCAGGGATTTCTCTAATTCTCCTAAGGACCAGTTACTCAGTGCTCAGTTATTTTTTAACCAAAAGTTGACGTTTTTAATTTGCAACAGGGTAATGATTAACTGATCCAGCAGGCACGAATCCACAGTGAATATTAAAGTGGACGTAACCAGTCGTAACTTTGTAGTGAGGAACTAGTTTTTGAAGTCTTGGTGTCAATTGTTGTCAACAATGGCTCTGAGTATAAAATTAAGTTAGAAAAAATGATTATTGTTTGAGATTTTTAGAATGTGAAAATAAGCAAAATTCACACACTTTTGAAAGCTTAATTTAGGCCTTAAATTCAATTAAACCATACTTAATTTCCACTCAGAGCCAATGAAAGAGGTTTCTCTTCTGATTGCCGGAAATTTCATCGAAAAATATTGACTATTTTTTGAGCTGGATTGGAAACATTGGTCTATTACCATCCTTGTCACTCTCATGTGAAACCTGAATTGACCGTCTCTATCCGAAATGGCAACCATAAAGTCAAACTTCTACCCTCTCACTAATGTCATTTTTTGGCGAACATTTAGTTTTGAAACACTATGCTCTCATTGGCCGTGGTTACGAATAAGTAGCCTCAAAACCAATGAGATCACAGTGTTTTAAAAATAAATGTTCGCCAAAAAACCACAAAAAACGACATTAATGTCACATAAGTTGTCATTTCAATGCGCTCACTTCGTTGAACTGAAGATGTCTTTTTATCCTTATTCCAGGCCCGAAATAGACAATATTCCAGGCCGGCTGCGCGCAAGCGCGAAATTCCTATAATTATAAACAAGTATAAGGCGCATATATGCCCATGTAATTTGAAAATCGTCAAGAATTCAATCAGGGCCAAAAATTCTAATAAAAACCTATTCAGGATGACTGACTAATGGTGTATCATTACATTTTCAAACTCTTAGATGGCGGAGATCTGTTTACAATTTATAAATAAATTATTGAAAAAAATGCGCTAATTCAAATTCTAATGTTGGTGATCATGGATAAACTGACACTTGTTTTTGTCATGTGGGCCGTTATCGGCGCGGGAAATTCAAATTTCTCACTAGGGTTTTCGTCATCTCTTCTTCCAGTATCATTGTATCTTTGTTTTTGCTGAACATGTGAAATTTCACAAATTTATGTCTGTCTGAACATGTTCGGTGCACCGGATATTTTATAAAGTATCAGTACTATCTCTAAATTGAATTCGAAATCTTTTTATTTTGCATAAGATTACCTACATGGAATCACGTGACTCTATAACTACACTGTGTACTTTTCGGACTGTTCACTAGATGGCGTTTATTCCTGGAATGACGTCTATTCTGGCGAGCACGACGAAGACCATAAATTATTTTTATCATAAAATACATACATACATATAGGTAATGTTGCATGAAATTAAAGTCATTTATACATCACCGAGTTCTACTTGGGCCTCAACAATCGATATATCTCGTTAACCGAAAAGGATTTAAAAACAAATATTCAAATTAACATTGGAGGCCTTGCTAAGGCGAATTCAATGCTGCCTCACTTATCTCGATATGATTTGGAGTTCGGTATTCAGACTGATGTTCATTATTTCTTCAACTACTAGGGCAATCCAGAGAAAATTGCCAAATGATAAAAACAGCTCATGGTTAAAGTGCAACGCTGGGTCACTCAGCCGGGTGTCCCTTTAATTTCAAAAGATATCATGGTTTTACTGAGACAATGTGGAAAAATCAAATTGCAATTCATAGAAATCATTCTGTCCCAATGTTTTTTTTTAGTTCTGTCCAAATCGCATGAATAGTACTTATCTCTCGACTTATCTTATTAATCATGCCAGAAATCTCGACTGATATCGTAGTTGAGTTGCTGTCTGTTTGGTGAATGTCGACGGAATGCAAAGGCTACAAAAAACAACAATCACAAAACTGTGACAGAATGACTTTACTAGCTATGTAGTTGCATTTTTCTACAGCCTCATCCAGGGTCTCCCAAAATCACCGCAGGACCCAGTAATGGCGGATTCCTGACGGAATTTTCAACATCAAATCACTTTTATAACGGGTTCAGAACATGATATAGGTAATCGAATTCTTTTACTTGAACATTTCATGAAAGAGACCGACATATTCAGCATCTAATGGTCTCGGTTTCAGGTCATCTAAAATCGTGTTGATTGCTTCTTTGCTCCTCCCGCTCACGCAAACTAGGCGAGGCAAATCGTCTTTAGGCGTTCCTTCATTGATCTTCATTTTAGGATTCCATTCCAATAGCAAAGGACAGTTGCTCCCTCCGAATCCAAAATTGTTGACACCAATCAATTCGTGATCGTCATCAAACGGAGTTGGATTGGTTACAACTTTCAGTTTTCCATTGTGCAATCCTTCCACTCCTATTCTGGTAGTCTTGAAATGCAAGTTAGGTGGTATAAATCCAGTTTCCATAGCCAATATTGCCTGAAATTGTAAATGAGTTTTCACAAAAGTCTTTCTATTCCTTAATATGATGGGTCCTACTTTTGCAATCGATACAATTCCTGAAGATGGTTCCGTGTGGCCTATGTTGGACTTGACTGATCCAATCAGCAATGGTCTATCTCGTCTTTCTAAGAATACCTTGGAAATCGCTTCCAATTCTTGTGGATCTCCCGCAATCATACCTGAATTTACAAATGGTGATAAGTAAGTAGGTATACTACGTACTGTAATGTAACACTGTTCGCCCCCTGGTGAACGAATTGTAGAAATCGCTCGGAATTAAATAAAAATTCCAACACAAGACATGAAAGTGTCGAGGAAAAGATAAAGGTCAAATGACAAGCAACAATTTATTAAAGATTTTGTTATTTTATTCAAATTTGTATTATTTCTCAAAACACCTACAACAGTACAAGCATTTATTTTAAATCAAGAAAGAGTGGTGATGTTCCAAGGTACCCGAAGGTATCGAGAAATCCACCCGAGTAATTGACAGAGAAAGAACACACCAAAAAAACTCCGTCAACTCGAATTGACATGGCCAAATTACAGAAACTATCTTGGACAATGAATCTCGTGACAAAAAGACAGATATCGTCTTCGCAAAATCAATTAAAATCTCGCGCTCACACACACACATCAGCATCATTATTTCATACAAAGTACATGAAGAAATGGTTAGTAAACGACGCAGATGGCACAGCACAATTCAATTCAAAATAATCAGGGACCCAACCGAACTCCTTTCTATAGGCAGTTGCTGGTAATGTTGCGTAACGACAGCGACGGAGCAACCTAGAAAGCCCTAAACCCACATATTCTTACATACGCTCCGCTAAAGTTGAGCCCAATCTATTAAATACCTTGACCGTCTCGCTGACCCCCCCTTTCACATCAGGAACAGCCCCACGAATTCCCCAAAAATGTAAATGTTATGACATAGTAATTTAATCGTTGGACGGAAGGAAGTGTTCACTGCCGCTACGACTTCGAAGAGAAGTACACATTATTTATGAAAATGTTAGTCTGTCAACAAGGCCGAAACATACACAAGAACTCGCCTTTCTGTCAATTTGAAACATTGGTGTGTGACTTTTGAGCAGCGGCCAATGTCAAATGAAGGGTTTACAACGCACTCTTCATAGACTTCTTTCATCAAATTTTCTTGTGCTACCGATGACGGGAAAGTGATTCCTTCTTCTTTGTAGCCATCACTGTTAGTTTTGACGTGTACAACTTCACAGTAAACTCTTCTGGCGTCTTCTGCTTTTTCAAGCAGTACGACACCGATGGTTTCAGATCTTGTATAGCCATCTGCCGAATCGTCAAATGATTTACATTTTCCATCGCTATTCAAAACGCCCAACCTAGAATAATTTTGGGATGAATTTAAATTTTATGAAAAATGATATTCCAATATTTTGCTACCTAGAGAATTGCAATGAAGCGTAGGGATGTAAGCACAAATTATATCCTCCAACAATTGCTTTATCACAGTCTCCACGTCTAATAGCTGATAACGCATGTTCAAAGACAAAAAATCTGTAAATTTCAATTTTTCGTCCTCCGACCAGCTGCAGAAAAATCGCAATATCCTTGGAACTATTAAAGATACAAGAATCGACAAATTTTTTTCTGAAAGCTGACATTCTAGGCTCTCTTTTTCGTGCGAAAGTTTTTACCGATTTTGGTTGTCATGTCTCTGGTAAACTTAGTGAGTGTATTAAATGTCACACCCTGTATCTATTGGACGTTTACGGGTCTACCCAGTGAGCAAAGATCAGTCCCAAATACATCACCTAGTAACCCCAATGAGTTGTTGTTACATCGCAATGTAACGCACATAGGCACAGTTGTGTACATAGTGATACTCAGCAGAATATTATTGTGACTCGCGTGGGTATCTTTCGAAACATTTCAAAAATCTCCTAGGACCTCCCACCCGCCCAAACCTCGCAATAAAGTTTCTATTAAAATAAATTATAACAACCTTATCATAATATTTAACACCTTAAATTATCTGAAACAGTTGAGTGAACCATGTCAGAGATGACTCACTATCGAAAACTCGATTTTCTAGCCTGAAATGACAATTTTATATTAGACTAGTCGAGTCCAGACGGATTCCCCATTTTCAAAAACCATAACTCAATCAGTCAGGAAAAATTGTGCCATAAGTGATGGATCACCCTGTAGGTAGTATGAGTTGATAAATAGCACAGATTTGTCATGAATTCTTACCTTATTCAGTACACCACTTCCGAATGAAATAGACAGCGGCACCCGGCTTCAATTTGTTCACTGATTATTATTGTGTGGCACTCACTCAACACAAAGCACATCACCTTCTGTTTCCAACGCACATGGAGAATAACAAGCATAATGCGCACGTGCATCAACTGCATTTATGACACGAGGCAGATTCTATAGACGATCTCATGGTGATTACCGTGGGAGTTCCTATGGTTCTTGCTTTGAGTGTTCTCTTAGACTTAACCTTTGGACTTAACTGATACCATGATTATGAGAATACAGTGCGACATCGCGGTAGTATTTCTTTGAGACCATCTTAGAAAGAGTTCCTCGGGACACAGATTGGCATCCTGCAGTTGCAGTTCCCAATGAACTATTCTACGGCAAATCCCTAAGAGGTAACACTGAGCAAATCACAATGTGACAAAAACAGCACCTCTCGAAGATGTTCCAAGGAAAGTCTTGCTCACTGGGTATATTTACCTGGACCTTTCTTCCTGGAACACGCTGTATAATGCACTTGTGGACCATTTTTGGACCATTGCTGAACTATTGGTGGACCATTTCTGAACTATTTTGTTGCGCACAATTTATCAGAGTTGCAATATCGAGAAAATATTGAATAATAAATTATAATTACGATAGAATACTTATATGCAATTATATTTATTTATAACCGAATATCCATGATAAGTAAAAATTAACACAAAATTACATCGAAACGTCCCTAGGATATTTCCCCTTTGGCCACTGTAATTAACAATGGGTGAACTTCCGTTTTTGGCTTGAAAATCGATCATCGGAGTTGGCCCATGCGTGGACGTCCATTCACCATCCAGGAAGAAAACAGCCGAACCTGGACGTCCATCGGACGATATGTGCACCTTGGGTTGTCCATTCTATTCCTATATGCCTGTGCGAACAGGAGACTGCGAATTAGAAGTTGGTAATAACTCGGATATAGTCTTTCCAAGATAAACTGAACATTACGTACTAAGCAACTTAGGTCACGTGATGTTCAGTTTTTCTTGGAAAGAGTATAATAGTTTGGTTTTTGATTTCAACTTGCATGATGAATGAGAATGAGACTGCTTAGGCATCATCGATGGCATCAGTTAGTATCAAGTCACAAACTACAGGTGCTGCATTTTGGAGACATGGGAATCATTCACATCACAGATTTCTACCAATGAGAAGGTGAACAGTCGCTGAGCAGACAATCCATGAATGAATCCCCAAAAATTCCAAAAATACAACCCCAGGTAGGTATATCTTCTGATAATTTGATTGATGATTGTGATCATGACGACCTGAGTTGTCCAAAGCTTTCGACCCAACTCTGTTTTTCATGGAGTTTGGGTCTGTGACATTGAAAACTGGGCCCTATCAGGTAGCAGGTGTCGTTTGGGTCACCTTGATGAGACTATCACCTGTCGCCATTTTCCTATTTTTGTTCATTTATGAAAAATGATTACTAGGCAGGTGGGTTAATTATTTTGCTTGTTATCACCATGTACGTAAAAATTAGATAAAGCAATGGTATATAAGTGTGATGGGTTCTTCATGCTCCACATAAACATACAACCAAGTTCCTTCTTCAGTAGTATCCGTAGACGTACAATAAGACCAAGATGTCTAAACTTGTGTTGTATTTTATCGTGGTGACAATGATCGTCATTCTCATGGTGGCAAGCACATTTGGAGACCCCGAACCCGGCGCTAAACGCGGGGGAGGTGGACGTGGGGGAGGTAGCCGTGGACGAGGTAGCCGTGGACGTGGAAATACACGTGCCAAACCAAAGAAAACCAGCAAAGGTGGCAAAGGCGGAAAAAGCACCAGAAGAACTGCAACCACTCTGGCCCCTCCAGCCCCTGATGCCAGCAGTGGTTTAGGTATCAGCCCTACTGTAAGTAACCCAGAATCTATTTTCCTCATACGAAACAGTTGGCTGATGATCCCTTCACATTCAACTGAAAGTTGAATTTGTTGTTATGAATCTCATTTTTGGCATCATGGGTAACCCAGGAACTGATTGCTAGTGAAACGTCAACTGATAATTGATCGATAGCCCAACCACACCGATTTTTTGTTTGCCTAGAATTGTTACATCAAGAGATGATTCATCACTTGATGCCAATAGTCGCTTTGAACGATCGGTTTGGTTGAACCGAAGAGGTATGGCTTATAAGTGTGGTGAAAATATTTCCACGTTCCACTTGCTTCCATTAAAAACTAGTCCTTATAGATTTCATTTTATTCGAATTTGGGTGCTATGGGCCCCTTCATTGCAAAATGATACATTGCCATGTATTGGATGAATCGAATTACAGAAAACAAGCAATTAGTTCTTTGATGTCTATGATGATGTCGGATCAATCTCGCTTTTCATGCTCACTTTTCATGATTTGTAGGTTCAATGATTTTTTTCATGATAGATCAACTTGAACCACAACATCAATATCCCTTCAGACCTGTTCAGTGGCTCTGCACCAGCACCTGCCCCAGCCCCCGCTCCTGCGGAGGATACAGGAGAAGCAATAGAATGAGCCTGATCATTTTTAATATGTGTAAAATAAAAGCAGGCGTTAAAGAAATTTTTTGTAATTCATTGACTTGTATTCGCAAGATTGGGCACTTGTGGTGGATCTTTATTGAATATTCAAATTCCTGTAGTAAAATTATTCAGAATGTAGGAATACATTGCTTAACCGGAAATTACATTTAAAGTTTCGCAACAGCTTGATGGCACCAGATTCATTTTCAAATGATCATGAACTCCTCAACCCACGCTTTAACGTGATGAAAACTGAAAACATTTTGATAACAAGATACGTACCATGCCTTTCATTAGGTTGTTAAGATCACTCTGTACAATTACTCTGAAGGATATGATGCTTTCGTAATTGCAAACTCATGCCTACAGACAGATTAGAGTTTAACATCTAGACAATAAAGTATTTGACATCATTTATTCATACCATTTTAGACATGAGAAAATTTATTCAACTCGTCAGATGTTTCAAAGTACTGCATTAGCAATAAGTATTACACGACACGTTTGAATATTCATCAAGATATACGGTGTCCCAGAATTCCACCGACAAACTTTAACCGTATACAGATCGTCAGAAAATGTGACGATTTGACCTAGAGATAACGACCCATCAAACCATAAGAATCGAATACGAAATCGAAAATATGTTGAAAATCATCCCGGCAAGTTTGCATATCAAAATTACGTTGAAATACGAAACGACCCTTTTGGAAAGATCCAAGAGAGCGACATGACGTCTAACGATTTCGACAAAATACTTCTCCATCTCCTTGCGAAACGAATCGCTTACGATTATACGAATTATCTGAGGAAATTCTGCGTTGATGTTGCAGAGATAGATACTGCGCTCGAACTCACGAATGGTAATCTGGTTGACGGCGCAACTCTTGAGTGTTTTGTGAAAGTTGTTCTGCAAATCGCTGGCTAGAATTTTGAATGGCTGTGCGAACAAAACCAAGATGCTCATCACGATTGTCTCGATGATCGTATGGGCCCAACCCATGTTCATGTGGCATAAAAGTTGCCATATGTAAGTCAATTCGTAAAACGGAGATTCCAGGGAATCGTAAGGATACCAGATTGGCATGAGAGGCCCTCCACCGCCCCCGCCAGCTATGCTGCTCTTTTCTTTTTGTCCGAAACCATGCAGGAACCTGCAACATAAAATCAAATTTTACCCGTTCGCCCAACGGGTCGAGAATTAATAAAAATAAGAAAATAATATATTCAAAATGAATATCACTTAACCGGAGGAGTACCTAGCTTGCGCCATACCTCCTCCGATAAAGGACAAACTCACGCTTGACCGACACCACCTATTGCCGGGTACTCCCGTACGTTATGAGAAAAGAAGAAAATTATATTTTGGAGATGCATCCAGCGTAAAACTATTTACAGGGTAGTGCCCAAAGAAGAAAATAAAGGTATGTTTAAAGACTCTGGTTTCTTTGAAAGCGAAGGTTTAAATTTAAAGGCTGTTGACGAAATGTCGATGTTAATATGACCGGTTAATGTGCAAATGATTGTATTGGCAGCGCCAGGAAGGCCCCCACACTTCCCACGGAGCTCATCCTGGGGAGCGTTAAGGGACGGACAAGAAATTAGGCGATGTGCAGGAGTATCAGGTACCCCACACACCGTACACAGATCGGAATTGACTTTCCCTATTCGGAACAAGTGGCATTGAAACTCGCTATAAGACGAGAGAAATGAAACAGTTTCGCGACTAAGATCGCACTCGAAATCCAGCCAGAAACTTATGTTAGGTATCATTGCATAGGTATTGCGACCCTTACTCGACTCATCCCAACGGTGTTGCCACACGTCAAGAGAGCGAACAGTGATCGCAGTTTTGAAAGAAGAAGAATCGGCAAAGTCTGTACTGACAAATGTCAAAAAATTCAAGGCGACCCGCGCCACTACGAATGGAGGAAAAAGCCATTCGCTCAGCCAGCAAGATGTCCAATGGTGGAACTTTAGCCAGAACGCATAGAGTGTCCGTAGGAACGGTCACGTAAGCCTGGAGCATAGTCCGAAGACATGGCCCCTGAAGCTCGGCTAGCTTACGCTTAATCCGAGAGTGAAAAAGCCGATGACCCCAAACGGGGAGTGCGTAGGATATAATAGGAAGAGTAGCGCCACGATAGATGGTCATCAAGGAGCCGCGAGGAGCACCCCACAGCTTCCTTGTATAGCGCCGAAGCGCAGCAAAAGTAGATTTGGCCTTGGCCACGACGTTCGTTACATGCGTGACGAACGAGAGCTTTTCGTCAAGATAAACCCCAAAATACTTAGCGACCCGAACCCTACGTATAGGATAGGGGGAGAGGGTGGTAGGAGGTAGGGGGGGGGGGATTAGTTAATTCTGGCTCTAACTAGTAAAAACATCCTCAACTGATTTCAGGTTTTAGTCAAAAACCAAGAATCCCAAGTGAATACAGATTATTAACTCGGAGGGGTGAGTGGGTGGTTGTCTAGAGTACAGAACATGTGATTGCGATTGCAATAGAACTTTACTAATGTAAGTTAGTTTAATCTCTCAATTTAACCTTCTCATTATAACAATGATTCATTCCATCAATATTCCTTTATAAGTTTGATATTTCATCTGCAATGTCCGCGTTAATCCTATGAGATAGTTTTAAGTTTTTCAGGACTGTTGTATGGCTTCCTTCAAATTCTTCAATGGTTGATAAGTTTTCACATAAATCTCTCAATCCATAATCTTCTGATGCAGATGCGTCCAACAGTTCACTGGCTTTGTATAATTTCACGCAACTCTTAATTTTTCCGAATTTTGGTTGATACCTTTCCAAATCTTTAAGTCTTAGGTACGACGCTAGAGATGCAGACTTCATGTATGCTCTCACGCTTTCCGGAGGGTTTTCAGTTAATCCTTCCATTACAAGGTCTATTCTTTCGTCGAAGTTTTTACACTGGAGCATTTCACCCTAAAATTCAAATTAACTTTAATCATTTTGTGTCATTTAGCAAAAAAGATTATCGTTTACTTGTTCCTTCAAACTAAATGATTTATTGAAGTAATGTTGGACAGTGTGGATAATAACTCCAGTTTCTAGCTTGGCATCCGTTGAGAAGTCGAACATTTTCCTCGCAGCTCCAGTGCAAACCGAAGGTGTGCCATCTAAACAGATCAAGGTTCCAGTGTAACCTTCTTTCTCCAATCTGCTCACGATTTCTAGGGCCACAACTGCTCCAAACGAGTACCCAATAAGTATAAACTTTTTATGCGCTGTTAGTTCCTTAACAAACTAAAAAAGTAGTGTTAAACTGAATTGCGTAAAATAGTTTTTGTGATGGTATACTGGCAGAACACGTGTCGCCAATTCGGTGATAGTAGTTGGTGGATCGTCCAGATCGTAGTGAATTGAACTTGCTTGGTATATCAAATTGGCAGCCAATTGTTGCAGTACCTTATCCACTCCCTCGATTCCTGGGAAAATAATAATCCTCTTTTCCTCGTCATTTGGTGCTTTCGTTTGAAAATTGAAATAAGGTAGTCTTGCAGTAGTTTCATCATTCGTCAGTTCTTCCAGCAAATGGGAAACTGAGATTTCTACATCCCCATTCGGTTTTACGTTCTTTTTCAGTGACTTTTCTTCCTCGATTGTTTTTAATTCTGAGAATGCCTTCAATTTCTCCAGGGTCAAGCTCCTCAGTTCTTGAGGTGTTAGGATCAGATCAAAATCACGTTCTAGTATTTGTTTGATTTCCACTCCGCTCATTGAATCCATTCCCAATTCTGACAAACTTGCATGATGACTGACAGTCTTCAATGATCTGATCCCTAGAACACTAGCAACGACATCTAATATGCCGCTGCCTTTGGTGAGAATTCTCCGGTTCTCAGAAACGACCATGCTGGATACTACCGCATTGGATTGGTTCAAAAAGCCATCTAGAACTTCCAAGCAGTTGGCGATCCTCTGCTGCAGTGTGCCGCCGATCTCAATTTCTATATTTTCTTCTTGCATTTCGGCAACCAAACCAACCTGAACAGGAATTACCATAAATTAGTTATTTGGATCAGTTTTATGATTCCGAATAATCACTTCTCCAATGGCTCCCCATTGAATCGCTAAGCCGGGTAGACCCTCGCTTCTTCTCTTCTCACAGATTCGTTCCATAACAGAATTAGACCAGCCGTAGTTGGTTTGTCCTGCATTGCCACGGCCGCAACTCACTGAAGAAAATACAACGAAAGACCTCAAATTTGGACAATCCTGTCTGGTGAGTACATCCAGATCACGAGTCGCATCAGCTTTGGGTTTCGCAGAGTTTTTAAAGGATTCTGGAGTTTGATTTTCGAAGATTGCATCTTTCAAAACCACAGCTAAATTGAAAATGGCATCAATTGGTCCAAGACTAGCAGCTTTCTTGAGAATTATCTGACATCCTGATTTGGAAGTGATATTGTCGGTGAGAATTTGAACATTTACTCCGTAGGTCTTCCAAATGCTATGAAAATTTTTATATCACAAGTCAGTTAATTATCTTCTGCAACGAATTACGCACTTTATACGGTATGTTTGATATCCTGTAGTAATTCCTCTCCTGGAAGTAAGAATGAGTTTCCTAGCACCTCGTAATACAAGCCAATCCGCTAATTCCAATCCAAATCCGCCCAATCCTCCTACTATAATGTAGGATTTTTCGGAGCTGCACCAATACTTTGGTATAGTCTTGCTGATTTTTTGAGAAGGCGCAATCATTTGATTAGTTGGAACATCTTCTTCTGGACGAATCTGCATCAGAGCTTTACCAATATGTTTGCCTGCCATCAAATATCGGAAAGCTTCTTCGGCTTGGTTCTTCTTAAAAACTGTTTTCGGGATCGGTTTAACAGCACCATTGGCGATGTTCTCTCGAAGGGCATTCACGAGCACTAGTTTACGTTCTTTACTAGCACGAAGGATGTTGTCCAACATTATGCCATGGAAACTTGCGTCTTTTTTTAAGAACAGTAGTTCAAGGGACTTATTGTTACTGACATCAAATTTGCCAATTTCTAAGAAACGTCCCCCTTGAGATAGGCAACGAACTGAAGCTTCCAACTTTTCCTCTACCAAAGAATTCAGAACAACATCGACTCCCTTATTTTTGGTATGTACCTTCACCATCTCTTCGAAACTAATATCTCGAGAATTGCCAATATGATTATCTACACGAAATTCAGGTTTAGATTTAATTTTAGTAATACTATAAATTTTACCCATCAATTGCGGAAACCGCCTGACGAGAAAGTCTCTTTTTTCTTGGGAGCCAACCGTGGTAAACACCTCACAGCCGTAATGGAGGGCGACAGTGATGGCTGCTAAACCAATTCCTCCAGTTCCAGAATGAATCAAAATTCTTTCTCCTTTCTTGATTTGAGTCACTACTAAGAAAGAATATAGAACTGTGCAATAAATTACCAAAACAGTAGCAGCTTCTTCCATAGACCATTTTTCGGGAACATCAATGAGAATATCGCTGTCAGCGGCAATCAAATTAGACAGAGCTCCACCGTTCACCATTCCGAAAACACGGCGGCCATTTGAAGTCCTACCTGTGAATTCAAATCCTTGTACGTTATCTTGAGAGAGTCTATCTCTGGCTAAGAATTCGACGCCAATTCTTCCTGTTGCGCTCATGATGTCTCTAAAATTGAGAGAGGCGTAATAAATGTGCACTAGCTCTTTATTGCCCTCTGGCCGATCCGTGACTTTCAATGGACCTTCAATCCATCCAAGACTAGATAGATCTCCTTTTTCTAATGTCGTAAGGTAAGAATGTTGTCTTTCAACCTCGATTACATTTTCTGAATCAAGATGACGGTAACTTCCCCATCTTCCATTTTTGAAAACGTTCAAAGCTAATCCGATCTCGAGTTGATCAAAGTAGAACGGATCATTGTAGTCGAATTGAGGTGCTGTATCATCTTGTACAAAGACACAACGGACTTGATTACCGCTCTGCTCTCGCCTTAGACAATTGACCAAGCCGAGAATTCCCGAGATAGGGTCTGTGCTCACGAGTAATACGGATTCATCTTCTTTCAGAAGAGTTTGCAGTTTGTTAACCCAAGAATATTCTTCTGTTTGTATTTGGATCACGTTCGGTCTACTTCCCACAGTGAATTTTCTCCTCAACAAAAATAATTTTTCCTTGTCAGTTTCATGGACTGTTATTATGTCGACTGGAGAAATATTTTCCACG
The DNA here is from genome assembly GCA_949788335.1 of Salpingus planirostris. Lineage (NCBI taxonomy): Eukaryota > Metazoa > Arthropoda > Insecta > Coleoptera > Salpingidae > Salpingus > Salpingus planirostris. The sequence continues at coordinate 3,669,263 of OX460924.1, read as the reverse complement.
ACACAGTTCAGCTGTTCCCTCGAAATTATAAAACCTCCAGGCTTCAGAATCGTAAGTGCGTCATGTAGAATCTGGAATTGAACATTTGCTAATTATAAACATACATTCCATAATGATTCTCTGTTACCTTTGGTCGATGAAGTCCTTCCGAAATGATGACTAACGTACAATCAGTCTCAGAAGATAACTCCTTAACAGAAATGGACACATTTGGAATTTGAATGCTTTTACATTCGCTTAAAATTGTACTTTCAGCATGAACTAATGGTAAGTTAGTTAACACATCTTGAATCATTGGAGACAAAAGTTGCGATTCTGATGCAGTATTTTCGTTTATCAGTTCTACAACTTTGACCTTAAACGAAGGCACATTTTCCAAAACAATTTGACTGTTGACCTTTGCTGATCCTTTTAATGACAATTTCGTTACGTTAGGAACGAACTGATAGTTCTCGATTAATGCGTCACTCGTTGGCTTTCGTCTTGGTATTGATCGAGCAGTCAGTCCAATTATTTGAACGCCTTCAGATTTCATTATATCGAATTGCTTGTTTATGAAAACTGGTATATCTGGTTTTTCTCCGAGCGAAGACACGCTCGCCAGATGTTTTTTGGGATTCAGAATAATTTGCCTGATTTCGGTCGGAACATAAAGAAGTCTAGTATCTTCCTGAAGAATTTTGATTTGTAGCATATTATCTAAGAAACCCACCCAACTTTGTGCCCAACGAATTTTCGCATTTGTTATCGAAGCATTGCATTCAACAACTTTTTTGAACACTCCACTGAAATGACAAGTGTTCTCAAAAGAAAATACTCAAAACAGCATCTCATTCGAAATCAGTATTTACCTGTAATTGTAGCCTCTCAGACGGAGTTCTTTATAGATGTCCCTAGCGTTTAATTTCACATTATCGCTGCTACTTCCATCATCTTTAGGAAAATCTATGAATTTCAGTTCCTCATCGGATGTTGGTAACCTGATTCGGCCATTAACCATGAGAGCACCATCTTGAGTTATCTCAAAAAGACCACTTCCGTTTTGGATCATTATTAATACGTTAGGTATTTTGCCTGTGATATTGAATGTTATAGCCCGAAAAAATTTACAATTCTCAAATACTACGGGCATGTCGTCTAGCATCACCCCATGAGTATCGGCAACCATTTCCCAAACTAAATGCAAATAACCTGTGGCTGGGAATAACACTCGTCCTACAGTGAAATTTTATATTAATTTCTTCACTTAATCGATTATTTCAGTCATTACCATCTATAACATGCCCTTTCACGTGTCGGAAATCGGATTCAATGTCCAGAGATTTCATCATTGTCAGTGAAGATGTTTTCATAAACGATTCCTTTGTTTTGTACTCGGCGATTTTCCAGTCTTCCAAATGGTTCCATTTGATCAAATTCGAAATCATTGGTGTACCTCTACTTACGGGGAACTCTATCCTTGGATACAGTTTTGAAATGTTGAAATTCATACCAAGTTCATATAATCTACCGAGGTTTGTAAGAAATTCCTTCAAATTTTTACTTGTGAGTACCTCAACATTATCGTTTTTGATCTCAAGTTGCCCTCTACCAATTTCCAAAATAGCAGTCCACTTTTCTGCCACAATCGTTTCCCTTGATGGTTTTCCGCTGAATTCAACGTATTTTTGAAATTCATTTAGAATGGCTAAACACTCCACTAATGAAAGGTCGTCCTTGTAATATCTACAAGCAATTCCGCTAGGAGCATCTTCTGCAAAGACATCATCGAATTTTATATCCAAGGCCTTGAAGGAATGAACCAAAGCAACTTGTAATATGACTGATGCTATCATTTTCAGCCCTTTGTTACCAGTGTTACAAGTTTTCGATATTGTATCAAGTACGAATCGAACTTTCGCAGAAATCGCTCTCATTGTTCCAAGTGATGATTTGATGGCTTCCAATCCTTTCAGTTCATTGAAAAGATTAAGGCAGTTATCATCAAGATCACTAAGGACTAGGTATTTTACGATCGTGTACCGTCTTAACTGTGAGAATGATCTAGTAACTTCTCCCTCAGTTTTAGATACAATGGAAAATCCTCTGCAGTAATGCTCAGGGACATTAATTCTGCAACATCAAATTACTTTTATAACGGGTTCAGAACATGATATAATCGAATTCTTTTACTTGAACATTTCATGGAAGAGGCCGACATATTCAGCATCTAATGGTCTCGTTTTCAGGTCATCTAAAATCGTGTTGATTGCTTCTTCGCTCCTTCCGCTCACGCAAAGTAGGCGAGGCAAATCGTTTTTAGGCGTTTCTCCATTGATCTTAATTTTAGGATTCCATTTCAATAGCGTGTGACAGTTGCTGCCTCCGAATCCAAAATTGTTGATACCGATCAATCCGTGATTGTCATCGAACAGAGTTGGGTCGGTTACAACTTCTAATTTTCCATTGTGCAGTCCTTCGACTCCTTTTCTGGGAGTCTTGTAATGCAAGTTAGGCGGTATAAGTCCAGTTTCCATAGCCAATATTGCCTGAAATTGTATATGAGTTTTCACAAAATTCTTTCTATTTCTTAATATGATGGGTCCTACTTTTGCAATCGATGCAATTCCTGAAGACGGTTCCGTGTGACCAATGTTGGACTTGACTGATCCAATCAGCAATGGTTTATCTCGTCCCTGTAAGAATACATTGAAAATCGCTTCCAATTCTTGAGGATCGCCCGCAATCGTACCTACATTTACAAATGTCGATAAGTATACTAAGTACCTCATTATTGTATGTGTTTTCGGTTAAACTTAAAAAAAAACTTTATTTACTGAAGAAATTTCTTTCGAATTAAGCTGTTCGAGTCTGAAAATTTTTATACAACTGTGAATTTACCAGTTCCATGGGCTTCCAAGAAGCTCAAATCCGAAGGGTTCACACCGCACTCTTCATGGACTTCTTTCATCAAATTTTCTTGTGCTACCGATGACGGAAAAGTGATTCCTTCTTCTTTATAACCATCACTGTTTGTTTTAGCGTGTACAACTTCACAGTAAACCCTTCTTGCGTCTTCTGCTTTCTCAAGGAGTACGACACCGACGGTTTCAGATCTTGTGTAGCCATCTGCCGATTCATCGAATGATTTGCATTTTCCATCGCTATTCAAAACGCCCAACCTAGAATCATTTTGGGATGAATTTAAATTTTATGGAAAATGATAGGTCTGTGAATATTTTGCTACCTAGAGAATTGCAATGAATGGTAGGGATTTAAGCACAAATTGCATCCTCCAACAATTGCTTTATCACAGTCTCCACGTCTGATAGCCGATAACGCATGTTCTAAGGCAAAAAGTGAACTACTGCATGCTGTGTCAGTGACGTGAGATGGCCCTTGTAATTTCAGGTAGTAGCTGACTCTATTTGGGACCATTGAAGCAAGACAGCTGGAAGTTTAACAAGTGTCACAATGTAACATCTTTGAAGGTTTAAAGAATAATTTACCCAATACCGGTAGAACTGTCTGGCACTAAATGAGTGTCGTCAAACATTTGCTCACTTTCGGCAAAACAAACTCCCATAAAAACTCCAGTTCTAGTTCCTTCCAATTCTTTAGGATTCAAACCAGCATCCATGATAGCTTCAACACTCTTTTCGAGTAATAATTTTATAATCGGATCCAACGTCATAGTTTGCCTGTAGTGCACCCCGAAGAAACCAGCATCGAATTTTTGCACATCGAAAATTTTACCAGTGTAATTACAAATTTCCGGATGGACAATCGTCCAACGTCGGCCATCATCATTCACAAGCTCAACTTTCGCATTCAGATTTTCACCAAATTCTTTAACGTTTCGAGAATCGGGAAAACTTCCCGAAATTCCTTAAAATCGTGTTTGAATATCTAAGTACAATCAGACGGTTGAAAAGCTTACCCGAAATTACGACCGTTATTCCATTCATTATCACTCGAGAATACAAGAACGACAACAGTAGATAAATAATTTTGAGATTTATTGCGTTGCATTTATAGTCTCATTCACAATTCCTCATATTTAGCATATGTGATTATCATATTACTTTTTAGTTGATAACGCATTTCCTATACTTAACATGTAACATACAATGTATCTAACAAATTCATTAATCAGTTTTGAATTTGAATTCTGGCTAGCAACGTGATTTCTATTGGAAGTCGTACCGAACTATAGGTAATACAACCTTAATTGAACCATGCGTTTTGAGGCTTCAGGAACAAAGCGTCATCTAAATATATGTAGCTAAGAGTAACTTTCATGATGTACGCACGATGATTTTTTAATGGCGGAGACGCTCTTCTGTATGACTTAGAGGACCATTAAGAGAGCCTCGGGAAAATAATAAAAAATCCTACTCGACAATTCACCGAGATATGAAGAGGTAAAGTTAAAAACACAAATTCTTCATTTTTCAATATTTCTCAACTTGACATCATTTTTAATAGAACGTAATGTGTCCTTAACTGTTGTTTGTGCTGAGAAGTGATGATATTATTCACAAATGAATATCCTATTCTTTTCCATCTAGATGCTGTGAATATGCATTTAGCACCGATGTTTTGAAAATAACTGTAATGGCATTTTTGTTCCCATCTGTATGATTCACATTTTTTTTTAAATCTCAAAATTTGCTAGAAAACGTATTTCAATTTCAAATACAAAAACCATGACACTGATTTTGGGTGAATGTCTCAATAATTCACAAAACATCAAACAGCGCGATGTTGTATGCGGAAAGATACTCGATCAAATAGAAGACCACCAGGTCATAATGTATAAGAATCCACCCACCCGTACGTTTATCCATGTACAAGCATATCAACAATCCTCAACATGTATGTTGTCAAATTTCTGGTTCCGTTCTTACCGAATAATTGAGGGAATGAAGCAGATAATAAATCACCGTCTATAATTCAATCACAGCAGATGATGAAGCGAGGAATTTTGAATGCAAAACAAATTCAACATCTGTATTTACATTGACTCAATTCAATTTCAGCGATTTTTCCATTGTTTCGATCTAATTAAAATTCGGTATAAGTGAACAATACTTTCTATGAGAATGGTTGGCATTCTTACAAAAAGTAAGGTCGCACGTGCCCAGATTTTCATGCACACTTCAGAAAGTACCCTATCAATAAACTCAGATATTCGTTTTCCTTATCAGCAGAATGAGCCTTTGACATATTGAGGTGCTAAAGACATTTTGCAGATATAATTTTTTGTTGAATCCACGAAAGGAAGTTCGTCCTAATGTTTCTAAAAGCAAATTAAATCTCAACAAATGTTGGAGAAACATAAATCGAGATGTTTCTTAGAGAGTGGGCTTATCGGATTTCAGGCGTTCTCTGCAAGTCAGTTTTAATGTGTCACCTGGTGTTACTGTTAATGATTGGGTTTGAAATGACTCCTGGATCAACGTTCTGTAAATTATTCTGTGGGACGTGTGATTGGTCTTTATGTAACATTACTGAAAACACATTTTTTAATGAAATCAAGATCCGAACAAGAGTAAAGTAGAATTTGGCATTCAGTGAAAGATGAACATGATCATGATCAGGTTTAAACACAAATTTGTAATTGTAATACTTATACTTCGTACCATTTTAAGGCGGGTTTACATTGGTATAGTAAATGGGTTAGTTGCAAGCGCCAGTCACTTGCAAGACAGTTACTAACATAGTGTAACCACCTAGGAAAGTACTTGTACTAGTACTGGTACAAGTAGACAGGACAGGAAAGTGGATAGCCATCCAGGCTATTTACTTACCGCTTGCAACGCGACTGTCCTTCCCCCACCAGCGTATTCAACTACTGCCATGCCTACTACTCTGATGTAAACGCTCCGCACTGTAGGCAAGTATAGCTGTGTCGAAAGCACAGATTACCTTCCCTATACATAGATGTGCAGGTAACCTGAGTTTTTCGTCCAGAATATTTATGTATGAGGACGCAGCTCATAGATGGCGACAGGTGAAGATTTAAAACTTGGGTGTGGTTTCGTCAGAATTTATGAACTATATGGTTTTCTTTAAATTTTTGAGAACGCCGTGAAAAAACTGATCAAAACGAAACTCCTCCTCCCTTCGCCGTTTGCAGATTTTTGCAAACCAAAACTCAATGATAAGATCTTCAGTCACAATTTGCATTACTCAGCGGAAAAGTTTTCTCAACTTTTCCTTCTGCAATGTTCTAGAACGACAAGGACTAGAACAAAAAGGATTTTTCCTAGCGTTGTGACTGCACTACTTGTACTAGTGCACTTTCAAGTGTAAACATCCACTGTCTTCAAATATGCGACAGTAGAATACCAGGCTAGCTACAAGTGCAAGTAAGTAGGCTTAGTAACTATACCAGTGTAAACCCGCCTTTAGACATGAGAAAATGCATTCAACTCGTCAGATGTTTCAAGGTACTGAATTAGCAATAAGGCAATAAGTATTACACGACCCGTCTAAATATTCATCAAAATATGTGAATTTTGAATAATAAAAAGCGAATCCCAATCTTCGAAAATCGAAGATCGTTCAACCCTTTTTCAGGAATCACAAACTTATTCAATGTTTCTAATAAATATTAGGGAAGGATTTGCAGGAGTTCATTAATTCATATGCAATTAAATGTTCGTTGTATACTTAGTGCTGTAAAATAATGTAAACATCTGTGTTTTACATCGATTTTTTGAAACGGTTTGGGTCACCGCGTAGAAAACCATCATATACGATCCGATATTATTCATGAACTGGAAATTTTCAGTTATCAATTATTCTCATTATCACTCGATTCATTGTAGTATTACAGTAACGATAAAGGCACAGCTCATCGTGAGTATGCCAACGAGTTTGATCAAAATTGTTTTAACGGGATTTGAACTTGAAGCAAACAGAAAAATATAGAGATGAAGTTATTTCATTAAACAGAGGACTGAATACGTTCGAATAGGTGAACATTGAAAGTTATTCAAAAATGACAGAAAAAATAACTAACCCAACTTTTAAAAGCCCAACTCACAGCAAACTTCAGGGTAAAAAGTCAGTGTTACAGAGCAAAAGTTACCAAAACTTCAAAATCTAGTTACTCACTACAAAGTTACGACTAGTATGGCGCTTGGTCATATGAAGTCAAACTTCTACCCTCTCACTTATGTCACATAAGTTGTCATTTAAATGTCGTTTGAAAAAAAGAAGTGTACCAGAGTTAATAAGGTGTTTGAAATTTTATCTCATTCGGAGAGACTCAACAATTGTACAATACGCAATTCTCTGCTGTCGGAGCAATAACTCTCAAGGCGCTCACTTCGTTGAACTGAAGATGTTGTTACCGCCGACTGGCGATAACGGTCCAGTCCGGGCTGCTCTCCGGCTCAGTCGAAGACGGGGTGAGTTAATAAAAAAAAATAAGATGGTAATTAGAGCGCCACCCGTTTTATTGGTAAAAGCCCAAGAATATTAAGACTGGGTAAAGTGGTATACAAAACGGGAAACTTTACGTTACAAGGTAATTGAAGCTCAAGTAGCTCTAGTGGAAGACGGTTAAGGGGAACGTGTCCGCCTTCCCATTTGAAACGGCCAAAAGTCAGGAAAATGAGCAGGGAAATGTGCGGAGACATGTGTTGAAGTGAGAGTAAATTTATATCGTAGTTCCAAAATAACTCCAGACAGATAAGAAAAATCTGAATTTTTCTTTCGCCATCCGATGAATAACGATAGCGACTCCGGCGCTTGATGCACTTCAAATCGCATGAAGAGTACCAGGGATAGTACTTATCACACGACTCATCTTATTAATTCTGTCAGAAATCATGACTGCTACCGTATAGTTGAGTCGCTCTCTGTTTGGTGAATGTCGACGGAATGCAAAGGCTACAAAAAACAACACTCACAAAATTGTGACAGAATGACTTTACTAGGTAGTTGCATTTTGCAAAATCACCGCAGGACCCGGTAATGGCGGTTTCTTCCGAAATCCTAAGACAAAAATATTGGTAACATTACGTCGAGGCCCCAACGGTTCTCAATCTAGATGCGGTTAAAGTTCGGCAAAAAGAGGTACCCCGTTGTAGGCTATAGCCTTAATTTAATTTCGAAAGTAGGCACGAATTATTGAACAGAACCAGAGCAACGTTGGTCACGTGTAAATCAAAATAATCAAAAGTTCGTTTAATCTTTCAATTTAACCTTCTTATTATTATTACAATGATTTACTTATTTCATCAATATTCCTTTATAAGTTTGGTATTTCATCTGCAATGTCCGCGTTAATCCTATGGTATAGTTTGAAGTTTTTCAGGACTGTTGTATGGCTTCCTTCAAATTCTTCAATGGTTGATAAGTTTTCACATAAATCTCTCAATCCATAATCTTCTGATGCAGATGCGTCCAACAGTTCACTGGCTTTGTATAATTTCACACAACTCTTAATTTTTCCGAATTTCGGTTGATATCTTCCCAAATCTCTAAGTCTTAAGTACGACGCTATGGATGCAGACTTCATGAATGCTATCACTTTTTTCGGAGTGTTTTCAGTTATTCCTTCCATTATAAGTTCTATTCTTTCGTCAAAGTTTTTACACTGGAGCATTTCATCCTAAAATTCAAATTTGCCTTATTCATTTTGTGTCATTTAGCAATAAATATGATCATTCACTTGTTTCTTCAAACTAAATGATTTATTGAAGTAATGTTGAACAGTATGGATAATAACTCCAGTTTGTAGCTTGGCATCCGTTGAGAAGTCGAACATTTTCTTAGCAGCTCCAGTGCAAACCGAAGGTGTGCCATCTAAACAGATTAAGGTTCCAGTGTAACCTTCTTTCTCCAATCTGCTCACGATTTCTAGAGCCACAACTGCTCCAAACGAGTACCCAATAAGAATAAACTTTTTATGTACTGTTAGTTCCTTAACAACCTAAAAAAGTCGTGTTGAACTGGATTGTGTGAAATAGTTTTTGTTATGGTATACGGGCAAAACACGTGTCGCCAATTCGGTTATAGTACTTGGTGGATCGTCCAGATCGTAGTGAATTGAACTTGCTTGGTATATCAAATTGGCAGCCAATTGTTGCAGTACCTTATCCACTCCCTCGATTCCTGGGAAAATAATAATCCTCTTTTCCTCGTCATTTGGTGCTTTCGTTTGAAAATTGGAATAAGGTAGTCTTGCACTAGTTGCATCATTCGTCAATTCTTCCAAAATATCAGAAACTGAGATTTCTGTATCACAATTCGATTTCACATTCCCTTTGAGTGACTGTTCCTCTTCGATGGTTTTTAATGCTGCGAATTCCTTCAATTTCTCTAGGGTCAAGCTCCTCAATTCTTGAGGTGTTAGGATTATTTCAAAATCACGTTCTAGTATTTGTTTGATTTCCACTCCGCTCATTGAATCCATTCCCAATTCTGACAAACTTGCATGATGACTCACAGTCTTCAATGATCTGATCCCCAGAACATTAGCAACGACATCTAATATGCCGCTTCCTTTGGTGAGAAGTCTCCGGTTCTCAGAAACGACCATGCTAGATACTACCGCATTGGATTGGTTCAAAAAGCCATCTAGTACTTCCAAACAGTTGGCAATCCTCTGCTGCAGTGTGCCGCCGATCACTATTTCTATATTATCTTCTTGCATTTCGGCAACCAAACCAACCTGACAAAAAAATGATCATGAATTAGCTATTTCGATCAGTTTTATGATTCCGAATCACTTCTCCAATGGCTCCCCATTGAATCGCTAAGCCGGGTAGACCCTCGCTTCTCCTCTTCTCACAGATTCGTTCCATAACAGAATTAGACCAACCGTAGTTGGTTTGTCCTGCATTGCCACGGCCGCAACTCACTGAAGAAAATACAACGAAAGACCTCAAATTTGGACAATCCTGTCTGGTGAGTACATCCAGATGACGAGTGGCATCAGCTTTGGGCTTCGCAGAGTTTTCGAAAGATTCTGCAGTTTGATTTTCAAAGATTGCATCTTTCAAAACCACAGCTAAATTGAAAATGGCATCAATTGGGCCAAGACTAGCAGCTTTCTTGAGAATTATCTGACATCCTGATTTGGAAGTGATATTGTCGGTGAAAACCTGAACATTTACTCCGTAGGTCTTCCAAATGCTATGAAAATTCTTATATCAGCAGTCAGTTAATTATTTTCTGGAACGAATTACGCACTTTATACGGTATGTTTGATATCCTGTAGTAATTCCTCTTCTGGAAGTAAGGATGAGTTTCCTTGCACCCCGTAATACAAGCCAATCGGCCAATTCCAGTCCGAATCCGCCCAATCCTCCTACTATAATGTAGGATTTTTCAGAGCTGCACCAATACTTTGGTAAAGCCTTGCTGGTTCTGTGAGATGGAGGAACTATTTGATTCGTAGGAACATCTTCTTCTGGACGAATTTGCATCAGAACTTTGCCAATATGTTTGCCTGTCGTCAAATATCGGAAAGCTTCTTCGGCTTGGTTCTTCTTGAAAACTGTTTTCGGGATCGGTTCAACGACACCAGTAGCGATGCTCTCTCGAAGGACATTCACTAATATTTGTTTATTTTCTTTACCAGCACGAATGATGTTGTCCAACATGATCCCATGGAAACTTGCATCTTTCGATAGGAACAATAGTTCAAGAGGCTCATTGTTACTGATATCAAATTTTCCAATTTCCAAGAAACGTCCTCCTTGAGCTAGGCAACGAACTGAAGCTTCTAACTTTTCCTCTACCAAAGAATTAAGAACAACATCAACTCCCTGATCATTGGTGTGCATTTTCACCATCTCTTCGAAGCTGATGTCCCGAGAATTGCCAATATGATTATCTGAAGCAAATTATAATATTTCTTTCCAAATTAAAATTATATTTCAAGTTTACTCAATAGTTGCGGAAATCGTTTTAAAAGAAAATCTCTCTTCTCTTGAGAGCCAACTGTGGTAAACACCTCACAACCGTAATGGAGGGCGACAGTGATGGCTGCTAGACCAATTCCTCCAGTTCCAGAATGGATCAAAATTCTGTCTCCTTTCTTAATTTGAGTCACCACTAAGAAAGCGTATAGCACTGTGCAGTAAACCGCCAGAACAGTAGCAGCTTCTTCCATAGACCATTTTTCGGGAATATCAATGAGAATATCGCTGTCAGCGGCAACCAAATTGGACAGAGCTCCACCGTTCACCATCCCAAAAACACGGCGGCCGTTTGAAGTCCTACCTGTGAATTCAATCCCTTGGACGTTATCTTGAGAGAGTCTATCTCTGGCTAAGAATTCGACGCCAATTCTTCCTGTTGCACTCATGATGTCTCTAAAATTGAGAGAGGCGTAATAAATGTGCACTAGCTCTTTATTGCCCTCTGGGCGATCCGTGACTTTCAATGGACCTTCAATCCATCTGAGACTGGATAGGTCTCCTTTTTCTAATGTCGTAAGGTAAGAATGTTGTCTTTCAACCTCGATTACTTCTTCTGAATCAAGATGACGGTAACTTCCCCATCTTCCATTTTTGAAAACGTTCAATGCTAATCCCATCTCGACTTGATGAAAGTAAAACGGATCATTGTAGTCGAATCGAGGTGCTGTATCATCTTGTACAAAGACGCAACGAACTTTATTGACGCTCTGTTCTCGCCTCAGACAATTCACTAAACCGAGAATTCCCGAGATAGAGTCTGTGCTCACGAGTAATACGGGTTCATTTTCTTTCAGAAGAGTTTGTAGTTTGTTAACCCACGAATAGTCTTCTGTTTGTATCTCAATTACGGTTGGTCTACTTTCGACAGTGAGTTTTCCCCTTAATAAAAATAATTTTTCCTTGTCAGTTTCATGGACCGTTATTATGTCGATTTGAGAAATATTTTCCTCGACACAGTTCAGTTTTTCCCTTGAAATTATGAAACCTTCAGGTTTCAGAATCTTGAGTGCTTCGTGTAGAATCTAAAAGTAGGCATCTGCTAATTATAAACATACATTCCAAAATGAGTCATAACAACCTTTGGTCGATGAAGTCCTTCCGAAATGATGACTAACGTGCAATCACTCTCAGAAGATAACTCCTTAACAGAAATGGACACATTTGGAATTTGAATGCTTTTACATTCGCTTAAAATTGTACTTTCAGCATGAACTAATGGTAAGTTGGTTAACACATCTTGGATCATTGGAGACAAAAGTTGCGATTCTGATGCAGTATTTTCGTTTATCAGTTCCACAACATTGACCTTAAACGAAGGCACATTTTCCAAAACAATTTGACTGTTGATTTTTGCTGATCCTTTTAATGACAATTTCGATACGTTAGGAACGAACTGATAGTTCTCGATTAATGCGTCACTCGTTGGCTTCCGTCTTGGTATTGATCGAGCAGTCAGTCCAATTATTTGAACGCCTTCAGATTTCATTATATCCAATTGCTTGTTTATGAAAACTGGTATATCTGGTTTTTCTCCGAGCGAAGACACGTTTGCCAAATGTTTTTTGGGAATTAGAATGACTTGTCTGATTTCGGTCGGAACATACAGAAATCTAGTGTCTTCTTGAAGAATTTTAATTTGCAGCATGTTGTCTAAGAAAGCCACCCAACTTTGTGCCCAACGAATTTTCGCATTTGTTATCGACGTATTGCATTCAACAACTTTTTTGAACACTCCACTGAAATTACAAGTGTTCTCAAAAGAAAATACCCAAAAAAGCATCTCATTCGAAATCAGTATTTACCTGTAATTGTAGCCTCTCAGACGGAGTTCTTTATAGATGTCCCTAGCGTTTAATTTCACATTATCACTGCTACTTTCATCATCGTCAGGAAAATCTAAGAATTTCAGTTCCTCATCGGATGTTGGTAACCTGATTCGGCCATTGACCATGACAGCACCATCTTGAGTTATTTCAAAATGACCACTTTCTTTTTGGATCATTATTAATACGTTAGGTATTTTGCCTGTGATATTAAATGTTATAGCCCGAAAAAATTTACAATTCTCAAATACTACGGGCATGTCGTCTATCATCACACCATGAGTAATGGCAACCATTTCCCAAACTAAATGCAAATAACCTGTGGCTGGGAATAACACTCGTCCTACAGTGAAATTTTATATTAATTTCTTCACTTAATCGATTATTTCAGTCATTACCATCTATAACATGCCCTTTCACGTGTCGGAAATCGGATTCAATGTCCAGAAATTTCATCATTGTCAGTGAAGATGTTTTCATCAACGATTCCTTTGTTTTGTATTCGACGACTTTCCAATCTTCCAAATGGTTCCATTTTATCAAATTCGAAATCATTGGTGTACCTCTACTTACGGGGAACTCTATCCTTGGATACAGTTTTGAAATGTTGAAATTTATACCAAGTTCATATAATCTACCGAGATTCGTTAGAAATTCTTTCAAATTTTTATGTGTGAGTACCTCAACATTATCGTTTTTGATCTCAAGTTGTCCTCTACCTATTTCCAAAATAACAGTCCACTTTTCTGCCACAATCGTTTCCCTTGATGGTTTTCCGCTGAATTCAACGTAATCTTGAAATGTATTTAGAATGGCTAAACACTCCACTAATGAAAGGTCGTCCTTGTAATATCTACAAGCAATTCCGCTAGGAGCATCTTCTGCAAAGACATCATCGAATTTTATATCCAAGGCCTTGAAGGAATGAACCAAAGCAACTTGTAATATGACTGATGCTATCTTTTTCAGCCCTGTATTACCAGTGTTACAAGTTTTCGATATTGTATCAAGTACGAAACGAACTTCGGCAGAAATCGCTTTCATTGTTGCAAGTGATGATTTGATGGCCTCCAATCCTTTCAGTTCATTGAAAAGTTTAAGACAGTTATCACCAAGATCACTAAGGACTAGGTATTTTACGATCGTGTACCTTCTTAACTGTGAGAATGATCTAGTAACTTCTCCCTCGGTTTTAGATACAATGGAGAATCCTCTACAGTAATGCTCAGGGACATTAATTCTGCAACAGCAAATCACTTTCATAACGGGTTCAGAACATGATATAGGTAATCGAATTCTTTTACTTGAACATTTCATGAAAAAGACTGACATATTCAGCATCTAATGGTCTCGTTTTAAGGTCATCTAGAATCGTGTTGATTGCTTCTTTGCTCCTCCCGCTCACGCAAACTAAGCGAGGCAAATCGTCTTCAGGCGTTCCTCCATTGATCTTCATTTTAGGATTCCATTTCAATAGCGTGTGACAGTTGCTGCCTCCGAATCCAAAATTGTTGATACCGATCAATCCGTGATCGTCATCAAACGGAGTTGAGCCGGTTACAACTTTCAGTTTTCCATTGTGCAGTCCTTCCACTCCTTTTCTGGGAGTCTTGAAATGCAAGTTAGGCGGTATAAGTCCAGTTTCCATAGCCAATATTACCTAAAATTGTATATGAGTTTCCATAAAATTCTTTCTATTTCATAATATGATGGGTCCTACTTTTGCAATCGCTGCAATTCCCGAAGATGGTTCCGTGTGGCCTATGTTGGACTTGACTGATCCAATCAGCAATGGTCTATCTCGTCCCTGTAAGAATACCTTGGAAATCGCTTCCAATTCTTGTGGATCGCCCGCAATCGTACCTACATTTACAAATGTTGATGAGTATACTAAGTACCTCACTAATGTACACTGCTGGACAAAAAAAATCGGACACCAAAATTTTTAGTGAAATTCGAAGTGGCGTAACTCCTAAACGAAAAGAGTAATTTCAAAAAAATCGCAATTTCTGTAAAGCCTTATTCTTGGACTATCACCTACCAGACGCGGTATTTTATACAGGTTCCCTGAGTACGTTCTACAGTGTGTCCCGTAAATGTCTGCAAACGTGTGCTAAGTTTGGATGACTCCACGGTACCTGCTGCTGAAACAATACCAGAGCAAATGTTGTCCGTCGAAGAAGTGTGGAACGACATACCTCAAGACAATGTTGGATGTCCGATAGGTCCATGCCTTAACGAATTCAAGAATTTTTAAGTGCAAAAAACAGGGTAAAAAGCCTCATTGAAAATGCTGTTTTTTACATAAAATATTGAATTTTTGAATTACGTCTTTCACTATCGGTCTGGTTTCTTGAGAAAAAGATCCCTGCATCAGTTAGTCGTTTTTAGGTGCAATAATAAATGACGGCGACACAAAAAGTTGCTTTTTGTGACCACCCTGTAATTGGTCAAAACAAGTTGTATTTCCAGTACCAGGCCAGTAACGTTTCGAGAGATTTATGTGACAAACTCCCCAGACCATTAGAAAAAAATTACATGATTTTCGCACCATGTGGACTCATTCAAACTTTAACATTTTTGCAGACATTCACGTGACACCCTGTAAAACATGCTCGGGGAACCTGTATAGAACACCACGTCTGGTTGGTGAACAGAAATGGATTTTTTTTTTGAAATTACTTTCTTGGTTCAGGAGTTACGCCACTTTGAATTTCACTAAGAATTTAAGTATTCGGTTTTTTTTGTCCAGCAGTGTATGTGTCTTCGGTTAAACTTAAAAAAAAACTTTATTGACTTGAGAAATTTCTTTTGAATTAAGCTGTTCGAGTCTGAAAGTTTTGATACAATTGTGAATTTACCAGTTCCATGGGCTTCCAAGAAGCTCAATTCCGAAGGATTCACACCACACTCTTCATAGACTTCTTTCATCAAATTTTCTTGTGCTACCGATGACGGAAAAGTGATTCCTTCTTCTTTATAACCATCACTGTTAGTTTTGGCGTGTACAACTTCACAGTAAACTCTTCTTGCGTCTTCTGCTTTCTCAAGGAGTACGACACCGACGGTTTCAGATCTTGTGTAGCCATCTGCCGAATCATCGAATGATTTGCATTTTCCATCGCTATTCAAAACGCCCAGCCTAGAATAATTTTGGGATGAATTGAAATTTCATGGAAAATGATAGGTCTGTGAATACAGGGTGTCTTTGAAATACGTGTACAAAGCGCTACCACATACTCCTGAGGTCAAAATAGAACAATTTAACCACAATGACCTCAGTCCAAAAGTTGATAATAAAAAAGTTACAGGGTGTTGAAATGAAAATTTTTATTTCCATTTTTTTGAATAATTTGTCAAGTTTCGTGAATAATAATTCAAAAATTGGTACACGAGGTTTTTTTGGTACGGAGAATACTTATTTGGACTCAGTTTTGCTGTATTTTCTAGGAGGCGCTACGTACGCTACCAGCATTTGCAAATGACAGTCTCAACTTTTTCCCCCTTCAAATTACCGATATTCCAATAAATGGAATCGACTGCTTCATGATTTTGCTCAATAAAAGTTCTCTTGTTTGATGTCTCTACGGTCCACCGTTTTGGAATTATTCACTCTCGAATGGTGGATTTCACCCTAAATTCGCTCTAATTTTTGGGGAAATTTTTCAAGAAAAACAAAAGAACCACCTAAAAAGGGAGTTTAATTACTTTTTTCGTCAGGTGATTTGTTCTTAGCAAAGCAGTCATGGAATTGACTTTTTGTCAGGCAAATGTGTTTTTCATGAAAAATTACCCCAAAAATTGGTGCGATTTTTGGGTGAAATCCACCATTCGAGAGTGAATAATTCCAAAACGGTGGACCGTAGCGACATCAAACAAGAGAACTCTTATTGAGCAGTCGATTCCAATTATTGGAACATCGGTAATTTGAAGAGAGAAAAAGTTGAGACTGTCATTTGCAAATGCGTGTAGCGTACGCAGCGCCCCCTAGGAAATACAGCAAATCTGAGTCCAAATAAGTATTCCCCGTACCAAAAAACCCTCGTGTACAAATTTTTGAATTATTATTCGCAAAACTTGACAAATTATTCAAGAAAATGAAAATAAAAATTTCAACACCCTGTAACTTTTTTATTATGAACTTTTGGACCAAGGTCATTGTGGTTAAATCATTCTATTTTGACCTCAGGAGTATGTGGTAGCGCGTTGTACACGTATTTCAAAGACACCCCGTATTTTGCTACCTAGAGAATTGCAATGAATTGTAGGGATGTAAGCACAAATTGCATCCTCCAACAATTGCTTTATCACAGTCTCCACGTCTGATAGCCGATAACGCATGTTCGAAGGCAAAAAGTGAACTACTGCATGCTGTGTCAGTGATGTGAGATGGCCCTTGTAATTTCAGGTAGTAGCTGATTCTATTCGGGACCATTGTAGCAAGACAGCTGGAAGTTTAACAAGTGCCACAATGTAACATTTTTGAAGGTTTAGAGAATAATTTACCCTATACCGGTAGAACTGTCTGGCACTAAATGAGTGTCGTCCAAGATTTGTGCACTTTCGGCAAAACAAGCTCCCATAAAAACTCCAGTTCTAGTTCCTTCCATTTCTTTAGGATTCAAACCAGCATCCATGATAGCTTCAACACTTTTTTCGAGTAATAATTTTATAATCGGATCCAACGTCACAGTTTGCCTGTAGTGCACCCCGAAGAAACCAGCATCAAATTTTTGCACATCGAAAATTTTACCAGTGTAATTACAAATTTCCGGATGGACAATCGTCCAACGTCGGCCATCATCATTCACAAGCTCAACTTTCGCATTCAGATTTTCACCAAATTCTTTAACGTTTCGAGAATCGGGAAAACTTCCCGAAATTCCTTAAAATCGTGTTTGAATATCTAAGTACAATCAGACGGTTGAAAAATCTTACCCGAAATTACGACCGTTGTTCCATTCATTATCACTTGAGAAGACAAGAACGGCAACAGTAGATAAACAATGTTGCGATTTGTTGCGTTGCATTTATAGTCTCATTCACAATTCTTCATATTTAGCATATGTGATTATCATATTACTTTTCAGTTGATAACGCATTTCCTATAGTAAACACGTAACATACAATGGATCTAACGAATTCATTAAT
The DNA here is from genome assembly GCA_949788335.1 of Salpingus planirostris. Taxonomy (NCBI): domain Eukaryota; kingdom Metazoa; phylum Arthropoda; class Insecta; order Coleoptera; family Salpingidae; genus Salpingus; species Salpingus planirostris. The sequence goes on along the minus strand of OX460924.1, from coordinate 3,651,364 downwards.
CAGTTTTGAATTTTAATTCTCGCTAGCAACGTGATTTATATTGGAAGTTGTACCCAGCTACCGGCCATGCCTTTCGAGGGTGCAGGAACAAAGCGTCATCTAAAAATATGTAACTGAAAGATACTCAAGTAAAAGACCACCAGGGGCCTGTTCCTGAATCTACAATTTACTTGTGCGCAGTATTAACAATTACAATTCTTCGTAGATTCAGGAATAGGCCCAGGTCATAATGTATAAGAAACCACCCACCCGTACGTGCATCCATGTACCAGCATATCAAATCGGTAAAATGTTTCAAACGAAAAAGAGAACCTATGATGTCAGCTTTCATATAAAAAAATTCGTCGATTCTTGTATCTTCAATATTTCCAAGGATATCGCGATTTTGCTGCAGCTGGTCGGAGGACAAAAATCTGATATTTCAAAATTTCAACAAAATTCTTAGGGTAAAAAAGATACCTTAAATGAAGACGGTTCTAATGTTTCAACAATATTTTTGACTAATTACACAATTCCTCATATTTAGCATATGTGATTATCATATTACTTTTTTTAACACGTAACATACAATGTATCTAACAAACTCATTAATCAGTTTTGAATTTGAATTCTGGCTAGCAACGTGATTTCTATTGGAAGTCGTACCGAACTATAGGTAATACAACCTTAATTGAGCCATGCGTTTTGAGACTTCTAAAAATATGCAGCTAAGAGTAACTTTCATGATGTACGCACGATGATTTTTTAATGGCGGAGACGCTCTTCTGTATGACTCAGAGGGCCATTAAGAGAGCCTCGGGAAAATAATGAAAAAATTCTACTCGACAATTCACCGAGATATGAAGAGGTAAAGTTAAGAACACAAATTCTTTATTTTTCAATATTCCTCAACTTGACATCGTTTTTAATAGAACGTAATGTGTCCTTAACTGTTGTTTGTGCTGAAAAGTGATGATATTATTCACAAATGAAAATCCTATTCTTTTCCATCAAGATGCTGTGAATATGCATTTAGCACCGATGTTTTGAAAATAACTGTAATGGCATTTTTGTTCCCATCTGTATGATTCACATTTTTTTTTAAATCTCAAAATTTGCTAGAAAACGTATTTCAATTTCAAATACAAAAACATGACACTGATTTTGGGTGAATGTCTCAATAATTCACAAAACATCAAACAGCGCGATGTTGTATGCGGAAAGATACTCGATCAAATAGAAGACCACCAGGTCATAATGTATAAGAATCCACCCACCCGTACGTTTATCCATGTACAAGCATATCAACAATCCTCAACATGTATGTTGTCAAATTTCTGGTTCCGTTCTTACCGAATAATTGAGGGAATGAAGCAGATAATAAATCACCGTTATAATTTAATCACAAATGATGAAGCGAGGAATTTTGAATGCAAAACAAATTCCACATTTGTATTTACATTGACTCAATTCAATTTTAGCGATTTTTCAATTGTTTCGATCGAATTAAAATTCAGTATGAGTGAACAATACTTTCTATGAGAATGGTTGGCATCCTTACAAAAAGTAAGGTCGCACGTGCCCACTTCATGCACACTTCAGAAAGTACCCTATCAATAAACTCAGATATTCGTTTTTCTTATCAGCAGAATGAGCCTTTGACATATTGAGGTGCTTGCTGAGCCTAATATCGCGGACGCTGAAGACATTTTGTAGATATCATTTTTTGTTAAATCTACGTTCTAATGTTTCTAAAAGCAAATTGAAGTATTCTGAGGGACGTGTGAATGATCTTTATGTAACATTACTGAAAAGACAAAAATTTTTAATGATATCAAGATCCGAACAATAGTAAAGTAGAATTTGGCATTCAGTGAAAGATGAACATGATCATGATCAGAGTCAATCACAAATTTGTAATACTTATACTTGATATTGAGATACGTTTACTGATGAACATAAAGCAAAAAACAAGTTTTCAAAGAACTTGGAATATACGTGAATTTATCTGAATTTGTCAGAAAAAAGGCTTTAGACCATTCATAAAAACAAGCATTGATGGAACATTTCATGCCTTCACGACATACGTTGAAGAATCGGTTAGAAATACTTGATGATGATTTCTGACATATGAGAACACATGTATCAATTCTGCTTTGCTGAAAACTTGATCCTGTCAAGATAAAACATATTAATGTTTCAGGAGAAGAATGAGCTTGATCATTTTTATTTTAAAATGTAAGCAGGCTTGAGGCTTAAGACATACAAATTTAATAACTTGTATTCGCAAGTTTGGGCTCTTGTGGTCGATCTTTATCAAATATTCAAATTCATGTAGTAAAATTATTTAGAACGAAGGAATACATTGGTTAACCGACAGTTACATTTAAAGATTCGCAACACCTTAATGGAACGAGATTTATTTCCAAATGATCAGGAATTTCTCAACCCTCGCTCTAATGAAGTGGTGAAACTTTTTAAGGCGCTTGGCCTTTGGAAACATTCTGACAACAAGATGCGTACTACGACAATGCTTCCATTAGGTTTTTCAGATCACTCTGTACCTACAATAACTTTGGAGGGTATGATGCTTTTGTAATTGCAAACTCATGCATACAGACAGATTAGAGTTGAACATCTAGGCAATAAAATATTTAACATCATTTATTTATACTTACCATTTTAGACATGAGAAAATGGATTCAACTCATCAGATGTTCCAAAGTACTAAATTAGCAATAAGTACATATTACACGACATGTTTAAATATTCATCAAGATATGTGAATTTTGAATCTCAATCTTGAATTGAGCATGGGGTCGTGACCTTCGAAAATTGGATATCGGGCTTTTTTTGCCCAACTCTTTTCCAGGAGTCACAAACATATTCATTGTTTGATAATGCGTTACATTCTAATATCTACATATTAGGGAAGAGTTTTTAAGGATTTATTAATTCATTGCAAATTGAATGTTCGTTGTGTACTAGATGCGATAAAACACTAAATACATCTGTGCTTTACATGTTTTTTTCGTATCTTATTCAGAAACGGTTTGGGTCAATTGATAGAAAACCATCAGATACGATCCGATGTTGTTCATGAACTAAAAATTCTCGATTATCAATTATTATCATTACTCAATTATTTTGGTGTTACGGTGACGAAAAAGGCACAGCTCATCGTGAGTATGCCGACGAGTTTAATCAAAATGGGGTTTTCACATCTCAGCATCAGGAAAAGAATCAGTTTTTTGAACTGCTGGTCACAAATGTACCACGGAGAGTTGTACGCTGTCCATGAAAGATCTGAATACTACATTTCCAGTTTAATAATACTATAATAAGATGAAAGTGTTAATCTGCCTGCATTATGCCCCATTTTGGGGTTACAAAGAGAAAAAAATTGGTGTTTATGCCAAAAATGATAAATGTCATGAATAGCTTTTTTCAGAAAAGTATTTCCTTTTTGTAATCATATCCGAGGATTGCTGCATGGACAAATCCTGACTCAACTTTGAAGTATGCGTTTTGATTTTACTAAAGCTTTTGATCACCTTCTGCTAAACTCAAGAACAAAGTTTAATGGAAGTAAAAACATGTATACTTAATTCAAAAAGTTTAAAATAAAATGAGACCAAAACTATACAAACCTCTGTAAGTTTTTCCCCGGCATAAGAATACATCAGAGTCTGAGCCAACACGGCTAACAAATAACCGCCCAGAGCGACCTGCTCATTGAACTTGTGCCCCTTGAATAAAAAATCACATCAGTCACACGCTACAAAGATAACGACCCATCAAACCATAAGAATCGAATACGAAATCGAAAATATATTGAAAATCATCCCGGCAAGTTTGCATATCAAAATTACGTTGAAATACGAAACGATCCTTTTGGAAAGATCCAAGAGAGCGACATGACGTTTAACGATGTCGACAAAATTCTTCTTCAACTCCTTGCGAAACAAATCGCTTTCGATTATACGAATTATCTGAGGAAAGTCTTCGTTGATGTTGCACAGATTGAGACTGCGCTCGAACTCGCGAATGGTAATCTCGTTGACGGCGCAACTCTTGAGTGTTTTGTGAAAGTTGTACTGCAAATCGCTGGCCAGAATTTTGAATTGCTGTGCGAACAAAACCAAGATGCTCATGACGATCGTCTCGATGACCGTATGGGCCCAGCCCATGTTCACGTGGCATAAAAGTTGCCATAGGTAAGTCAATTCGTAAAACGGAGTTTCCAGGGAATCGTAAGGATACCACACTGGCAACGGTAACGTCCTGAAATTAACCCCGTTATAACATTCTGAATGTTCGTACACTTCGCGTTTAAAAATTGGGGTCTCTATTAGATGCGCAGGATGTAGGCAACCACATATACGCCGAATTTTAGTGCTTTCGTGAACGAGCTTGGTCAAAGCCGACTGGATATGTGGTGACAACATAATATAATGCCGAAATTCCAGTCACAGTTGATCACACTCACCAACAGAAATATTACTAAAAACACTCTATTAGATTATTCATAAATAAACGCTTTTTCAATCGTTTCTTTTTTCAGAAAACTCGAGTGAAGAAGTCGATATTTTAACATCTATTTGAGCTCTCTGAACATATCCAGTCACCTTCGGCAAAGTTCGTTTACGCCAGCACGCAAATTGGTGTACGTTTGGTTGCCTACATATCGGCCACTGGAGGTGTCCCTATTTTTATGACGGCAAGTGTACATGTGATCAGAGACATTCTTTTCCGAATTCAAGAGCGGAACGGTACAGAAGAGGGTCGTCGCAAAAAACGCATAAAACATCCAAATTATCGAAAAGTAGTTGGTCAGTTTGACTGCGTCCTTCATTTGAATCTTGTCGACTTTATCCATGGTTTCCGGTACGAATATTTCGTCCATCTTTTTGACGATTTCGTGAAATTTCGTATTGGAGAGCCTGCCGCTCAGCACGTTCATTGCGCCGATCGGGAAAATGACTGAAAACGCGATTTTTACGGTTTCCGCCTTTCCAGATTACACAGGAACTCACCGGCGGACGTGTATATCGTGGCTCCGCTGACGAAATCAATGTCCCGTACGACGATCAGGACCAAACATTGGACGCCGGTTATCAAAAGCGTCACGAGATATAAGACGTTCCATAAGTGGAATAGGAATTTGGAAATCGTCGAATTGCTCGAATCGAGGGTTACTATGGTGGAGAGTTTCGCACTCGCGATCGCCGCCCACATTCTTTTTTCGTTCATGGCGTTCATCATCGTTCTCGCGTAAAAGCTCGGCCTGTGGATGCCTAATCAGAAGTGAAGTTCTCTCCAAATATGACCTGCATCTATTACCTGTCTGATGTGTAATTATACGAATTTAATAGTGCGGAATTGTATATTTCAGTTGGCTCATTTTGTGGAGTACTGAATTGATAATGAGCAATGATGCATGATGTATAATTAAATATTCATTTGGGTGAAATGGTCAGATAACTTGCAGTCATCCGTTTCTCAGGAGGTTCTCCTCCTAAATCGAACTCCATTTTTGATGAGAGGGAGGAATTTTGTTGTCTCATTAGCTGGAAACACATCACACACACAGACATTTATCTAACCACTTAATTCACATATTCCTTGTAAAAATAGCAAAAATCCAACGATATAAGTGAAGAAAAACCATATACTTATGGTTTATTAACATCAATGAGTTTGTCAGTTATCACCAATTAGCTCATAATTGCCTGTCTTATCAGAGAATGATTTTTTTGCGAATTTGTTCCTTAGAACCAACGAGCCACTGACTTTCTGGTCAAGTGTGGCGGACGTGATCAAAATACCTGTGACGTCCTACAAACGTAAAATTGCGATTTTGAGGGTCTTAAAGGCTCTAATTTGAAAACGGCATCCAAGTGTGGATGCAATAAAAGGAGGGCTTCCAGAAAATGCATTAATTTTGCTCCATTTATTTCCTCGGTTTTTTCCGATATTTTATTAACATTGATTAGGTCAATCCGAAGGGTAAACCACTTCGTGAAAATTTGTATTCGTATTGCCAGTATTGCCACAGGTTGATGATAAAACAGGAATCTAATTCACCGACTAATTATCACGGTTTGTTGTCCAACTTATTGCCGAAAATTCTTGTTATTGCCTTGTATTGCCGGAAAATTGCCCAAAATTGACTTATATTTTCTATTATTGCCCAGTATTCCCAGTATTTCCCTTTATTGCCCAACTTTTTATTTTCTATAACTATTTCATTTTTAAAATGTCCTGAGGAAAACTGAAAATCTAAGAATCCGTGGGGCATTGAGCCCGTATACGGTTGCCGGTGTTGCTTAGCAACATTTTCGCATTTCCTGGTCGAAAATGCCATCTACATTTGATACCTATCCCCATCCCGGACAAAAAGCACCCATTACTTTCCCCTCTGCACCTCTTCTTTATTCATCAAATAACTTCGAAACCGACTTTAAGAAAAAACAACAGTTTTGTCATCGAAAACAACAAGTTTCGTCAATTTAACATCACGATGGTCAGTATTTACCACTTTCTGGTGGTGAGATTTCATTCACATTGGCGACCAACAAATGTATAGGTACAATGAAATGTTCGTTGTGTATTTTAATGTGGTAAAATAATGTATACATCTGTACGTGTTTTACATTGTTTTTTTTTTCGTATCTTATTCAGAAACGGTTTGGGTCACCTGGTAGAAAACCATCATGTATGATCCGATGTTGTTCATAAACTGAAAATTTTCAGTTATCAATTGTTTTCATTATCTCCCGATTGTTGGTGGTTTTACGGTGACGAAAAAGGCACAGCTCATCGTGAGTATGCCGACGAGCTTGATCAAAATCAGGTTTTCACATCTCAGCATCAGGAAAAGAATAAGTTTTTTGGACTGCCGGTCACAAAAGTACCACGGAGAGTTGTACGCTGTCCATGAAAGATCTGAATACTATAGGTTTCCATTTCAGTAAAACATTAGAAGATGAAAGTGTGCATCTATCTGCCAACATTTACTTCACACATGTGTTTCATCACAAATTTAAACCAATAATGCATTATGTCCACTGCTTGGGTTTGCAAAGAAGAAAAAGTTGTGTTTTTGATTTCTCATCAAGAAATGTATTCTGGATGGAATAACTTGCTCTCAAACTCCAAAAAAACATTGCTTTTTGGATTTATGCCTAAAATAGTTAATGCCATGGATGATTTTTTCCTGAATAATGAAAAATTGAAGTGTTTCTTCTTTGTAATCCCAACCGAGGATAGTTAGTGTAAATTCATATTGCTGCATTGACCTGAGTCCTATGACCTCACTCAACTTTCAAGGAAGTATGCATTTTGCTTCTACTAGGAGGATTTTACTAGAACCAGCAGATGATAAGTTTTTGTTCATCTTCTACTAAACTCAATAACAAAGTTGAACAGAAATGAAACTACGAGTCCAAAACTAAAATCTTCAAACAAAATGAGACAAACCTCGGTAAGTTTTTCCCCGGCATAAGAATACATCAGAGTCTGAGCCAACACGGCTAACAAATAACCGCCCAGAGCGACCTGCTCATTGAACTTGTGCCCCTTGAATAAAAAATCACATCAATCACACGCTTCAGAGATAACGACCCATCAAACCATAAGAATCGAATACGAAATCGAAAATATGTTGAAAATCATCCCGGCAAGTTTGCATATCAAGATTACGTTGAAATACGAAACGACCCTTTTGGAAAGATCCAAGAGAGCGACATGACGTCTAACGATTTCGACAAAATTCTTCTTCAACTCCTTGCGAAACGAATCGCTTTCGATTGTACGAATTATCTGAGGAAATTCTTCGTTGATGTTGCAAAGATAGAGACTGCGCTCGAATTCGCGAATGGTAATCTCGTTTACGGCGCAACTCTTCAGTGTTTTGTGAAAATTGTACTGCAAATCGCTGGCCAGAATTTTGAATTGCTGTGCGAACAAAACCAAAATGCTCATGACGATCGTCTCGATGACCGTATGGGCCCAGCCCATGTTCACGTGGCATAAAAGTTGCCATAGGTAAGTCAATTCGTAAAACGGAGTTTCCAGGGAATCGTAAGGATACCACACTGGCAACGGTAACGTCCTGAAATTAACCCCGTTATAACATTCTGAATGTTCGTACACTTCGCGTTTAAAAATTGGGGTCTCTATTAGATGCGCAGGATGTAGGCAACCACATATACGCCGAATTTTAGTGCTTTCGTGAACGAGCTTGGTCAAAGCCGACTGGATATGTGGTGACAACATAATATAATGCCGAAATTCCAGTCACAGTTGATCACACTCACCAACAGAAATATTACTAAAAACACTCTATTAGATTATTCATAAATAAACGCTTTTTCAATCGTTTCTTTTTTCAGAAAACTCGAGTGAAGAAGTCGATATTTTAACATCTATTTGAGCTCTCTGAACATATCCAGTCACCTTCGGCAAAGTTCGTTTACGCCAGCACGCAAATTGGTGTACGTTTGGTTGCCTACATATCGGCCACTGGAGGTGTCCCTATTTTTATGACGGCAAGTGTACATGTGATCAGGGACATTCTTTTCCGAATTCAAGAGCGGAACGGTACAGAAGAGGGTCGTCGCAAAAAACGCATAAAACATCCAAATTATCGAAAAGTAGTTGGTCAGTTTGACTGCGTCCTTCATTTGAATCTTGTCGACTTTATCCATGGTTTCCGGTACGAATATTTCGTCCATCCTCTTGACGATTTCGCGAAATTTCGTATTGGAGAGCCTGCCGCTCATCACGTTCATTCCGGCAATCGGGAAAATCACTGAAAACGCGATTTTCAAGGTTTCCGTCTTTCCGGATTACACAGGAACTCACCGGCCGATGTGTATATCAGGGCGCCGCTGACGAAATCAATGTCCCGTACGACGATCAGGACCAAACATTGGATGCCGGTTATCAAAAGCGTCACGAGATATAAGACGTTCCATAAGTGGAATAGGAATTTGGAAAGCGTCGAATTGCTCGAATCTAGGGTCAGTATGGTGGTGAGTTTCGCACACGCGATCGCTCCCCACATACTTTTTTCGTTCAGGGCGTTCATCATCATTCTCGCTTAAAAGTTTTCTAGCTGTGGATAGGTGGTAACCACGCGGTGGCGACTTCCCCGAAAAATCAATCCGGACATAGTAGGCCGATGGCTATTAGTTCTGAGTTGGTGTCGCTAGATGGCATACACATAGACGGAAACGTTGCCAAGTAATTTAATTACGAATTTCAAATTTATGACAAGTTATACCATCAAGATACCGTATATTTTAGACGCGAAACGTCACTTAAAATTTTTTTTTCGTTATCATTGCTGTTATTCGACTTTTTCAAAGAATTTATATTGTGGTTTTGCCGTAAAATGCCTCAAAAAGTGTGCATCGTGTGCGGTTGACGCCCGGCTGATGGAATTCTGCATTATTTTCCTCAAAATTAGTCAAGGTAAGATAGTCATTGGACATCAATCTATATTTCGAGGATTTTATTTTAAATAAATTGGTATATCCTATCCTTTAATAAACTAAAACTATTGTTTTTTAGATGTAGACAGTGGCTGCATGCGATGAAGCACTTTGATATGGCTGGTTCTGCAACAGCTCGTATTTTTGTTATCACCATTTTGCCGAGAAGCTCTACGCTTTAGCCGAGTGATGTCCGAATAAATGGTACATAATACTCTCATGGTGGTGAAGGAATCTATTAATGAAAAACAATTATTCCATTTTCAGGAAAATTTACACGTTTTGAAAAAATGCGGTAGACAAATTGAAGGCACGCCAATCTCTTCATTTAGTCTGGGCAAGAATTTATGGATAATTATAAAGTGCAGCACCACTACTTCAGGAATTAGAAAAAGTTTTCACCAGGTTTTCACTGAACATCAAAACAACACGAAGAAACGGCGGGGCGTTTGCAGTCTTGTACTAACCCAATCCAATAGCGAAATTAGAAAGATGTTCTATTGTCGCCTAAACTGCAACACCTTGTATCTGATTTTTCATATTAGTTGTTTTCCATTGGAGAGTAGCCCTAACTGATTTTTAAATGTCTCAATTGGTCATCAATGAGCTTTTATCGATTATCAACATTCAAAGTAATCTTATTTAGATGTTACTTTTCGTTTTGAAAGGACATCAATGTGCGAAATACAAAAAAATATGTGTATGAGGTTTAAATTAGCAGTTTGGGCGACGATATTATAATTATGATGTTATTGATTGAATTATTTAATTTTATAAGTTGATATAAATATAGTAATATGACTTCAAAATAATTATTTTATAAATTTTTTAAATGAAATTATGCGAAAATGTTTCAGTGATAACATTTTTGTATTTTTTTCATTTACAAAATGTAGTGAGGAACGTGGAGAAAATAAAAAATCGAAGGTTGCGAAGGCTGCGAGCAGGTACGACGTTTCCGGTTCTTTAAACGATTGCTTAGCAACATTTCAGCATTTCCGGTTCCGAAATGCCATCTAGCGACACCAACTCGGAACTAAGCTTCCCCCACCACGGACAAAAATTCCCCTTTTCTTTCCCCTCTGGGTATACAAAAATCTGACCTACTCTGTGGTGGTAACTAATTAAATTCAAATTCTCTCGAAATATGACCTACATCTTCTACGTGTCTACCTGTGTAATTATACGAATTTAATAGTGCGGAATTGTATATTTCAGTTGGCTCATTTCGTGGAGTAAGTACTGAATTGATAATGAGCAGTGTACATTTAAATATTCATTTGGGTAAAATGGTCAGATAACTTGCACTCATCCGTTTCTCAGGGGGTTTTTCCAATATTGAAATATTGCGGTTGAATTTCTCCATGAAAAGTCTTGTGAACCGATGGCCATTTTTTTGTTGTCTCAGTATTTGAAAACACCAAGTGAAACATGGAATATTTTCCTAATCAATAAATTCAGATATTCCAAATGAAAATTTAGTAAAAAATTCACAAAATCCATTGAAATCATCAAAAACAATGAACATATGTTCATAAATGAATTACCAATTGAAATGATTATTCTAATGATCAAAATCGGCTTTCATGCTTAAATTTGTGAAATTATTAGATAGAAAAGAAGAAGTGCGTAATGAAATCACCAAGTTACGTGATGATATCCCTTACGTAACAGTTTGGTGAAAAGTGACATGTCAACAAAGAAATTAAACCTCAATTCACTCCAATTTCTTTAAATGTCAACCACCTAAATAATCAAGAGAAGTGTCACTTTTTATCTGGGCATTTTCTCAACAATTTTTAGTTATCACCACTGTCTGTTTGAACAGAAAATGATTTTTCGCGAATTTGCCCCCGAAACTCTAGAACCAACGAGCCACTGACTTTCTGGTCACGTGACGGACGTGATAAAATTACATGTGACGTCATACGAACTCAAAATAGCAATTTTGAGGGTCTCAAAGGCCCGAATTCAAAAAAGAACATCCATTTATCGACCAATTAATAGAAGAACTTTAAAGGAATGCAATTACAAAAACTAGATTACCCCCATTAATTTCACTCTCCGAGTTATTTCCTTGGAATTGATAGATATGGGGTATGCATATTTATTGATTTATCAAAGCAAGACAAATTTTGCAAATTCATTTTCATACAAAAAATTATGTCTTTGAAACTGATTGTAGATAAAAAAGCACTATACAAAATTTATTGTGTCCATACGTTTGGTCTAACAGGCTTAATTTTAATGAGAAATTCATTGTAATTTTTTTCCTTTTCATAACCAGATCCTTGGACATGTATTATTTGCATTGTATTAATTCATTCTTATAGAAAAAAAGTCAATTAGGTTTGGATGATCACATCAACTATTTAAATACATGTAATAATTGTTTTTTTTCTCGAATTCGTTGGTTCAAATGGTTTCCGGCAACATCCTGGTAGCGCCACCTTATTTATATTCGATCTTAGATCATTTCTTTCTCAAATTTATTAGTCGCATTTGTCGCATAGTTTATCACTGAGTGTTTGCTTCTTTTTTCTCACAAAAATTTCATACATTGATTGTAAGTAGGACTTATTATACTGTCAATATCACGGTTTTGAATGCTAAATTAAAATACATAATTTGTAATTTCTTGAATTCTTCTCCACCCAGATTTACAATGAAAATTTCGTCAACTTCCCTCCAAATATTATCAGTCTTGACGTTTCTAGAAGCCACAAAATCCGATGGAGGACTAATTTCGTCCCCGAAATCTTCCATCATCTCTAATAATAATAAAAACGCAGGCGATAATGTTGACAACAATCGAAACGACGATCAAGACATCGTGTCATCTCTAATTATAGAGAACCGCACGAACGAAATAATCACACTCGAGAAAATACGGAAATTCCCGAACGTGAAAACGCTATCGATAAGATCGAGCGCCGTCGACGAAATAGAACCGGGCTCCCTGTGCTCCCCCGAAAATTTGACAGCTCTGCGATTCATACGCAACACGAAACTCCCCGAACTCACCCGGGAAACGTTCGAAGGCTGCCACAGTTTGACGGAGCTGTACATAGATGGCGCTGCCCGAATCGAAAACGGCGCCTTTTCCGATCTCACCCGACTGAGGACGTTACGAATCAACGACTCGACCTTACCCGAAGTTTTATCGCAGGATTTCTTCCTGGGATTGGGGGAGACTTTGAGGAATTTGGAAATCAAGCACTCGCACTTGGAGGAGATCAAAACTTCTTTCAGGGGACTGGGGAATTTGAAGTTCTTGAGTTTGAGCAACAACGACTTGAGGCGGTTACCGAACGGTTTATTCGAGGGGTTGGTAGGCCTGAAATCGCTGGATTTGAGCGGGAATCGGTTCGAAGATGTCGATTTGGGCACTTTCGCCGATTTGAAATCGTTGCGGATCCTGTTTTTGGATTCCAACGAGTTCAAGGAGTTCGATTTCGGTTTGTTACGAGTTCTGCCCCGTCTGGAACGCGTCTTTTTCGACCGAAAGGAGTTTGACGATGACCAGTTGAAGGAAACGTCAATAGAAGTGGCCAGAAACAACGTCACCTTGATTTGGACCGGAAATCGCGATTAATTTCGCGCAATATTTTAGTGAATATTGGCAATTCTGCATTCCCGTGAGATACGCCACTGGTGACTGTCAAATTTCAACTACGACACTGGTGACACTGTCATTTTCCGCCATAGGCGTATCAATGGGGCGTGTTTAGGGGACGCTGAATTAAAAGTTAATGAATCGTTTGATTATTGTTTTATTGATAAGACGAACACGTTCACAGTGTATTATTTTAATTCATAATAATTATTTCAATTATTGCATCATTAATATTGTGGAGGAAATGAAATAAATACAATTAATTAATTATCTATCACATTTTAACGTTATTTATTTCAAAGTAGCCTCTCCACTTCAAAATAAAAACAAAACTTTCTATCAATTTCTCCTAGATAATAATAATAATTATAAATAAGAAAACTTCTGGGTGAATTGAGTTAATAATTAACCTAGAAAAGTGACATTATCGGCTTAGGTTCGTGACGTAGATGTGCTTGAGTTCGGTTTTCGGCGCATTCTCGAAGAGGGCGGCCCTGTTTTGGCCTTCACCTTTCTTCACCCAATGTCCGTAAACTCTAAAAGCGCACCCATCGACGATCTGAAATGAAATTGACAGATGTCAAAAATTATCCTATGCCAAAAATATCAAATGTCGAAATTTACACTGTCAAATTAATTGGCAAATGTCAAATTTGACAGATTTCCAGTTGATAAAGGACAAATGTCAAAATTTGTGTACGTTGAAAATCACAATGTCAAATGTCAAAATTATAAACTGTAGAAAAAACAATGTAGTTTACTCACTTTTCTCAATAATTTAATTCGATATGGATCCGTCCTTGCAGTTTCCAAACTGAGGGGTTCGGGGGTGAAACGTAGTCTCTGTATCCTAACTACTGCCCTCACCACCAAAATGGCCCATTGGAATTTCTGTTTCGCTTGAAACTGTCTCTGTTGAAGTTTCTGCAACCACACCAAATTTCAGTGATTTTTCTCACAAAAATCCCCAGATTTAGGAACAAATAAATTTAAAACTTCAAGACATGACAATTATTATTCTTTGTGTTTTTTGTTTGTTTGTTTGTTTGTTTGTAAGGTTGTTAGTGACAACGCACACGTATTTTTTTTCAGCGGTTAGTGTTTTGTTTCATTTTGACAACGTAAATAATGTTTACCAAGGCCGCCAATTCAGAGATTCTACTAAATCTGCGACTGGTCTTTCGCAAAGAATGTTTCAACGGGGCGATGTCTTGGTCCCACAGTTGCTGGAAAAAATCGCTAATTCTAACACCGACCGTCACTCAATTGTTATCCCGTCGATTAAAGTTTTTCTAAGTTGGTGGCACTGCCTCATGATTCGCCCAGTGACGTGCCACGCCTCCAACTATTTGACATATCAACTGTCAATTTTTTAGGAGGCGTGGCACAGTCACAACACTCACAACTGTGAGGTCAACTGTCACTTTCACCTCACATGACATCTGGTCAAACCATCTCTTTTTCATGAGACATAGACAGAATGACAAATGTCAAAAAAGTGACAGATTTTATGTTATCGTGATACCAAAAAATAAAATAGGCGAATCGACACCAAGTAAAAAAATAATTTGAATTTGAAAGTAATAAAGTAATTACTCACCATCGTTTGGAAAAATGGATGTTGAAGAGCTGCGTCTATTGATATTCTTTGTTTAGGGTCAACGACTAATAATCTTCGGATTAAGTCTTTAGGCGGCTCTGGAAAATCGGACATTTGTTGGTAATACAGTTACAAACGTCAAAATTCTCACATGTGAAACATTTTAACATTGCCAGATATCAAAATGTCACAAATTTATGAAAAAAAGTGAATGAATGTGTCACTCAAAATTTCTACCTACATTTTCAAATCGTAATATCGTCGACAAGATGGATGACAAATTCCCCCAATGTCAAAATTACAATGTCAAATGTGAACACAATTTTTTTTTCCAAAAGTCAAAAATGCAGAAAAATTCAAGTACCTTGAATGTCGGCCCACTCCGGAGACGAAAACGAGTACTTCCCCTCCATTATATTCCGGAGCATTATCATCTGCTTCCGGTGCCAAAACGGCGGACATCCTACCAAACTTAACAGGGGAATTTAATTTTATCACCAGATTTCCATTCTCAATCCCCCAATGAAACGGGAGAAGGCCACTGCTCACGATTCTCGATGTGCGTGACGGCCATCTTGGGCGATTTTGACAGCTGTCAACGTTTAACGATTCTGAAGAAGTCGGAAAGAAGAAAACCACATATTTTTCTCCAATATATTCTATCGATTTGAAATGTCACTGTCAAAATCACCAAATATAGCTCAAAAAATTTGACAGTTATTCGACAATGACAGTTTTTCAAATGTCAAAACTGGTGTCGCCATCTATACGCAGCAGCGCCCCCCTCCCGAAATAAAACCCGAAAACTTACAGGGTATACATGATGACACCACAAGCCCACCTACAATCAGTTTTTCGTCAATTAAACAAAAGATGCATCAACCGGTAACCATGGCGACTTACGTGTCAACTTCGAAGGAGTAACCGGGCGCGTCCTCGATCATGTTGCACCGCAGAGTCTCGGGCGCCAAGTAGCCAGGCGTGCCGCACAGATCTAAACAGGGATTTCGGTCATTCGGTGATTTCGGTTTCGTCGGGTTGGCGCTCACCGTGGAGAAGTTCGCCGCTGTCGAGCTTCCTGGCGAACCCGAAGTCGGTGATTTTGACGTTCAAGTTGTCGTCCAGGAGGATGTTCTCCGGTTTCAGGTCTCGGTGGACGATCCCCTTGGCGTGGACGTGCTGCACCCCCTCGAAGACCTGCTTCATGATGTACCGTGTCTTCTTTTCGGAAAGCGTCACCACGTTGGTCAGATAATCGAAGAGTTCGCCGTTTTTACACAACTCGAAGACCAGAAATATGAAAGTCGTCGACTCAAACACATCCTGTAATTCGACTGAAAACGGACGTAAATGTCAAGTAAGTGTCAAAATGACGTTTATCGCTCACTTATGTAAGGGTGGCCGGCTACGTGTCTCAAGATGGCGACCTCCTGTTTCGTGGCCTCCTTTGCGGAGATTCCGCCCTCGTTGGCCCCGTCGCTGCTCAGATCGATGATTTTCGCCGCGAACTCTTTGCCCGTCTCTTTCTCGATGCACCTACGCACCGTCGAGCTGATCCCCCTGGAATTTCCGCGGTTTTAATAGGTTTTGTGGATTTTTTGAGGTTAGGTTTTACCTTCCGAGGATTTCTTTCGGTTCGTACTTGGCGTAGAATTCCCGGGCCGCGTCCTGGTCCGGTAACTTGTCTTCGTCTTCATCTTTGGCCATGCTTTTTTATGAATGGACTACGGTCGGCTTGGAAAAAAAATCTAAAAATAACACAAAGACTGGTTACTTTCCGTACCCTTCACGCTCTAATAAAGGTTAAATTTTTCAATTGTCTCGAGCGCGTGCGGAATTTAAATTGTAATTTTATTGATTTGCGCCTCATGATTGAGACGTTTTATCGATCTGGACTGGGAATTACTCACAATTAGATTATTTACAAAGCATGTTATTCATTTCGATCACCGATCACAGCTGATTAGCTGATTTTTCAACAGATAAATTTTTCCATTGTGTCAAAATTTCTGGGGGATTTTTCAAAATAACTAGACGACGAAAAACTCGTGCGGAAATTACCAAAGTCTCCTCGATTAGTATCATTTTCTTTACTTGATAAGATAACGCACTAATTTCATTATTTACTCATTTGCGTCATTAAAAATTCATTAATTTTTTTTATTGTTCATGAATATTAGAGAATTTAAGTTTTATTAGTTTTCTCAGTTGGTACCGGTTAAACAAAGAACCAAATTTTAAAACAGGCTGATAAAAATATTTTTGAGGGCTTTTATTACCATCTCCCGCGGTAAGTTCAACCATTTTAACTTATTATGCGAAAGACGCAGTAATATTAATTACATTTTCCATTTTTCAAACTGTTCAAGTTTGACGCTTAGATTTGTTGGCCAACCTGCCACTGACAGTTGACGGTCAGTGACAGGTGTCGTTTAAAAGTTTATTTACTGCTAAAATTTCACGTTTTCTCTCTATTCCTTACGTTTTCACCACAAAATATGTCTAAACCCTCCGGATACGACTCGCACAGTGAAGGCCCGGGTTTCGTCGGCATCCGTTTCTGCCAAGAATGGTAATCCGCCCCACAATTCGCAATTCACCCCGACCTAACCCCACTTTTTCAGCAACAACATGTTGTACCCCAAAGAGGACAAAGAGAACAAGACCCTGATGTACGCCTGCCGCAACTGCGAATACAAACAACACGCCGACTCCAAGTGCATATACGTCAACAAAATCATGCACGAAATCGAGTAAGAATTCACCACTTTCCGACAGCCTCCAACTCGACTTATCATTACCGTCTTAATTTTTCAGCGAACTCACTCATATCGTCGCTGACGTCATTTCCGACCCGACTCTGCCCAGGACCGAGGACCACCATTGCCCCGAATGCAACCACAGGTTTGTCACTTATCTCCGAGTTGAATTTTTGAGGTTACGTTGGTTGGAATTTCAGGGAGGCCGTCTTTTTCCAAGCACAGACTCGGCGCGCCGAAGAGGAGATGAGGCTTTATTACGTGTGCACCAACCCGATGTGCGCTCATCGCTGGACGGAATAAATTGAAATGACAGCTTTTTGGAGGAAGACAAGGGGCTTTAGACATAGGAATATAATGATAAGCTGAATACAGTCAAACGGAAATACAATTTATACAAATTTGATACTTTCTACGATCATCTATGGATATCAAACTGGACGCCTACAAGTACAATCCTAATAATAGCAATAATAATTATTAATAACCGAGTTACAGCTTAAACCAAAGAGTTTGACACTAGAAAACTAGCCGTGTTTTGACAAGACGTTGGAATAACTGTCAAAAACGCATTCATTCATGGTTATTGATAGGTTGACATGTCTCTGGCTTAAACTTTAAAATCGACAGCCCCGTGCGCCGTCTTCAGGTGTGTTTTGACATATGACTTGTCGACGAAGCTTTTGTCGCAGGCCGGACACCTGAACGGTCTCTCCCCCGTGTGAGATCTCATGTGCTTTTGGAGTTTGTTATTGGCAAAGTACGACTTGGGACACGAGCCGCAAAAGTACTTCTTGACCTTGACCGGGAGCTTGAGGTCGCCGATGCCGTGCGCCTTCATCATGTGCACGTCGAGGCTCCGCTGGTACTTGTAGCCATGGCAACACAGTTGACATTTGAAGGACTTGACGACCGCGTGGCTGTCGACGTGGCGACGGAGCACCGACCTGTTGGGAAAGCAGACATGTCGGTGAGTGACAAGTGACAGGTGACAGGTGACGTTTGGTTCGAAAGTTTGGTTGCTATGGAGATTTTGAGATTTTGTTTTTCGATTCGCATAGTGAAGACCGGGGTTTTAAAGGTTTCTGTCAATGATGGTGATTCACCCCTAATTTCATAATCGAACTTTAAAGTCTCCTTTAAAAAAATTAAATGAGAATGTGACAAATCAACTCTTGCATTTGTCACATTCTAAACATCACTTTTACTAAAGTGACTTTAAATTTGAATATGAAAACGGGGGTAAGTCTGCAATACCGTTCAAATGGTTTAAAATTACCAAGGCACAAAATGGGAAAACAGAATTTTCAGGAAAAAATCATTTTTTTTTTTTGGTAAAAAGTACAGAAAAATTCGAAATTTCTATGAGTGAAAAAAACTTCCCAGATAAAGCTTAAAATTGAAATTGTTGACCGAAAACAAACAATTCATTGACATGAAGGAACTTGTGAATTTAATACACAGGATGATGGAAAATTAAACCAAAAACACTTTCTTGAATACCAAAAGGACCAAGAAAATTTTCATTATATCCAAATTATATCCATACAATTTTCAAGAAGGTGAAAATTTAGGAAAAAGATCCATAATCTGAATAATTTTTTCTTTAATATTGAAATGTTGAGCTAGAGGGGTCTACTACACCCCAAATTCTTCTACACCGATTACAAAAAATACAACAAAAATGACTAAAAACCAGTAAAAACACTAAAAAAACTACTAAAATTAGTAAAATTACTGAAAACTTATCAGAGGATGTAAACCAAAATTACTAAGTGGAAGTCAATTGCTCAGTTGAGTTAATGTGTAATGTGCTAATTTTTCATGAAAATTTCCAGAAAACATTTTTAAAATAATAAATAAACAATGTTCTCAACAAAATTTGCGAAAATATTCAAAATTTAGTAAATTTACAGACAGGGTCCCAGATTCCAGAAAAAAAAATATTCAGAATGATGTTGAGCTTGAAATTTGTAGGTAAAATCTCGGTAAAAACCCGAGTAAAAAAATTATGTCAGAAAAAATGAAAAAAATACTAAAATTAGTAAAATTACTGAAAACTTATTAGAGGATGTAAACCAAAATTACTAAGTGGAAGTCAATTGCTCAGTTGAGTTTATGTGTAATGTGCTAATTTGTCATGAAAATTTCCAGAAAACATTTTTAAAATAGTAAAAAAACAATGTTCTCAGTGAAAATATTTAAAATTTAGTAAATTTACAGACAGGGTCCCAGATCCAAGAAAAAAAATATTTAGAAGGATGTTGAGCTGGAAATTTGTACGTAAAATCTCGGTAAAAATCCGAGTAAAAAAATTAGTACAGAAAAAATCAAAACATGCAAAACTCGGACCACTTCAATGATGAAATAATGATGAAAAAATTAAAAAGAAGAGAATACCTTGGAAATTGAAAATTCTGCTTAAACCAACAGGAAATTTAAAAAAAAAATACAAAAACCTTTAAAATTCCAAGAGCCCACAAAAATGTTTTACAGGAAAACGAATTACAGAAAAATTCCAGACAGACTTTTTAAAGAAAAGCCACAAAACGGTTATTACTTGGGATATTATTATGGAAAAAAATTAGATAATTTTCACGAAAGAGGTGAAATCTCTAGAATAGAAAGTAATGATTGGAAAAAACTCAAAATAGGAAATTGATTTAAAAAATCACAGGAAAAACATACATGAAAACCCAATCGTAAGTTGAATACAGTCGAAGATATCGTCAATAGTCAAAATTTCTAGAAAACAAATTCATAATTTAACCAAAATTTTCAATAAAATTTCCGGAAACACTCGTTTTTACGAAAAATATACCATCTCATAAAACCAAATCAACAAAATCAAAAATCAAAAACTAAATAATTTACAGATATTAAAAAAAATCACCTGTTTATGCACCGCCTGTCGCACAAATGGCACAAAAAGTTTCTCTCCCCCGTATGCGTCTTCGTGTGCGCATCCAAGTTAGTCTTCAACGGAAACCTTCGCCCGCAAAAAGCGCACTCGTGCTTCCACTCGGCTCGATCCAAATGCACGCAAATCCTATGCTTGTGCAAATCGGACGACGTATTGAACGCCTTAGGGCAAACTTCACACCTGTACGCTCGTTTATTCGCGTGAATCTTCTCATGGTGATACAAATCGCTCGCAGTTATGTAGCCCTTGCCGCAAAAGGGGCAGATGTGCCTGCGCTCCCCCCTGTGGTAGCGCTTATGGGCGTTCAGATAAACCGGAGAGGCGAACCTACGTTCGCACTCGTCACATTTATACTTCTTTTCTGTCGCATGGACGTTACGGACGTGCCTTTTCAGGAGATATTTATTCCCGAACGTGGTCCCGCACAAATTACAGGCGTTCAAGTCTTTAATCTCCTCTGGTTCTGATTTAAAATCGCCTCCTTCTTCGTTGTTGTCGTCTGTCACTTTCGGTTCGATTTTTGCTGGGCAAATCTTCGAATGTTTCTTCAACGAAGGTTCGGTTTTGAAAGTTTTGGGACAGTTGGGGCAGTCGTGCGTCTTTTTCTTGTCGTGCTTCGCGCGGATGTGGTCGGCGAGGACGCTTTTGACGTCGAACTGCTGCTCGCAGTGGAAGCAGACGAACTTTTTCTCGTCCGGCTCTTCCGTCTCGGCTTTGATCCGGGTCAGGTGCGATCTGATGCATAACTCCCTGAAGGCGCAGACGTTTCGGAGCTGATCCAAGCACGGGGGGCAGGTTTTCAGGGCGTCTTTCCAGTCCTGTCAACAATGGCGTAACCTCACTTTTTTTTTGTTTTTTTGTCGTTGAGGTTACTTACGACTTCTGGGACGCATTTGCGTAGATTCGTTATCAGATTTTGGTCGTGGCTGTCGCTGGTCGATAGGTTTTTCAAGGATTCGCTGCCGTTCAGGCAAATAACGCAGATTTCCTGCATTATTTAAATATTTTGATTTGACGTTTCAACAACAACAAACAATTGCAATTCCCATTTGACATTTGACAGTGACACTCACATCACTTCCCACTACCAAGGCTGGTCTACACTGGCGTAATTCAGAAATTAGCGAATGTCTCTTGACAAAAACAAAGGATCAAACGGTCCCAAATTGAGAATTCTAATGGTTGGAACCACTGATTTGGTACAGGACCAACCGGACGCACAAAATGGTTCATTGAAGGCACTACATATGTATGGATTGAAGAAATTAATCAAAATTAGCATGTATTATGAGTTGCCCATAAATTCGTCACATGAGAATTACAGTGTTCTATCTCTATGGGACTTTAATGTCGTATAGTACAAGATAATTCTGAAAAGGTGAAGGTGGTGAATTGAATTATTACAGGGAACTGTGTTTCAACCGATTTTGATTCCTAGTTGACCAAAACTTGGGTCTGTTTCTCTAATTCTAGTGAAAGAAGATATAATGACGGTAATTGTGATGGTAATGAGCAGCTATTGGAAGAAAAATCGGTTAAAAAACCGTGGCAAAATTGTCTATTGTAAAAATACGTTTTCACCAAAGAAATCTATTCAGGTTACTCTCCTTTCACTGACGCCAAATCATCCGACCAATAGATATCTCGTCCGTATCTGATCGACCAATTGGATCGTAGATTAGAGCGAGTGCGAATTAATCCGAATAGCTGTCACCCTGCGTCCGTCGCTTGTTACGCCATATGTCACCTGTCAGCCGCGTCCGAACCCAACCTCACTTTAGTGATTTATCTTTCGCCCGTTCCCGTCGGTGTTTGCCTGTTCGTGCCGCAGCTTTCGCCCCCCACATGGCCTCGCCCCACTACGGCATGAGCCCCAAGAAGCACAAGAAGCACAAGTCGGAGAGGCGCGAGCGCCTCGACAGTCCCGGCGACGGCGTCAAGCCGCCCGCGCTCAAGCTGATCCTCAAGGTGGGCAGCCAGGCGACCCCCGAGCACACGACCGACTTCGGCTACAACCACTTCTCCAGCTCGTACAGCGTGCAGCCGGGCGGCGGCGGCGCCGTCGACGACGCCGCCCCCGGCTCCTCGGACCAGAACGAGCCGTACTACGGCTCGGCCGGCCGCGGCCACCACAAGAAGAGCAAGAAGAAGAAGAAGAAGAAGGACAAGGGCAAGGACCGGGAACGCAAGCACCGACACCACCACAAGGAGAAGAAGCGCAAACGAGAGGAACCCGAAGAAGGTACGGATTGTTGTTCCGACTCGAACGAAATGTGTCTTTTTTTTTTGGTGATTGTCCGTATGCGGTGTAACGTCGAAAACTCCTAGCATCATGCTAGAGGTTCACTTAAGCCATGTCGTTACTGTTAATCGTTTAGTTGATGAAGATATTTGGGTATTGTTGAATTTCGCATCTTTAACAATTTAGGGATTTTCGTTTTATGAAAATTTATGTTGGCACTTCTACAAGCTCAAAATTATTTATGACAGTTGTCATAAAGGGTTTTATCCTCGGTTCTATTCCTTCTTCACAGATCGACAAGTGTCTGCAGTGGGAAAGTAATCATTTCAGCCTGTCTAAGACGATTTTTGAGGAATTTTAGGCCTTCCTGGAGAACCATGTAGTGTCCGAAGTATAGTGGACAATTTTCAATGTGTTACCAACATGTCACTTTAAAGTTTAACCGGGCGTTTGACATTTGACGTAAACCAGTGGCGTTCTCATCAATCGGATAAAATTTTGAAAATGTTTTTCATATTCGCGGATAAACCTTAAGAAATACACTGGATTAATGTAGTTTTCATTGAAATCTAGGAAAATGTAATTTTTCCACGTTACACTGGCTACAGAACTGTTACCCTTTATGTTTTCATGCTTGTTTTGGTTTGTTTGTTTGTGATTTGATTTGAATTTACTTTACCTATTATTTATTCGTTGTTTTGTGTTTATTTTCTCGTTGTTGTCGCACGAAAGACGAAAGCAACAGAGTGTTCTCTGAGGCAGGTAGTCCGAGTCAGCACAGGGAGCCGAGGACGTGCGTGCTGCGCCAGCGACAGGAGCGCACCGCCCTGCAGAAGATGCTCGACCAGCTGCTCGGGTTGCTCGAAAAGAAGGATCCGCAGCAGTTCTTCGCCTGGCCAGTCACCGACAGCATCGCGCCCGGCTACTCGTCCATCATCACGCACCCGATGGATTTCAGCACGATGAGGCAGAAGATCGAGGACAACCAATACGACAACCTACAAGTAAAAATAATTATTTTTTCGTTTGACATTTTTCTGACAGATTTATCCTTCTGTTGACCTCGAGGTAAATCTTGTTTTTCCTTTGTCGTTGTCAATGAACATTTTTTCTTTGAAATGTCATTTTAATTCATTGTCTTGTCTGTCCGATGAAATTTACAATTTGTTTTTTGATTTTTACCTGCCAATTTCCATAATTTTTTTATTCTTCAAACAATATTAATTTTGAGTGATTTTCCTGTAGCTTTCCTTTTGTCATGTTTGCATGATTTACCCCCGTTTTCATAATCAAATTTAAAGTCACTTTAGTAAAAGTGATGTTTAGAATGTGACAAATCCAAGAGTTGATTTGTCACATTCTCATTTAATTTTTTTAAAGGAGACTTTAAAGTTCGATTATAAAATTGGGGGTTAGTCAGGCTGTCCGGCTGTAATTTTTTTCCCCTAAAATAGTCATTGTCAAATTCTATGAAATAGGTCTATTGGTCTATTTCTTTGACAAATGCATGGGAACTTTTCAACGAGGGGTGTTTCACTCAGGAAGTAGGTGTCCTTTTTGCCTCGGAGTACTAAGAAGTACTGGGAAGTACACAAAAGTACTCGAAAGTACAAGAAGTACTTGGAAGTACGAAGAAGTACACAAAAATATAGTGAAGTACATGGAAGTACTAACAAATTTCCCCAAAAATTTCATAAACCACAACTCAAATTGAAAAAAAATTACATGCATGCTCACCATAAGTATCCCGAAACAATTTCTTCATCTTTTTATATAATCTTCCAAGAAATGCACATACTTACAAGTTGGAAATGAAGTAATTAATAAAGACCATACCTCGCATCATACATTAGGTATGTATGTACCATCTACATACTTGCTGTACCTACTGCCGAGATTACAATTTTTGTATTTTTCTATTCCATTGTTAGGTAGGTGTAAAGAGAAATTATTGTTGTCCCAAGATATTTTGGCCAGCACGTGCCCCAAGTTGCTAAGCAAAATTTAATTGAAAAACATTGCTAACCATTGACTAATGATGACAGGTATTTGTCAGGTAATGTAGGTTCACTTGTTGTCTGAAATATTTTGGGGCGATTATAACTTTTCTGTTGATTGTGATGTTTGTTTTTATGACTAAAGGTTCAGGAAGAAATCTTTCTGAGAAATGTATTTAAATAGGCAAAAACACGAGCTGAAACTGGATATTGTAAATATCGTCCTTTGTACAGCAGACATTTTTTATCTGTGGCAACGGCCGCTCAGAATCCGAACGAATCTTCGGGTGAGTTCGGGAGTTTGAGCTGCAAACTATAGGAACAGTGGCGTAACACAGAGAAGGGTAAAATTTAACAAACATTTACGAGTTGGGGAAACGAACAACAATTTTGTGAATTTACTCAAACAACATCCGATTAATCAGATTCAACCTTGGGTATATACTTGGTTCTAATTGAATTAGTTTTTTTCTTGTTTTCCTAACAGCGTTTCAGCGCAATAAACGCCCGCTGTAGGCTCTACTGAACAAATATGGCGCCAGCACAAGATGCATTTCATGTTTCCATGGTTACGGATACGGACGAGTGCGCAGCTTGACCGTTGGCACAGATAAAAAACTTCTACTATACGTGCGCTGATAATTTATACTCAATTTCATTGTTCTGCCCGTAATGTCTCTCGTGATTTCTTAGTATTCAATGGATTTAAAAATACAAATTTGTTGAAAGACGGACAGTTTTGACTTAATTTAGTATGAATTCAGTTTATGTAGTCGCAAGTTCGGCGGCAAGTCGATGTTGCAGTTTGTCTACTCTACATTTGCTATAAATACTGTATATTGCTATACAGGCTGATTCAAAATGGTGGGGTCAATGCTAGCGTCTAAATAGTGAGAAAATTCCCTATGCTCAATAAGGGAGCTATTGGGCTAAAAAGTCTGCTGGTGGCCAATTTATTTTCGCTCATAACTCGCTTATTTTATGGTTTAGAACTTTCAGGTTTGGTATATGAAAAAAACAATTGAAAAAGTAAATGTTGAATCCTATGGTGACTCATGAGTACCGTGGTAAGTGATTGAACGGGACAAAAAAGAGGACCTCGGCAGATAAAAATCACGATTATTTTGTGGCGGCAAGTATTTTGACTGTCTCTGGTGATTTTTCAGCTTCGGTGTACTTTTTCAATTTCAATAATGTAGGGGTACCTCAGTGCAAATGTGAGTGGTTTTAGAGATATTCGTTAGTTTATGAAGTTCTGCATGAGAATGAGACCAACAATCGTTTCTGATTATCACTGACACGCGCATAATTAGCCTATACAATAAAATACAAGATAACTCTTACTTCATATCAATAAAAGCAATGAAAAAAGAAATAATGACCACTTGAGGAATCTTGAAAGTACTTGATAGTACATGGTAGTACATAGAAGTAACTGGGAGTACTACGAAATATTTGGAAGTACATGAAGTATTCAGAAGTACTGGTTAGCAGTACGAAGTATATGGAAGTACAAAGTATTATTATGAGTACTTCCAGAAGTACGGAAGTAGGTGTACCTTTCATGACCAGTGAAACACCCCTCGCTTTTCAAACTGTAATTTTGCTGTCAATTTCTGATGATTTGGCGTACTTTTCTCTAATATTTTTCAAGTACTTAGTGTCTTAGTTTTTCATGATTTTAACCTGTCAATTTCTTGGATTCTATCCTGCAATGCAATTTCTGTTACTTTTACTTATCTTTTTGAATCAGTTTTGTCCTTTATTATTGTCCTGTCTGGCTGGTTTCAGACAATTCATTCTGTCAATTTCTGAGTTTCGTTATGTCATTTATCATGATTTCACCTCTTGGTTAGTATACTAAACCAAGATTTCACCTCATGTCATTTTTTATAATTTTTTGTCAGTTTTCCATTAAACATGTTCCCATGTCTACAGTATGTCCCCGGATGGGGTTACAAAGAGGAAAAACTTTTTTATTTTCGATTTCACAGAAAAAATTATTCTTGACAAACTCGCCTGCATGCTCTTAAACCGCTAAAAACTGTTTCGTTTTCATTTTAACGGGAACGGTTATTTTTTTATTGAATTTATTTGGGAAATTTTGGACTCAATATTTCAATCCGAAATTAACAGAAGTACCGGTAACCGAAACCATGGCAGAGGACTTTGCAACAGTCACTGTAATCACCAGCATAAGCACCCGTCAGCATGTCATAACATTGACAAATGGAGAAAACATTTATAGCAAAAATAATTCGCGCGATGTTAAATCGATATTGATCGATATCAACTACGGTGCAACCCAGCGCCCTAATTATTGTCCGAGATTACATGAAAATATAAAATAATTTAAGAAAAAATCGAAATCTCATATTCAAACAATGCTGTCGGTGACTGTTACAAAGCTTCGCACCATGGTTTCGGTTACTGGTACTTCTATTAATTTCGGATGAAAATATTACTAAGTCCAAAATTTCCCAAATAAATTCAATAAAAAAATAACCGTTCCCGTTAAAATGAAAACGAAACAGTTTTTAGCGGTTTAAGAGCATGCAGGCGAGCTTGTCAAGAATAATTTTTTCTGTGAAATCGAAAATAAAAAAGTTTTCCCTCTGTGTAACCCCATCCGGGGACATACTGTATAAGTTTGTTTCTCTTATAAAATTGTCATTGCTAAATGCTATAAAATTTCTTTTTGTCCTGTTATTTACAGATTTCTGGTGATTTATCAAATTTGTACGTGAACTTTTTCGTCTGTCATTTCTGACTGTTCGGTTTGTTAATTTTTGAGTGTGAGTTTTGTCATTTTACCTGTGGAATTTAATAATTTTGCTTCTATAAAATATTGACTTCTTTGATTTTTCTGTTAATTCTGGATTTTTCTGACAGTTTTCCTTTTGCAGTGTTCCCAGGATTTAGCCTATAATTTTTTCTTGTTCTGAATTTGACATTATCAAATTCTATGAAATCTGTCAATTTCTTCAATTTTTTTTTGCGGTAGTTCACATGTCTCTGGTCATTTATCAAAAACTGTGTGTGAACTTTTCATCTGTCATTTTTCTGTAAATTTTTTTTCTTCCTACACATTTCTGATGATTTCGCATACTTTTTCCTTACAATTTCTGATTTGGTCCTCAATTTTCAAGTACGGTGTTTTGGTTTTTCAAGACTTTAACCATTGTTTAACCTAACAATTTCTTGAATTTCGTTTTGTAATGACATTTTTATTACTTATGTTTCCATTTTTGAATCAGTTTCAACACTTTTATCTTATTTTCTATGGTTTTTCTGTCAGTTTTCCTTCTGCAATGTTCCCAGGATTTAGTCTGTCTGTAATTTTTGTATCCTATAAAATTGTCATTGCATTGTCGAATTCTATAAAATCTGTCAATTTCATTGATTTCGTTCTGTAGTTTCTCAAAAACTGTATGTGCACTTTTTCACATGTCATTTCTGACTGTTCGTTCTGTCAATTTCTGAGTTTTCTTATGTCATTCAACGTGATTTTAACTGTTACATTCTACCATTTTGCTTCTACAAAAGGTTGTCTTTTTGATATTTCTGTTAGTTTTCCTTCTCCCGGATTCCCAGCATTAAGCCTGTTGTTCTTCTCTGAATTTGTTATTGTCAAATTCTATGTAGTCTGACAATTTCTTCGATTTTTGTTCCGTAATTTAAATTAATCAGAAACTGCATGTTTTTCTTTTTATTTTGTTATTCTGTCAGTGCATCTTATAGCGTACTTTTTTGACAATTTCTGGTTTCGTCGATTCATATGTCTCTGGTAATTTATCAGACACCGTCCGTCAGTATGTTTCATCTGTCATTCTCCTGTCAATTTCATTTTCCATTTTCCTTGTGTCTATTTCCACTATACTCGTTGCCGATTTTAGAATTTCTTTTTCTGTAATCTCTCACGATTCAACTTCCACGATTTTGCAACAATAAAAAATTCTAATCTCCCGGAAACGCGAATTCGCAGGAGTTCCTGTCCGACTTCCGGCTGATGTGCACGAACGCGATGAAGTACAACCACGTCGACACCGTTTATTACAAGGCGAGCAAGAAGCTGCTGCACGCCGGCACCAAGACGATGCAGCCCGAGAAGCTCGGCTGGCTGATCAACCTGCTGCCCGACCTGACCAGCGACGACGTCGGCTTCGAGATCACGGCCGAACTCAGGCAGAACCGCGGCGGCGGCGGCCACGACGACCACGACCACGACAGCGACCACCAGCACGTCGAGCCCAAGCGGCGCATGCCCGCCACCAAGTTCGAGGCCATCCCGGACGACCTCACGCCCGAGGAGATCCTGGCCAAGTCGCAGATCGCCGCCAGGGAGGCCAAGGCCAAACTGAGTGAGTCCAGGGGGCGGTTCGGGGGTGCTTTGTTGTCGCAAACGATGAAATTTTGGAGGGTCTTTTTCACCTTCTGTTCACTTTTTTTTCTGGCTTAACAGGCAATAATTTCTTCCTTCGTTTATCTTGATGGTTAAATTGTCAAAAACCAACTATTGGGTGCCTGCAGTTTCATATTTTTGACGTTTGCTGGAGGACACCAGCATCCGGTCAACTGCCAAGTCAGTGCCGTGCTGTGATGGTAAATAAATTCACCCAAGAAATTATGAATTTCTCCTAATTTGGACTAGTGATGGCCTTTTCACAAGCAGAAATCGTCAAATTGGATTGAATGCTGATATAATTATACTTTGAAACTGCTTGATGCCATCCAAAGTGAAAAACATTTGTCGTCCTGTGGAGTATCCTTTTTTCTGAGCCCTGTAACTTAGCCCCATTCATCCTGTTCAGTCACACATCATACGCCGCCGACATTGAAACCCCTCAGCTTTAATTTCCAATCGGTTTCATTCTGGATCTTGCTGGATCCCTAGAGATTTTCCGGATTTTTCATATTTTGAGGTTATGTAGCAATTTTCATTATTTTCCAATTTTGAACTAGTTTTGAGACAGTTTAGGACCGTTTCAATCCATTTTCTTCAATTTCTCACTGGTTTTACTCTGGATCTGTGTCGTTTCCTTCAAAACTAGTCCGAAATTGGAAAATACTACATAACCTCAAATTATGAAAAACCATAAAAAATCATCGGGATCCAGCAAGATCCGGGATAAAACAGGTTGGAAATTGAAGACAAAAGTCTCAAGTGTTAGTTACTTGGGATGTGTGACTGAACCAGAGAATTGGGGGTGAGTTATAGGGCTGAGAAAAAGGATACCTCATAGGAAAGTGATGAAATTTTTTTCTAACAAGTGATTTCGGTTTATTATATGATGGAATTGTATGTTGAAATCATTAATAAAGTTAATTCATTCATTCATGTTGTTGCAGATAACAAAATTCTCTTAAAACTAGTCCAAAATTGGAAAATAATAGAAAATACTACATAACCTCAAATTATGAAAAATCCTGAAAAACTTTAGGGATCCAGCAAGATCCAGAATAAAACCGATTGGAAATTAAAGCTGAGGGACTTAAATGTCGGGGGAGTGTGATGTGTGACTGAACAGGATGAATAGGGCTAAGTTATAGGGCTCAGAAAAAAGGATACTCCAGAGGACGACAAATGTTTTTCACTTTGGATGGCATTAAGCAGTTTCAAAGTGTAATTATATCAGTATTCAATCCAATTTGACCATTTTTGCTTGTGAAAAGACCAACACTAATCCAAATTAGGAGAAATTCATAATTTCTTGGGTGAATTTATTTACCATCACAGCACCGCACTGACTTGACAGTTGACCGGATGCTGGTGTCCTCCAGCAAACGTCAAAATTCTCAAACTGCAGGCACCCAATAGGGAGGGTGCACGCATAACCTAAAAGTCTAAAACAATCGAACTCTGGGGGTTAAACAAGCGTTTCCAAGATAGTTGCTATGTAATTGGCAACGCTGGATAGCTGTGTGGTATATTTATTTGGCAGTTACTTAACCTCTTTTTTGGTGGTTTTATATGGGAGATTTTTTTCTCCAATTTTTTAGCTCATTTCCTCTAAAAACTATCCAAAAAACAGTCACTAGTCGGGCATTTTGAAGATAAAAGCAGAAAACAAGCCAATGGTGCAAAAATCGGGAATACAACTGAACTTCAAGAAATTTGTGTAATGTGTGATATTATAACTGTTATTTTATATCGTTTTAGCTAAAATTTGATACGCTTACCTTAAAAAATATATAAGAAAACGGAAAGCAGCTGAAACTTGCGTGTAATTTATAAAAATATCCGAAAAACTGTTGAATTTAAATTTCTGCTGAAAAACTGACAAATATTTTTTACTTTTCAATGTTGCCGGTTTTAGTTAGCAACTGTTATTTAACCCCCAGACTTCAATTGTTTTAGACTTTGAGGTTATGCGTGCACGCTCCCTGTTCAAATTTCTAATGGCGAACTAGACTTTGACGTTTTAATGACTTATGCTTTGTAACAGAAGAACGGATTTCTACTGCAAATTTTGACATGTGGATGGATATGCGGGCTTTCCAGTACAATGTTTCACAGGCCATACAAATGTGATGGGATGTTTTTGAAGACTTCATTGATTTTTGTTTTTTGCATTTTTTTTAGTTTTTTTTTATCGCCATATAAGTACTTTCCTGGATATGTCAGAACTCATTACATTACTATTAATATTTTTCTTTACGATCAGTAATTTTTCATTGATTGTAACTTGTAACCCAATCACTTTCTATAACATTCTGTCACTTTTAATCATATGTTAATTTTCTTTTTCTCCAATTTTTCTACATATTATATTTTATTTTTTATACAGCCTGTCCTAAAAATGGTGGACCCGAAGTATAAGGGCCGATTCTTCTCGTCAAAATAAAAGAAAAAGTTCCTATAAACTATGGTCCGCAAGCGCTTACTTGATACAGGGTGTCACATTTAACATTTCCAGTAGATTTTTCATTCGCATGATAACCACATGCGAAAAAATGTTTGAAATGAAAAAGATAGTCTACCCTATAGAGTTTCAGAAAAGGTTTTGTCGATTTATGTATCTTCATTAGTTCCAGAGATATTGCGATTTTGGTGCCGCTGATCGAAGGGCAAAATATTAAAATTTGAAAGCTAGACCAAAATACCCCGAATAAAAATGATGAAGCATGTTGAAAGCTTCCAGGTGTTTCAATAGGTTTTCAGTCTAACTTCTACTGTTCCAGATATATCGCACCTAGAAATTGTACAGTTTTCGAAACGAAAGAGGTGATACTTTCGAAAGTAGAGTAGGAGTAAAAATGTATTGGAACAATAAACTTCTCTTGCTCTATGCTATCTTTTTTGTCTATGAAATTTTGCTGTAATTTTCCAATTTTAGTTTTTGTTTTCGAATCAGCTATACTAAAATCTCAATATCTCTGGAATTAATGAAGATACAGGATTCAGCAAAAGTTTTTCTGAAAGCTTGTAAATAGGCTTCCTTTCTTAAATGAACCTTTCTCCCGAATTTCGTTGTCATGCCTACCAAAAATGTACTGGAAATTTTGAATGGGACACCCTGTATCTATTAAGTGTTTGAGGATCATAGTTTATAGGAACTTCTTCTTTTATTTTGACGAGAAGAATCGGTCCTTATACCTCGGGTCCACCATTTTTAGGACACCCTGTACTTGTAATGGTTTTAAAATTTCTATTTTCATTAAACTGGCACTCTTCTCTTTAATTCTTGTCCTTTTAAGTTTTCCAGTTGGATTTTATTCACTTTTTGTAATATCCTGTCATTTTGTTACTAATTTTTCAGTAGCCGTTTCTCACTTTTAACCTCTGTCATTCCCTGCTAGCTGTCATTTTTTGCTTATTGCTTTCATGGCTTTCTGTTTTTTCCTTGAAATTTTCCGGTTTTCTACTTTTTGTCATGCGATTTTGCATTATCTATCATTATCCATTTTCTGGGCTGTGTTTTATAAAATAACTGAAGAACTTCTGTCTTTGTCACTCACATAAGGAACGGTCAGATAACTTCTACATAAAAGGCGGCCATGACCATCATCCTGTCTCTATTCCTCTAATAGTTGTAAAAAGAGACACAATGATAGTCATAGTCTCTCCTTATGCAGAATTTATTCGATCGCCCCGTACTTCATGCTCATAAGTGCATTTCTGTCACTTTATTCCAGCAGCGTGTTAGTCCAGTGACTTTCATGAACGCAGCCCTGTAATTTCATCATTTTCACCATCTGTCATTTTCCACTTGATTTTTTGTTGTCATTTCGTATGTGATATTTTTTCGAACGAATCCAATTACCTACTTAACCACATTATTAATGTTACATAAATAGAAATCATTTTTTTTTCAATTTCATATTCTAATTGAATGAATGATTGAATTATTCCAGTGCTGAAAAGAGGAGGTCCGAATATGGGTTTCCTGAAGCAGCGGAAAGACGGCACCACCAACATAAACATCCTGGTCGGCGGCGAGGGTGTCATCCCCGGCACGAAAAAACGTCCGGTCCTTCTGGGGCAGCTCTGCGGGAAATTGACGGAAGGCACTGGACAACTTCAAGGGTTCCGTGAAGACCGCAGAAACATCGCCAAACCGGTGAAGCCCCTCTATTACGGCGCTTTCGGCTCGTACGCACCCAGTTACGATTCGGCCTTTGCCAACTTGAGCAAGGTAAGGCAGTTTGTCATTCAAATCAAATCAAATGAAGTTATTCTTGTGGAATTCATTGTCGTTATTTTCCAAATAACCAAAAACTCGACCAAAAAACTTGTTCTGTGTCATTATTACTTATTTATAGTGTTTAGTTTCCAGTTTCCATCCATTCATAGATTTGTCATTTTCTTTTACCAATATTTTTTTTTCCTTTGAAATTTTCCATTCAGTTTTTCACTTCGTCATTTTTTGGTGATTCTATCATAGACAAGTTCTATCTGTAGTTCTAACGTTGTCCATTGTCAATGTCACTTTGTCATCTTTATACTCTTCTCCAACATTTTGTGATTTTCATAGATGTTTTTCGCTGTTTCCTGTTGTAGCGAGTGTTGTAGTTTGTCAGTAAATGAGGTCTTTTCATGTATTTTTCAAAATAGCTTATCTGATACTATGGTATTCAACAATTAGGAAGGTATTTTTTTTTATTTTTTAAGTAACGTTTAAAGGGCTGAAATAAATGTTTTAAAAAATTTCTGATGACGTCAGCTACTTCGAGTTTTCTATGATCCAGTAGATGGCGCCACGCGTAGTTACAGTTACGGTGTCGATCCGTGCTATGAGCAGCGGGTGTTTTCCTCATTTTTGGAGGCATAATCACATGATTTTATTGAGAACACGAAAACACGGATGTCAGCAGACACTTACATAACGTCAAAATGTCGGTAATCGGTAATTCACCTAAAATTATTAATTTTTCATGAGCGCCATCCATTGACGAGCTGTGTCAACGATTTGTAATTGCTGACGTCACGGAAATTTCTTCGTAATTGCAATAACTAATTGAAAATAATTTTTCTCAACAAAATTCTTACGCAGAAGTCATTTTGCGCCAGACGCGAATACGTATCGTTCATAAAATTTAAATTTTATCCCCCGTGAAAATACCTCATTACCTAGAGTTCCTTTGGATTCGTTTCTAGGATGGATGTTTTCATTCTTTCCTTGATATTTTGCGATTTTTATCAAAATTTTGTCCTTTTGCTCCTTTCTATGGAAACTCTGTCACTTTTGTGTCACTCTACTGTCAGTCATTTCATCCATCATTCACTCTACAACTAAAAAAAAAAAAAAATCTCTGGTGGGATGAAATTCGAATCGGGGTGCATCATAGGATGTTCTTCTGCCGTGTCTTTTTTTTTCTCTCTCTTTCTCTGTTTTTATAATTTAATTTACTTCCATTCTCATTCACTCAATTTATTTTAACTAGACCATTGAAGCGCGCTACGCGCGCGTTAATTCAAAGTTATTGTTGCTGCCAGTTGTTCACATGTGAATCACCCGCCTTTATAATACCTTGAGTTCGAGATTTGACGTGTCTGTTTCCGAATTTCCCTATTTTCACGTTCACCGATCAACTAAAGTCCATTCACAATCCATTCAGTTATGTGGTGCGGGGGAGAATTTGACGTTTTGGTAATTTTGCCATTGTAACACAACCTTTCTGTCTTGGTTTAGTATACTAAACCAAGCCTTTCTGTCACGAATTTTAGCATAATGGAAATAGCAATGCGGGCTTTTGAAAATAGGTTAGCCGTTTTTCTGTCTGTTTCAAATAACGCTGAATTTTCATTTATTCGGAAGTAATCAGTTCATTGTTCAATTAAGATAATTCCATGTCTCTATTTTCTTTAATATTTGATACACTGACACAAATTCTCAGTCGTTAATTTGGTTAAAATTTAGTCCGAAACATTTTCTCAAGATTACTCCCTCCTTTGGAGCAGTATTCACTATTTTCTATTTCTAAGTCAACGTGCGTTTCTTTTATTTCTTTCTTGTGTCTTTTCCATTTGAAGATGGTTTAAATTACTTTGGGAAAACTGAAATCCTGATCGATCTCAAAATATAAAATTTCGTGACGTTCATTATCATAGGTTCAATATTTTATGGCAACAGCCTACTGTTTATTTTATTTCGATTGATTTAGTTACAAAATCATGGCAAAACCTAACAAAACCAAATCACCATTTAGTTCCGCACTACAAAACTGAATGGATAATATCCCGGCATATGTATTTGTCTATGCGCCATATTAATTTTACAGGCGAAAATAAAAAGACATTATATTTAAAGGTTATGTTGTAATTTAAACAAATACAGGGAGTCCCCCAATTCCACCAACAAACTTGAACCGTATTCAGATCGTCACAAAATACTATCCATTCAGATTTGTAGTGCGGAACTTCTTCAATAAAAACCGTATATTTACTACCTCAACTTTGAAGCCGTCGACCTCCTCACACAGAAAAAATTTACCTAAGTGAAATAGGTCAAATCCTCGGTCAAATCGTCATATTTTCTTACGGTTAAAGTTCGTCGGTGGAATTGTGGGACACACTGTATAGACACTCAAAAACAAAGTAATTATATGACTGAAAAACCAAGTATTCATTTTTATTAATTAGTTCTCGATTTAATTTCAATGAGACCAATATTTTCACAGGGAAAATAATTTCGGAATAACGAAATGGACTGAACCCTAACCTAAAAATATGTTTTTTATTTCTAACTGATGGGATTAGAAGTAGAAGGAAACGCGCCCGCATCATCATCGAAATCAGCCAAAACATTTATGCACCCAGAAAAACATTCACTACGGTCGACGACGCTCAATCTCATCAGGCGGGGCTTGAGAGACCGACCATGCGCACTTGCAAAATCTCACCTTACTCTTACATTACATCTTTCATGACTTTTTTAAAGAAGGATAATTTTTCATTTCAGCATTTATTTATTTATTTTATTTATTTTATTTATTTTATTTATTTTATTTATTTTATTTATTTTATTTATTTTATTTATTTTATTTATTTTATTTATTTTATTTATTTTATTTATTTTATTTATTTTATTTATTTATTTATTCATTTACCTATTTATGTTTTGTTATAACCTATCACTTATTGTCCCAAAGGGACAGATTGTAATAGACAAAGGATGTTAATAAAAAAAAAAAAAAAAAAAAAAAAAAAAAAAAAAAAAAAAAACTAACCGCCAACTCTTGGACGATTCGCAGGAGGAGAGCGACCTAGTCTACCAGACGTACGGCTCGGACACGGCGACCCAGTACGCCGAGAGCGTCCTCGACTTCGTCAAAGAGAGCGACTACGCCACCCACCTGGTGGACAGCCTCCTCGACCTCTTAACCGGAGGCGACCACACCCGAACCAAAAGCGTCCTCGACGAGAACCGCCGCCTAAGAGACGAAGAAGAAGCGGTCCGCACCGTCCTCGAGGTGCGCCCCATCGACGCCGTCCGCGTCGACGTCGACGAGCTGCGCGGCCTGCGCACCCTCGGCATAGACGTCGCGTTTCTGGACGCCATGGACGAAGAGATCCGCGCGGCGGAGGAGCGGCACGGGTTGCAGAGGCGATTAGATGGCGTCTGCAGGCTGTTGGAGTCGCTGCAGAGGGCGCAGAGGGACAGGCTGAGCGCGCCGCCCCCGGTGCACTTGGGGTTGTGTCCCGGGGTGGGGGAGGAGGAGGCGAGGGTCGCGGACGCGGTCGTGGAGGGGCTGGCGGAGATGGCGAGGGGGGTTGGGCCGGGGGAGGTTGTGGCGCAACAGGGGGTGAGGAAGGCGATGGGGGTGGGCGGGGATGGGGTCGAGGGGGAGGTGGCCGATTTGGAGAGCGAGCTGAGGCAGTTTCTGGAGAGCGAGCCGGCGCTGACGCAGAGTCCGCTCAGGGATGACAAGACGATCGAGGAGATTCTGATGGAGTAGTTGTGAAAGTGAGGTTATGTTGAGTGAATAAGTGAGGTTAGGTTAGGTCGAGTGATTGAGTGAGAGAGAAAGAGAGGGAGGAAGCGTGAGTCAGTGATTGAGTGAGTGAGAAAGAGAGAGAGTGATTGAGTGACGTTCGTTTGTGATGGATGAACGGATGGTCGGTCTATTTATTAAGTCACGTTTTGTACTAGATTAATTTATTTTTTAAGGATTAACCCGCCATTTTCTAATGTATAACGATAATAAACAGTTATTTCATTGAAGGTTGGTTATGCTGATTTTTCTTTTTTGACGTTTTTGTGACGTTTTCGATTTCCAAGATGGCGATTATTGGGGGAGAAATTAATTCTGTCGAAGGCTTTGTGGTGGAGCGTTGTCCAT
Organism: Salpingus planirostris; assembly: GCA_949788335.1. Lineage (NCBI taxonomy): Eukaryota > Metazoa > Arthropoda > Insecta > Coleoptera > Salpingidae > Salpingus > Salpingus planirostris. The sequence goes on along the minus strand of OX460924.1, from coordinate 3,613,965 downwards.
CACGTTATTACGGAACACCCTGTACTGCTTTTTTGACGTTTCCAATTTCCAAGATGGCGATTACTGGGCAGGATACTTGGTGACAGGAAATTAAATGATGAAATTAAGTATATTCAAAAATGATTAAGCGAAATTTGAGTGTCTTTTCTTGTTTGTTTCTTCATATTATGTATTTAGGCTCTTTAGTTTTTGGACTTTTATTTGGCTCAAAATTGTTATTACGTATGTAAAACTGTCACTAGTTGTATCCATCAGCAACTATCGGTAATTGACGCTTTCTGCCATTAATTATCATTATTCCGTCATTCTCTTTAGGTTTTGTACCATTATTGTTGCATAATGATAATGTTTTTTTGGATAGGGTATGAACAAGGCTTGTACATAGGTACGTATGAAAAGTATCAGATTAGAATTAAAACCGGATTTTAATCACCATCAGCTTTAACTGTCATGTTTTCTTTATTATGCTTATGAATTTCCAATGTGGCATATTCAGCAATTTTGTTATTTCTACTTGTAAATTTCACTATTAATGTCGCTTTTGGGACTTTGTATTCTTTTTTCTAACAAAACATTTACAAAAATGATAAATCTGCATGTATTGCAGATTGGTGACATAAAAGGAAAATTGCATAAAAATTTAAATGCGCTAAAAGTGGCATATCACTAAAATACTTGAATATGTATAAAAAAAAGAGAATTGGTACAAAACTATTTTTTTGTTGTTAATTTTAGGCCTCAAAGTAGGGAGAAAAGTTAATTGCCAGGTGCGTCTAGATGCGCACGCCACTGGTGTGACGTCAATGACAGTCATCCCGAGTGAAAGCGTGGTAATTCTGTACTCGTTCACATGTATTTTGTACTCTCTTCAGTCTCTTCTCATGTTTCGTGTTCTTTTTCCACTTATTTCGATAAAATTCCTCACTATCCAACCCCAAAATGTCAAAGTGCTCCTTGTGAAAAAAACCACACTTATGGCGGTTCTTGAGTCTCCTCCAATAACTCAATTTTTCTCTTTTTAGTCTTTTTACCCATCAAAGTTTTTCCTTGTGGTGATGGAGCCGCAACTATTTGACAGGAGAACTTCTTCGGGAGTACACCCGGTTTCAATCGAGGGACGGATTTCATCAATCTATGCTGCCAGTAATTAGCCATATCGTCTTCCAACTAAAACAGGCACCGATTTTTATCAATATTCCACATATCCAAAAGGGCAGAAGATGACGCTTACCTCAAAATGATCCTCACAACAGTAACGAACTGACGTGCTACTCGCCAAAGGTTCCCGTTTAATGACCGCACACCACTCTTTCCTGATTTTGGGGTTTTTGGGCACTTGAAAGAATATTTTATCCGGCGTTCTAAACGTCGTGGAACTGCATCCAGGCACGATGCAGTATTTGTAAAAACGCGGAGGATGAACTTTTTCGTTTTCGGGTTTTTCACTAGAAGTAGGATCAGAATCCATGGTTTTTCTACCCCTATAATGTTAAATACCGTATGCGGATATGTTTAAGAGCGAAATCCAGTAATTACCTTCGCCACGATTCGTAAATAACGTGAAACACGGCTAAAAACGCTTGTAGAAAGTGAGCACATGGGGGAGCTGTCAAACAGTGGGAATCATTGACGTCACATGACCACGTGACGCGCGCGCAATTTGAATTTACGAAAACCGAAAATCGATATTTCGCACGTATTTCGTGACTATCGACACAATTTTACTAGAAAAAAATGCGCCAACGGAGCTATTTCGGTCATTGCGATATTTTTAAGGGGCATAGAACCAAAATTGAGAAATTTCCCTAGTCCCATTTATCCCAAATAACGACATCCATTAATCAAAATAAGACCGTCGGCATTCAGAGCACCGTCCAGCCGTTCACCGCGTGCGACCGACCTCCGCAGTCCGCAATCGACCTCAATATCAACATTAACATTAACGCACCTTCCCCCGAATCCCTCGACCCGAAGAAAAAACGCAAAACGTGGCAACACCGCCATATTACCCCCACTCCCGAGCACGCTCCAAAGCCACCTTCCCCACGACCGAACCGAACAGAAAGTAAACGTCGTAAACGAGAGAGAGCGAGACCCAACTATCGCCATCTCCCTCCCACTCACTGTCTCATCCTAGCGAAATAAACAAGTCAAGGGTAGGTCCAGGCCGGTCACGTGACCACATGACACTGACAGCGGCACGAACCAGTCAGTCCGTCTCGCTCGGATGTTTTTGTGTGACCGCGCGCACCCCGACCGCGCACCACACACACTCGCCGAAATCCAGCGCGTTCGTAAACTACCGTCCTCTGCTCTGGTGACTGAGTATGACGTATCAAGGTGATGAGTGTGCTAGAGAGAGACGGGTGGATCGAGATGGCGGTTTAGGGACGCGGATTGGTCGACCGGGCACGCGGTTTTTCGCGCCGTCTCTCTCGCCCTCACTCGGAGGGAGCGAGAAAGGGCGGGTAGGGACCGAGGGGGTGGGGGGCCGGGAAGGAAAAAGGAAAGGCAGTCGGTGCCCCGCATCGGTCACGTTCGCCCGTCCCCACGATTCCGCGTCGCGTCCAGCGCCCGCACGAGCACCGCCGACGGCGCGAACCGGCGACGGCCATCCCGCCGCCTCCCCCACACCCGTGCGAAGCGGCGCGTCCGAGGCGGCGGCGGCCCGCTACCGGCCGGCCCGGCGGCGGCCGACGGAGACCCGGGGCCGGGGCGACGGCCCAATCACGCGCACTCCCATTGGTCGATACAGCCGAGCACGCACGTGATGCGGCGCCTCTAGGCCGCGTCTCCGCCACGCCGATACGCCGTCGCTGCCACTCGAAGCGGACCAGCCGCCCCCGCGACCGAACCCCAGCCGAAATCGCCACCCCCGGACCCCGGGAGGCCTGCGAGCGACCACGGAACGGAACCAGAACCAGTGAGTACCTGTCACTCGGTTGACACATCACCCGTTATTTACCGTACGCCGATCCCGAGCCCCCCTATCCCGGTTACAGATCCCTGCCTTATCAGTGTCATCGGGAATCGCTTTTCTGGCGTTGTGGGGGTCGTCGAATCGGGGACGCCGGGAGTTTTGGGGTGGATTCGCGTTCGGGGCATTGTCCGGGCACCTCGTGACGCGAGCATGTGCGCCTTCGCGATTGGTCGGCGGCGGCCCGGGCCACCCCGCGCCCCTCTCCGCTGGCGGCTGTCCGGGCCCATTGTTTATCGGCCCGAAATGCCCGAATTTCCACCGGGTGGCGGTTTTTACGGCCCTCCACCCTCGGAAAGTCGAAATCGCGGTCGTCGCTATGGGGTTTGTCGGTTTTTTCGAAAGCGGTGGATCGGTTTCGAGGTGAAATGACACGTTGTCTGGTTTGGTGGGTCCGTGGTCGCGTATCGATGCGGCGGTGCGGCGTTGCCGGGTCGCCGGTGCAGGAGGCGGCACTCCTTTTCGCTTTACAGGTACCTGTAATGCTTTAAAGTGATTCCCCTCGATTATCGCGATGACGAGTTTTAATTCGGATTAATACGTAACGCCGAAAGTGATTTCGTGAAGTTATCGCTCGATTTAGCGGAAATCATCAAACTAGGGAAGTGATTTATAAATTATGAATAATAAATAATATGAAATTAAAGTGGCGACTAGAGGAGATAGTGGATTGGCACGTGGTCGGGTGATTTGGCACGTAAACACGGCGCAATGACGACGATAAGTGCGATTTCTCGTAGAGAAAGAGGCGAGTGTGGCGATGATAATAAATGGGTTTTCGTTGTTTTGTTGATCGGTGCGTCCGCGTTTTACGGTAGATGGGGCGGTCCGGCAACGTCGCAACGTTGCCTGCCACGTGGAGGAGAGTCGCTTTTTCCAGGGGGCGTTGTTGGTCTAGGTCGGCTTTTCCGTGTTTGTTCTGTCTGTCTTTTTTTCTCCCTCTTTCCTCTCTTTTCAATCGACGTTTCACTTTTCTGTTTCGATTTTCTTTTTTGCCACTGACAACTAGATTAAGAATCGACCAATCACTGTTATTAGAAATGTTTAAATTGTAGACATTCAGCTGTTAAAACGTCACTTTTTGTCAATATTGACGTCAAATTTGCGATATTCATAATATTGCAAGAAGTTTATTTTTTATTCATTCATCATTCGCAATAGTCTGTATCCTGTATCTGTAGGTATAATTTTATTCGATTTTGAGATTGGCTGATGCAAGACGAAGTAAATTTTGACTTTTGACAGATAACCGTCACGTCACTTAGTATCACGCTCCGCAAGAGGATTAGGACCGGTTTTGCTAGACAGAAGTCGAGACAAAAGTTGACTTGAACATTGTTGAATTTCATGAAAAATCATTTTCGTGTGTTTCAAAATTGACATTGCTCGAATATGTTTACAGAATAGAGCGGAATTATATGATTCAGCCTATCAGCGACACAATTATTTCGCAATTCTCTAGCCACCTCATACGTCACTAATGGAAGGAACGTGTAAATAGGTAAATAGAGAGAATTATTATTGAGTCATCCTGATTTATGAGACCAGTCTGACACTTCATTAGTTCATTAAGGGCCGGTTGCCCCCGTTACGGTTTGGACCAAATTTAGCCTGGACGTAAACCTCGGTAGAACCACAGACTAACTGTCATAGAAACAACAATGAAAATTGACTTAAGTTTTTTTTTAACTTGTTTGAACCACTGAACTTGAACTCTTTATCACTGCCTTTTGGCAATTGTCATTTTTCTATTTTCTATAAGTTTCTCAGTAAGAAAGTTTTTTTATTATTATTTTACCAAAATAATGTGTGTTCATTAAAAGCCATCCGAGCGTTACCAGGAGCGATTTTGTCTTTGTCTTGCACTTATTACCCTCATAAATTCCTCTCTTTGTTCGCACCCTAGATTGACATACCCGAATCCGAGTGATATAAACACGAATGCTCCCGAAGGGTGTATTCCGTTTTTATCCGTTTGTTTCTGACGTCATTCATAAATTATTCGAGCATTCGGGGAGTGAAATGATGTCGAAAATACGGGGCAAAAAATCCTCCATAGAGGAAGACTACGATCATCATTCTGTCTCATCCGAGGGGTCGCTCACTGGTTACAATACTTGTACAAATGTCTGTACAATACCTGACAATACGTGACGATACATGACAATACTTGAAAATATTGCAGAAATTCACGATCCAGGAATAGCTCACGATACATAACGGTACCTTACGATACCTTACAATACCTTACAATACCTTACAATACCATATACAATACTCACAATACTTGTACAAAATTTGGCCAGTGAGCGACCCCTCGGTCTCATCTGAAAACTACTAAAAGGATAGAGAGAGAATGAGAGTCATAGCCTCCCTTTATTAAGAATTTTGTATCAGTTTTTTGTTTTGACATTAAAATTTTCTGTATATTCCGTTTTCTATTCGAATGTTTCTACTGCTTACGCTCAACTACCTGTTAACAGGAGTTAAATAATTCAGTAACGATACCCGTACGCCCGTTATTTTTATTTTTAAATTTATATCCTATTTTCAGTGACCGTTTATCTTTTTCTGTCATTTTCTATATCACCTACGACGCCATCTTCTTTCGGCCGTTTACTTAACCGTTTCTGTGACAGAGTCAACAAAATAAAAAAATTTCCAATGTGTTGTTATTTATTTTGTGCCAACCTACTGCTTATTTTTGATCTATCGATGGTCATTCACATCGTCCTACTTAAGTATTCATCACATAATGCTAACTTAGTCCTATTTTCCATAGTAACAATTACTGTAACAGTAAAATAATCTGGCACTACCTAACGTTAACTTCTAGCACCTTTAAAAACAAATTTCGCAAACTTTAGGCAAACGTCGACAACTTGAAGCAAAGTATTACATATCGATTACATAAAGTAAAATCGTTGCAACTTTGTAGTGACGAACATAGAACTAGATTCGGAAGTTTGACTGATTTTTGCTGTGTAACAGCGGCTTTTTACTCCGACATTTGCATGTGAATTGGGTTTCTTCTGTCATTCTTAAATAATGTGTGATTTTTCCATATTCGAAAGTACCCAGCCCTGTATTCAATTAAATAACTTCATCTCTATATTTTCTGCTCTATTTAAAGTTTAAACTCATTCATTTTTGTCGAAACTTTTCCGCGAGATTTTCCGGAAAGATTTCGCCTGTAATAGAATTTTTCGTTATTTTCTACTTCCCTGTTCATGTAGTTGATGTGCCTTTTCGTTTATTGTGTTGCTATTCCTATTTTTATCACGATATTTCAAAATTATGAGCAATTAATTTGTTTTGTTTAAAATTCAAGTGACAATTCTGTCAAAAAATTGCCAACTGTTTTATTTCGCTCAATTTAGTAATAAAACCATGACAAACCTAACAACACAAAAGTCCCAATCAGTTCCCCACTGTGACATTTCGCTTTTGACACGAAAATCCTCTAAATCTGTCAAAATGTTTGCAGGTGATTCAGCGCGATGACGGCCCAAATCAAGATGAACCTGAGCACGTTACTGGAGGCGGCCCGGTACGTCGAGATGCAGGAGAAAGAGCAACAGCAGAAGAGGAAAGCCGCCGAGGCAGGCAGCCAACCGATCACCAACAACAACGACAGCACGAACAACAACAAACGCCCGCATAACAATCAAAACAACCAGAAAACGACAACAACGGCGCAAACCACGGTCCTGATAACCGAAGTGCAACCGAAAACGATCCTCCACAGTTCTCTGACGACCTCTATGGGATCCGTAATGGCCGCCACCAACCACCACCAACCGAAGAACGCGAAAATCACCGTGGAGCAACCGGAGCAACAACCCCAAGTCTCCAGCAGTACCAACCTCATGCAACAAGCGCAACCCCAGCAACCCAGGCGATTTTTACATAACAGTTTCGATATAATCAACAATCCCCTCGGGTATTTGGATGACAGCGCTAATGTGAGTAGTGGGAGCGAAAATGGCGGGGGAAAGCGGAAAAACCCCCCGATGGTTTTCCGGGCGGGAACCAGAGAGGTTCACAATAAATTGGAAAAACACAGGCGGGCCCATTTGAAGGAATGTTTTGACGTTTTGAAGAAACAGCTGCCTGCCGCTCCGGACGAGAAGAAAACGTCAAATTTGAGTATTTTGCATTCGGCGCTCAGATGCATCCAGACGTTGAAGAGGAGGGAGCGCGAACTGGAGCACGAGATGGAGCGGCTGGCGCGCGATAAAATCGCGGCGCAGCAGCGGCTCGCCGCGTTGAAAAAGGATATCTCGTCGAAATATGACAACGTCGACTTTGCGAAGTTTCTGCCGGAGGTGGCGCCACCTGCGGGCGGTTCTCCGGGTGGGTCGTCTGTGGTCGTGACGTCGACCGGCGAGGTGGTGGGGGGCGAGGATGTCAAAATCAAGATCGAGCCGGCTTTGGTGGCCGGAGGCGTTGCAGGGGGGACAGGAGGTTGTCAAAATGGCGGCGAGCATCACAGGGTGCCGATTCCGCTGTTGCCGAACAAGACGCAGCTCTCGATCGCGACCACGACGCAACTGGGGGGCGCCATTAAGGCCGAGGTAATTTTTTTGTCTGTTTTTTTTTGGGGTTGTTTATTTTGTGAGGTTATGTTATGGTCGTTCGAAAATGTAATATGGCGCTTGAGATTTCATTGTTTTTGTTCTTTGGTTTGGTTTTTCGATTGTTTTTGACTTGTGGAAAATTTTGTTTCTTGGTAGTTTTTTATTTTTTAATAGAATCAATCGAATCATCCTTGTATTTCTTCCTCGATTTCTTCAATATTTTGATTTTTGAAAATCTTTGAAATTCAGAATTAAAGCCGTAATTTTCTCTTTTTATTCGCTAAAATCGACGCTAAAATCATTAGAGAAAGAGAGAGAGAAAAGTATTGATAAACAAATGAGTGTAATAGCAGGTTGCTAAGGTTTTCCCTCGGATTCCCCTGTCACGCTCATTTGTTTCATCATCCTATCTCTCTCTGGTGATGTTGACCAATAACAATATGTTGATTTATTGGAACCGAAACATATTGAGATTTGTTGGATTGATCTGTGATATCTTTGCAAAAGGTCTTCATTGAAAATCAAAATTTTTACTTTTTATTTTATCTTGAATCTTGATAATTTTCCAAATTTTCACCGAGATCCAAAAATATTAAATTTTTTCGTTTCTGCTCGGATTTTTGACAATGTTCATAAAATTTTAGGATTTTTAATATCTTTGGCCCATATCATTTTAGTGGTGCCTTTAGCTAAAAGCGCCTTAGGATGTGACACTTCGTGGACGTTTTCCAAGACGTATGTCACATTCTAAAGCGTTTTTAGTTAAAAGCGCCTCCAAAATGGGCCTTTGATTTTTATGGAAATTTTGCGTTTTTACAATAATTTGACAATTTGATTTTTTTTTTAATTTTCTTTTTTCCCAGAAATTTTGTTGGTAATAATTCTTTCACAATCATTTTGTGCTTAAATTCAGCGTTTTATACGATTGCGATAATAATTTTGACAAGAATGATTGATTTGTTTGGCGGAAAATAAACAAATTATACTTAACCAATCAAATGTCGAGTTTCAAATTGTCTTATGGAATACAACGTAATCCTTGAGCGTGTAATACTAGTATATTGGATTACAATAACAAATTAGGAAAATTCCGGAAAATTCATGGATTATATTTAGTTAGAAAAATCTGAAAATTTGTATTCCATAAGTTCTTGAGACCAATTTGCAATTTATTATGAAAACTTAACTTCATAGGGGGATCATTTGCCAAATATTGCCCAAGATGTAGTCAAAATTTTGTCAATTTTTCAAAAACAAATTCTCATCCATCAACAATTTAAATCATCATGTTTTTTTAATTCAGTATGAATAAGGAATTTTTCGAAAACTAATAACACAGACTAGTAACTTCCGAGGGGTTGACCACCTGGCAATTTTGGAGTACAGTCAGCAAATTTCTGTCAAATTTGGCAATTTAGCAAAGTGGTGTAGACAAGTTTCTTGGGTGGTCAACCCTTCGGTAACTTCTGAAAAATCTTATATTTAAATGTCATAAAATTTTCGAAATCATCATTGAAGTTCTCTTCCATTTACTTAAATTTTTGACATGTATTTAAAATAAGAATCGTCATATTCACAAGAATTTGGTATGAATTGAAGAAATTTTTTGAAAAATGACATTTGGTCATGTAGATAAATGGTTTTCGAAATCAACAAAAAAAATTTCCAATAATTTTTTGAAAACTCAATAGCTTACAAAATACCTAATGCCCCATTTTTTCCACAAATTTTTGACAATGAATAATTTAGTTAGGGGAGTTAGGGCCAACTGCACCGCTTTCACTTAAAAATTAAGCGGAGCTTAAGCCTTGACTACCATTGTTGACAACAATTGTTGCTAAGGCTTAAGTTTCACTTAAATTTTAAGTGAGAGCGGTGTTTTTTACCCTTAGGGCCAACTGCACCGCTTCCACTTAAAAATTAAGCGGAGCTTAAGCCTTGACTACCATTGTTGACAACAATTGTTGCTAAGGTTTAAGTTCCACTTGAATTTTAAGTGAAAGCGGTGCAGTTGGTCCTAAATCAATGAAAATACCGTGTGTACAAACGGATTTCCTGCCGAGTTAGTCATGAGTGCCATGACCATCTCTCTGTCTCACATAATAACCATTAGATAAACAGTGACAGAGATACAAATCTTGTCGACTCGACAGAAAAGGCGAAAATTTCGATCCGAGCAATTCCTACGCTACCCACAATCGGGAAAATTCCGCTCCGATCCGAATCGATTCGACATAACCTCACTATCATCAACGAAACTAGAAATGACAGCCGTCACGTCAAATTCGCTTTGTCCGGCAGGTGGCGCAACCCGTCCAGACGACGGCCCTGTCCGTGATGCCGGTCGGCTATCCCGGCCTGGTCCTGCAGAAGGTCGCCCTCGTCTCCAAGGGCCTCACCGAGCTGACGCCCCTCGTCTCCACCCACTTCATCACCCCGCAACAGCTGAACGGCAAAGTGGTGCCGCTGGTCAACGCCCAGTACGTCGTCAAACCGGTCGTCGTGGTCAGCCGGCCCAGCTAGTGGCCCCGATGACTCCGCCGCCACTGTCCGAGCGACACCTGTCAAAGTGACACCTGTCAAAGTTGCATCTGTCAAAGTGACAGTGACACCTGTCAAAGTGACATCTGTCGAAGTGACACCTGTCAAAGTGACACCTGTCAAAGTGACAGTGACACCTGTCAAAATATTACTAACGATAACAATAACGGAGGTGATCGGGTCGGCCCTCGCTTTCGGCATCGCATTGACGTTCTTTATTTTTAAGGACATTCCACTTTTATTTTATATCATTCTACTATATCGACTTCACCCGATGATTATTTTTTTCGACTATACGTTTCGTTCTAGTCAAGTCGCCTATTGTTTTATATCACCATCCGATATTTTTTTACACATTTACCTATCATCATTGATGATAACGTCATCTTATTATTATTGGTCGAGTGAGTTGGGTGGCCATTTTGATTTTCGGTGCGGATTCGAAATGGCGGCGTTTCGGAATCGAGGCTCGAGAAATTGACTATCTTTTAAACGATTCACGTCGGTGATGAGCGATCGTTTAATTATCGATTTTTTTTTTAAAGGGGTCGCGTTTTTGAGCCCCCGAAAGCCCACATTTTATTAGAGATCTCTAGCCTTGCTGTATTACTTTTTATTCGTTATATTATTATATTGTTGTACATAAAAAGGAGAGTGTGTCCGTGTCTCTTTGTGCGAATGTCGAGTGAAATCGAAGATGGAATTTGAAAGAGGAAACTTTTTTGCTGTAAATAACAAGAAAATTAGTTTTTAAAGTGTACAAAACTCTACCGCCTAAGAATTACCTACCCGTTTACTATTCAGTGGATGTATGACTTAACTCTGCATATTATTTCGTTTATTATCCAGATGATTCGGTCGATGTAACAATAAAATAAAGCATAAAAATCTATGAAACGCATTAATTTACCGGGAAACCCACTTCGTGAAAACTAGGGAGTTTCAAATCGACACTATTCATGTTGGTAATGGATTTAGTGACGTAAGTGTCATGGGATCATCAAGGAAAATCACAGATATATCAGTACATAGAAACATTGATACCACATAAACATTCTGTAACAAATTGAAATTGAATCTGTGCATCAAATTATCCAAGACACTAGCACAGTTGCCTTGGTAACCGCACAATGTCAGATAAGAGTGGAACAAAGCCAAATACGGCATAATTTTATCTCTGTTTACTCGTTATACTTCTATGGTCCTGACATGAACTGTCTTTCTATCTGTGTCCATTTCTGTGGTGACATCTGTCAATAGAAGTCACTGGTTTAAAACTTTACTAGAAATATTTTAATCTATGATTTTAATTTCCAGACACTTAAGTAACACTTATTAAACATAAATTATAAGAATTTGGATCGCGATTGAAAAATAGTTTCAGGCTGTGTAAAGTCTGAAATTGAACATCTTTTTGGGAAATCTAATTTAAAATTTTTTCTTTAAAAAAGCGTTAGTCACAATTCGTCAAGCTGGTAAGTGGATTTAGTTTCTAAAAATGTCTTGAAATGTCAAGAGAAACATAGAGAACTCAAGGTGTCAATTATTAAATTGGTTTGAATCTTGACTAAAAATAATTTTATTTTTCAACACACAAGTAACAATATAATTATCATAACAGTGGGTATTATTAGTTCGTAATTTAAGTGATGGTTTCGATTAAATATTAGGAATTTTAAGTGGATCCAAAAAACCGATCATGGTTAGTTTTGGTTTGAAACTTGGCTAAAAAAAATATCTCAACTTTTCGAAAAACGAAAAAGAGCCATAATCATCAACATCATAACCTAACAATTGGGCTTAATTTTAATTTAAGAATTAAGTACAAAATTTATTATAAACGCGATTTGATCTTGATTTATTTCATCATTATTGCTACCAACTACGAAAAATTGATTTTTGTTCAATTTAAGGCACAATAAATGCAATAAGTAATAATGGCAAACGTTTTTTGAGCCCTTTTTTATATGAACCAGATATTTGTTACGACTTAAAGTACTAGGTGGAGTACGTATTACGGAAAATTGGTCTCGATAGATAATAATAGCAGCCATTGACGCCATATTAGCGAGGTTATGTTTACAAAGTCACTAATATGATGTAATATAGTATAATACACAGTATAGGGAGATCATTTGGTGATTTTTCTGGTTATTATTATTATTCAAAATCGTCTCAAACTTTTTTAGTGAGTAAGGAACAACATTTCGAAGATTTAGTGACTTTTACTTTGTATAAAAGTGAGGAAGTAGTTCGAATTTTAGTGTTATTAGGTTTTGTCATGGTTTTATTACTAAATCAATCAAAATGGAATGAACAGTTGACAGTTGACACAAATATTAAACGTCAAAAATGACAGAATAACAACCTTTAAAAAGCCCAACTCACAGCAAACTTCGTGGCAAAAAGCCCTCATCACAAAGCGAAAATCACCAAAACGTCAAAACCTAGTCCCTCCTCTCCAAAGTTGCGACGACTGTGCTTTTTTGACAGATTAGACAGTGACGGCCGTCTGGTTGACGGTGGAAAACTTCCATTTCTGGTACAGGCCGCCGGTGCATTTCTCGACGACGACCCCCTTGCCGTTTTCGACGCCTTTCGAGCTCAGGCACTTGCCGGACGTCGGATTGAAGAGCGTCCCGTTCTTGTACAGCACCCAAAATTGTTCGCGCTTGTGACCGTGACACTCGGTCAGCTGGACCTGTCTGTCGGCGAAAGTTTCGGCGCAGAACTCCTCTTTCCTGAGTTCGCCGCGACTGCTCAACGAGAAGTACTGGCTCATCGCCAGGTACGGGTGGCACTGGTACAGGCCCAAAGGGCCCACCTGCGAATTCAATCAATAAATCATTATTTTTCCAAACAAAAATTGTTTAAATTCATAATAGAAATTGTTTTTTTGACCGATTTTTAAATTGAAATTTGTCAATTTTTTCATTGTGAAAAACATCATATTGTTGAAAAAATCGAAATCCTTGAAAGTTTACAGAAAATTTACAGATTCTTGAATGTACGAAGTTTTTTGATTTGCAGAAAATTCCTCAATTTCTTTGTGCGTGTGAGAATTTGAATTCGCCAAAATAATGACATAAGATGAAAGATGGATAATATCAGTGATATATGCTAAATCAAAATTACGAACGAATAGAACAAACCACAGAAAAATTACTGCCAACTGCTGCCAACACAAAAAGATTACACCTTCATCAATTATATCGAAAATATTGGCGCCGGTCTTTCAACCTATGGTTATCCTCCTGTTAGCTAACCGGAACCTTGGACTGTGACAATTCTGATTAAGGGCCGGTCTTTTCACCTCTGGTTAAAGCTCCGGTTAGCAAACGGAAACTTTGACTGTGACCCTTTCTCATTCATTTCAACTAGAGTTGTCACAGTCTACGGTTCCAGTTAGCTAACAGAAGGATAACCAGAGGTGAAAAGACCGGCCCTAAAATGAATAATAAAGGGTCGCCTTCAAAGTTTCAGATAGCTAACCAGAAGTGAAAATACGGGCCTTAGGACCGGTTTATCAATGCTTAGTTATCTTTTATCTAACAGTTAAACTTGTTGATTTTCATTGTTATAACAACGGTAACCTAGGAATTTAACCTCCAGTTAAACGATAACTGAGCATTGATAAACCTCGCCTTAGGTCCGGTCTTATCACCTCTGGTTAAACCTCCGGTTAGCTAACTGGAACTTTGAATGTGACCCTCTACTATTCATTTCAATCAGAATTGTCACAGTCTAAGGTTCCAGTTAGCTAACAGGAGGATAACTACAGGTGAAAAGAGCGGGCCTTAGTAGTTAATAAATAACTAATTTCCACCCATTTTCATGAAATCTGTAGAAAAAGTAGTGTTCGATATTCACTTTAAACATTTATACCGAAAATAACTATTCATTTTAACATTGTAATGTTTGCAATAATAACTAATAATGGCTATAATTGTCTGTCTATTATAAATATCAAAAATATATTACTCTGTGGACATAAGTAAAGAATGTCGGTATGGCATACTTCGCCAGTCGATTTTAAGCAACTACATATTCGTCTAAGGTTCGGTCTTTTCACCTCTGGTTAAACCTCCGGTTAGCTAACTGGAACTTTGAATGTGACCCTCTACTATTCATTTCAATCAGAATTGTCACAGTCTAAGGTTCCAGTTAGCTAACAGGAGGATAACTACAGGTGAAAAGACCGGGCCTTAGTGGTTAATAAATAACTAATTCCCACCCATTTTCATGAAATCTGTAGAAAAAGTAGTGTTCGATATTCACTTTAAACATTTATACCGAAAATAACTATTCATTTTAACATTGTAATGTTTGCAATAATAACTAATAATGACTATAATTGTCTGTGTATTATAAATATCAAAAATATATTACTCTGTGGACATAAGTAAAGAATGTCGGTATTACAGGTCGATTTTAAGCAACTACATATTCGTCTAAGGTTCGGTCTTTTCACCTCTGGTTAAACCTCCGGTTAGCTAACTGGAACTTTGAATGTGACCCTGTATCATTCATTTCAACCAGAATTGTCACAGTCTAAGGTTTCAGTCAGCTAACAGGAGGATAACTAGAGGTGAAAAGACCGGGCCTAATTAATGTATCAACACTTTTAATTGTACACCCATCATTTGTGTAATTAATCAATGAGGAACAGGAACTGCTTATCAAATCCTAATACTCAACAAAAACATGAATTATCGAAACAATATTTTTTCTGAGAATTTCATTAAAATGGGTGGAAATTAGTTATCTTGTTATTTATTTATTGACATTTCACGTAATATTGTCATTTCTGTTTTCATTGTTGAAGGAAGAAACGAAAATATTTTCATTTGGGATAAAAACTGAAATAAGAGTTATTTTTCCCTAGAGGAAGAAAAGCACAATAAAAATTTAAAATTTCAACTAAAAAGTTATAAGAATAAAATATGGAAAATTAATTTTCCGACGCCCACATTGTAAAGTGTCAGTTTTCATAACAGTCGAAGTTACATAATGAATCTGGTGATTTCATTATCGCACAGGTCCATATTTTCACTAAATCTAAGCATGAAAACCGATTTCAACTTTGTTACAGTTATCATTTTTATTGTTAATTCATTCATGTTAATCGTTTAGTTGATTCAAATCGTTGAATATTGTGTTATTTAGCATTTTTATGAGCATTTTTAGCAATCCAGGGATTTTTCTTTCCATGAAAATTTAAGTTGGCAAATCCAAACTTCAAAATTAATTATGACAGTTCTCAATTTCCTTCCCTCTGTATTTAAGAGTGTTCGCAAGTGATAAAAATGTTGACGTAATGTGGTCGTCAGGAAAATGGTTTTCACGCACAGGCACAGATTTAGCGAAATTCCGGACCAGTGCTGTAACGAAATCACCGAAAGTTACGTAACGAAATCACCAGATCCATCAAGATCACCCCCAAGTACGAAAGCGACACTCGGGTAACGAAGCGGCCATCGGTAAACGATAAAATCCTTAAAAATCCCCAAAAAAATAAATCACCTTATCCTCCCCCAGCTGCAGATCGTCCAGACACATCTCGTACACGTTCTGAACCTGCCCGAACGCGTACACGTTCTCATCCGGCACGAACTTCTCCGGATAGACGTTCCTCAAGTACCAATCGAAACTCTTGCACCTCAACTTGGCCCTCAGCTGCCTCCTGTGCGTCAAATCCCCCACCACCGGATCCCTTTCCAACCCCGGCTGGTGCATGAAGAACAACCTTTTGTAGTCGTCCATCCAGACGTGCGCCAGACGGGCCGTGTTGATGCCGTGCGTGTCCTTGCCGCCGGGGAACGCGTACGGGTGGAAGTCGCGGAAGACGTGGCCGACGCGCGAGCAGGGCACGGTCTCGAGGCGGCCGCCGCACTGCCACACGCGGAACGACATCTCGAGGTTCTCGCCGCCCCAGCCGTCCATCTGCTCGTCGTACGAGCCGATCTCCCAGAAGAAGCACCGCTCGATGGCGAACAGGCCGCCCGCCATCGTCGGGGAGGCGACCGGGGTCAGGCGCGTTTTGTCCGAGGCGTTCTGGATGTCGATCCAGGTGAAGTGGCCGGACCAGGAGAAGCCGCCCACTTGGTAGCTGGTGTCGCCTGAAGGGGATCGGTTCAGTTATAATTACGGTCGAATTGATGGGGGAGGTGGAAAGTTGTGTGTATTTATGGGGAAAAGCGAGGGAAAAAGTGACAGTTCATGAGAAAAATTTAAGATGTTGAAAAATGACAGATGAAAATTGACATATGAATAAAAGCATATTAAGTATGTTGTTTTTTGGCGAACATTTTGTTTTAGAAGACTGCGCTCTCATTGGAAAAAGTGACACTTCATGAGAAAAATTTAGGTTTGTTGAACAAATGACAGATGAAAAGTAACATATGAATAAAAGCATATTAGGCATGTTGTTTTTTGGCGAACATTTTGTTTTAGAAGACTGCGCTCTCATTGGAAAAAGTGACACTTCATGAGAAAAATTTAGGTTTGTTGAACAAATGACAGATGAAAAGTAACATATGAATAAAAGCATATTAGGCATGTTGTTTTTTGGCGAACATATTGTTTTAGAAGACTGCGCTCTCATTGGAAAAAGTGACAGTTCATGAGAAAAATTGAAGATGTTGAACAAATGACAGATGAAAATTAACATATGAATAAGAGCATATTAGGTACCTATGTTGTTTTTTGGCGAACATTTTGTTTTAGAAGACTGCGCTCTCATTGGAAAAAGTGACACTTCATGAGAAAAATTTAGGTTTGTTGAACAAATGACAGATGAAAAGTAACATGTGAATAAAAGCATATTAGGCATGTTGTTTTTTGGCGAACATTTTGTTTTAGAAGACTGCGCTCTCATTGGAAAAAGTGACACTTCATGAGAAAAATTTAGGTTTGTTGAACAAATGACAGATGAAAATTAACATATGAATAAGAGCATATTAGGTACCTATGTTGTTTTTTGGCGAAAATTTTGTTTTAGAAGACTGCGCTCTCATTGGAAAAAGTGACAGTTCATGAGAAAAATTGAAGATGTTGAACAAATGACAGATGAAAATTAACATATGAATAAGAGCATATTAGGTACCTATGTTGTTTTTTGGCGAACATATTGTTTTAGAAGACTGCGCTCTCATTGGAAAAAGTGACAGTTCATGAGAAAAATTGAAGATGTTGAACAAATGACAGATGAAAATTAACATATGAATAAGAGCATATTAGGTACCTATGTTGTTTTTTGGCGAACATATTGTTTTAGAAGACTGCGCTCTCATTGGAAAAAGTGACAGTTCATGAGAAAAATTGAAGATGTTGAAAAATGACAGATAAAAATTAACATATGAATAAAAGCATATTAGGTATGTTGTTTTTTGGCCAACATTTTGTTTTAGAAGACTGCGCTCTCATTGGAAAAAGTGACACTTCATGAGAAAAATTTAGGTTTGTTGAACAAATGACAGATGAAAATTAACATATGAATAAGAGCATATTAGGTACCTATGTTGTTTTTTGGCGAACATTTTGTTTTAGAAGACTGCGCTCTCATTGGAAAAAGTGACAGTTCATGAGAAAAATTGAAGATGTTGAAAAATGACAGATGAAAATTGACATATGAATAAAAGCATATTAAGTATGTTGTTTTTTGGCGAACATTTTGTTTTAGAAGACTGCGCTCTCATTGGAAAAAGTGACACTTCATGAGAAAAATTTAGGTTTGTTGAACAAATGACAGATGAAAATTAACATATGAATAAGAGCATATTAGGTACCTATGTTGTTTTTTGGCGAACATTTTGTTTTAGAAGACTGCGCTCTCATTGGAAAAAGTGACAGTTCATGAGAAAAATTGAAGATGTTGAACAAATGACAGATGAAAATTAACATATGAATAAGAGCATATTAGGTACCTATGTTGTTTTTTGGCGAACATATTGTTTTAGAAGACTGCGCTCTCATTGGAAAAAGTGACAGTTCATGAGAAAAATTGAAGATGTTGAACAAATGACAGATGAAAATTAACATATGAATAAGAGCATATTAGGTACCTATGTTGTTTTTTGGCGAACATATTGTTTTAGAAGACTGCGCTCTCATTGGAAAAAGTGACAGTTCATGAGAAAAATTGAAGATGTTGAAAAATGACAGATAAAAATTAACATATGAATAAAAGCATATTAGGTATGTTGTTTTTTGGCCAACATTTTGTTTTAGAAGACTGCGCTCTCATTGGAAAAAGTGACACTTCATGAGAAAAATTTAGGTTTGTTGAACAAATGACAGATGAAAATTAACATATGAATAAGAGCATATTAGGTACCTATGTTGTTTTTTGGCGAACATTTTGTTTTAGAAGACTGCGCTCTCATTGGAAAAAGTGACAGTTCATGAGAAAAATTGAAGATGTTGAACAAATGACAGATGAAAATTAACATATGAATAAGAGCATATTAGGTACCTATGTTGTTTTTTGGCGAACATTTTGTTTTAGAAGACTGCGCTCTCATTGGAAAAAGTGACAGTTCATGAGAAAAATTGAAGATGTTGAAAAATGACAGATAAAAATTAACATATGAATAAAAGCATATTAGGTATGTTGTTTTTTGGCCAACATTTTGTTTTAGAAGACTGCGCTCTCATTGGAAAAAGTGACACTTCATGAGAAAAATTTAGGTTTGTTGAACAAATGACAGATGAAAATTAACATATGAATAAGAGCATATTAGGTACCTATGTTGTTTTTTGGCGAACATTTTGTTTTAGAAGACTGCGCTCTCATTGGAAAAAGTGACAGTTCATGAGAAAAATTGAAGATGTTGAACAAATGACAGACGAAAATTAACATATGAATAAGAGCATATTAGGTACCTATGTTGTTTTTTGGCGAACATTTTGTTTTAGAAGACTGCGCTCTCATTGGAAAAAGTGACAGTTCATGAGAAAAATTGAAGATGTTGAAAAATGACAGATGAAAATTGACATATGAATAAAAGCATGTGTCGTTTTTTGGCGAACATTTTGATTTGGAACACTGCGCTCTCATTAGCCGTGTGGTTTAAAATAAGTCGCGCCTCAACCAATGGGATCGCAGTGTTTTAAAACTAAATGTACGCCAAAAAACGACAATAGATATAAACCTCACAAAAGTGACAAAACATACTTACAGGCAGATTAGCTTTGTAATGAGTAACTAACTCGGAATTTAGAGTTGTTAGGTTTTGTCATGGTTTTGTAACTAAATAATTCTAAATAAAATGAATAGTTGGCTGTTGGCAAAAATATAAAACTTCAGAAAATTTTAGACTTTGACATGGATTGCCATTTAAATCCTAGCCAAAACGAATTAATTTTTAATAATATTCAAATATCCTCAATAAAACAAGATGGAACAGCACAACGAAAGAAAAGGCACATCACTGCATTATAGGGAAGTAGAAAATAATGAAAAAATTAGATTACACTGATTACAGGCATTTGTGGCATAGTTTTCCCTCGATTTTCCCGGATAATCTTGAGAAACAGTTTAGGAGAAATGTTTTAACGCAATTTGAACTTGAAGCAAACAGAAAAATATAGAGATAAAGTTATTTCATTGAACAAAGGACTGAATACGTTCGAATAGGTGAAAATTCAAAGTTATTCAAAAATGACAGAAAAAATAGCTAACCCAACTTTTTAAAGCCCAACTGACAGCAAACTTCAGGGTAGAAAGTCAGTGTTACAGAGCAAAAGTTACTAAAACTTCAAAATCTAGTTACTCACTACAAAATTACGACTAGTATATGTAGAAAGGGAGCGACTAGGAAAAGGTAGATGCGAGAGTAAATGTAAAAAATTAAAAAATACAGACTCAGCAGTTATGAAAAATGCGAAATGATTGAGAAAAATCTGTGGGAAATGAGAAATGATTGTCAAGACTGTATAGTAAAAAAAAATGGCGAATGACAAAGTAGTTATGAAAAATAGGAAATGACACGGGAAACTGGAAAGTCGCATAAGTTAAATATTGTGAGAAATGACAGTTGGTGAAAATCGCAAATTATGGAAAGCGAAAGAGAAACATATTATTATCAAAACAGAAAAAAAAAATCATATGACATGACGAGAAGTAATTGGCAAGTAATAAAACATGGAACGTCACAGATAGCATAGATAAACCTCACTAGTCTGTGCAGATAGTAAAAAAAAATATTGATTAATAGAGTGATATATTCACAGTTATATGACAAAAAAGAGGCAAAAAGTGAAAAATGATAGATAAGTCAAACAATACATGGTAAAGAGTCTAAAAATATTACAAACTGTAGGTGTTACAAACTGAAAAATGATATGACAAACATTGAAAAATTCACACAAAAACGACAATACAAAAAACAAATTAAATCGGGAGAAAAACCTCCATTATCTATTCAAATTTGTAGTGCCGAAACGAAAACGTAATTTAGTTTTGTTAGGTTTTGCCATGGTTTTGTTACTAAATCAATCGAAATCAAAGAGTTTGTCACTATAGGCCCTAGAAATTGAACTAGCGATGTTCTGACAAGACTGTTGGAATAACTGTCAAAAATGCATTCATTTCATTCATGGCAAATAAAAATTATGACGTTTAGGGTATCAGCAATGTCAAATTTTGAACGAACTTTTATGTCTACGGTTATTCATAGGTTGACATGAGTCTGATCAAAATAAAACGAGCAACAAAAAATATTGAACTATCAGAAAAATTTTGACTTTGAGATTGATTTGTCACTTAAATTTTTGCCAAAGTAAACTTATTTCCCGTAATTTCATCTATCTACAATAATAATAAGGAACTATGCATTAAAGAAATTAAAGCAACTCACTATGACAGAGAAGTAAAAATTAATGAAAATATGGCCCTGGAGGCATTAGTGGCGAAAGTTTTACAGTAAATCTTGAAAAAAATGTGTAATAGATATTGCGATATTCCAGAAAATAATAGTGAAGAAAAGTTTATTCAAAGATGAGGCTGCCTCTTTTGAAATAATGAAAATTTTACGTTTCTTTAAAATTGACAGTCCACATGCAAGTCCACATGATGCCAAAATTTGCGGTTGAAATCAACTGGTTAGCCCGTTTAGCTAACTGGAACTGTGAACGTGACCGATTATTATTAATTTTAACCAGAATTGTCACAGTCTAAGGTTCCAGTTAGCTAACAGGAGGATATCCAGAGGTAAAAAGATCGGCCCATAGATCGGCCCTTAATGATCTCTTATTAGCTCACTTCAATGTCTGAAAATCCAAAAATCAGATTCTAGTTTTCATAGTTCTATCAAAATTGCCTGAATTTTGACAGTTTCGTTACTAAAATCCAGTATTGCCAACCGATTTTTCTCTACTGTCAAATCTGAAATCTGAATCAACAAAACAGACGTACACCATTGACGAAGAAAGACCACCCCACCATTAATGATCGTTCATTATTCTCATGATAGATTTACCATTGGTGGAGTAGGCCAAAGTGTTGGCCTCGATGACGTCGATGATGGGCACCAGAACGGTCGTCCGGTCCTCCTCGATCCGGGCCAGCAGCGGTTCCATCCAGTTCACGGTCGCCTCGCAGTGTGCGTCCAGAAAGACGAGCACGTCACCGGTGGCCATTCGGGCGCCCTGCAGCCGCGCCCTGATCAGGCCCAACCTCTTCGGCAGGTGCACCAACTTGATGTTGTGCTCTTTCAGTCTTGTCTCGATATAGTAACCTAGTAACCCTTTCAGACTATCTGGAAAGTGTCAACATTTCGACATTTTAATAATCGACGAGTTTAGTTAGAAAATAGAAACCTGCATTACCATCAGTGCTTGCGTCGTCCACCAGGATGATTTCCTCCAGCAGATGCCCGGGTGTTTGTAAAATGACACTCTGGACGGTCCGCAGGATGATGCTCATCAATTCGTTATAAAATATCACAATTACTGAGGATTTGAGCGTCGGGTTGTATTTGAAGTCTCTGCACCTGGAAAATCGTTCGAAATTGATTTTAGGGATTTTCGTGCCGTCAAGTTGGATCGTTGACAGACGATTCAAGAAGGCGTCCGTCGTTTAGTGCTTTCCAACAAACAACGCAACTCCTGTCTGACTGTTTAAAGAGTTTTATCGAGATTTTGTTACTAAATGAATCAAAATAAAATGAATAGTGGCCCGTTGGCAAAAATATAAAACTGTTCTCAAACTGCACCTGAAAAATCATTTAAAATCGACTTTAGGGATTTTCATGTGGTCAAGTTGGATTATTGACATAAGAGTTAAGATGGCGACTTATTGTTTAAAACTTTCAAAAGTAACAGCGGATTAACTTAAAATATCTTCAATACCTAAAACAAGGTAAAACAACACACTAAGAGAAAAGGCATATCACTTTATACAGGTAAGTAGAAAATAATAAAAAAGTACAGAAAAAAGTTTTTCCAGAAAATCTCGAGAAAAAGTTTTGGTGATAATTTTCGACGAAATTCGAATTTGAATGAGGCAGGAAATATAGTGATGGAGTTAATTCATTGAAGAAAAGACCGGATACGTTCGAATAAGTGAAAATGCAAAGTTATTCAAAAATGACAGCAGAGATAACTAACCTGAGCTAACCAAACTTTTAAAAGCCCAACTCACAGCAGCAAATTTCAGGATAAAAAGTCACTGTTACAAAGCAAAAGTCACTAAAACTTCAAAGTCCACTTCCTCACTACAAATTTACGACTACTTGAACTAAAGCGCCTTACAGTATTTTTAGCGTTTGCCGAAAGGCTCGGGTACTCACTTTGGGTTTCTCGGGTCTCTCAAATGTCGATCGAGGGGCATCCTGTCGCTCAGCACCGTATTGAGGGCGACTTTCTTGAGGGCCTCCTCGCCCTTCTTGGCGTCCGGTCCATCGAGGTAGGCCGGCTCACCATCGTGCCCCAAATTCGGTATGATCTTCCTCTCGTAATCCCTCAATTTCGTCTCGTACTCGAGCTTCAATTTGGATATCAGCTTGCCCGTTTTCGCTTCGCCATTTTCTTGATTACCGCCTTTCGAGCTCGGCTTGAAGTACAGAATTATCACGATTATCACCAATACGAGCGTCAGGGACTTCAAATGTGTTCGTCTCAATCGAAAACATCTCAATAGCACCATTTGGATTTTGCGACGTGTATGTTCACCCGGTTCTGGTATCTCTGATGATTATCTTATGATGCGTTGATGATGATAATGGTACACGTGTTGTGGGAATCTGTTCATCTCATTAGATATTTATTTATTGTATTGTGGATTTGTGGGAGTAGTGACGTGCCAACTTTTTAAATTTTTTGATACGTTGGCATCGGCATAGATCACTGATTCACCTGGATTTTGAGAGAGCACTTTCTAATACGTTGTTTCGTCGTGAATGCGGTTCGGTTTTGTTCTTTTTGTGCAGTTTACACGGCAAATTTTGGTCGACTTATTCGAATATTGTAGGTTAAGGTCGATACATGTCAAACCACCTCTATGTCAAATCAATCTACAGACATTATAATATCGTAAATAAATAGAAAAACCCATAGAGTGCCCATAGGCTACTTGTTACCGTTAACTCTGTTGCAAAATGTACACACAGTGGAGAGGAAATATCTTTATAATTCTAATTAATTACTCGAATTCCTGTCGTTTTTATTCTATTTGTCATAGTTAATTTTTTTATGAAACACAAGTAAGGGATATAAATAGATTCTCAAATGCTGGAATTTTGTAATTAAAATTCAGTTATGTCACTGTTGGCCTGTTACGGTTACGCTTCTGAAACATTTTAATAGGTTTTGGGACAGCGATTCAAAATTGTAATTTTATAAATATCTTCCTGAGTACCTTTAAAACGAAAAAAAATCTAAGGCAGTGTAGATCAGCATGTTTCTCTATTAATCTTCTGTCGGCGGACCTATAGACGATTATGATTATGCCAGTTTTATCGATTTCTATGGTGGAACTCACCTGTCAAATTAGTTCAGTGGCGTACAGACGAACGACACTTGTGGTAGATTACCTCAGATCGAGACAATAAAGGAGTTTTCTTTATAAATCGCGCGCAGTGACTGAGGTTCGTTTATCGTGATTCCTGTAGATTCTGAAGTTTATTATTCTTGCAGTTTTCACGTAAGCGCAGTCACTACACCCTCCAATAGGGGGCGCTATACAAGAACATTATGCAGAAACCGATGCAGAAAAAGCTGGTATTTTTTTTTTCATTTTATTAAAATTTCCATTCAGGTCAAATTCACAGCGGTCGATCAATCTTATTTGAAACAATTCACAAAACAATAATATTAAAATTAGTAAAATCCTTCAACTTCTTTTTTAATTTTTTTAAAGGCTATAAACTACATATTTAGCACTCTCTGTCTCTATCTTTTGAATGGTTTTAAAAGAGACAGAGAATTGGTCATTGGGTTAGAAATGACAATCGGTTTGAACAGATGTTCGTGTATCAACTAATTTCACCAAATCTAAGCGTAAAATCCGATCTCACTTGTTACAATCATCATTTTGAATGTTAGATGTGAATCGATTAGTTGATTTGAACAGGTTCATATTGTGAGATTTTGCATTTTTTAGTGATTTTTGTTTTTGCAAAAATTTTGGTTGGCAATTCACCAGTCTAAGAATGACAGTTGTCAAATTTCTGTATGCAGTAATTTTTGTGTTAAGTTAAATTGATGATTGGGAAACTAAAGTAGATTCACAACATTTCAGTTACTGCTAATCTATCAATAACCATTATCTATCTCTATGGTTGTCAGTTATCGTGTGCAATATAATTATGGGTAGGGTTCGGAATGGCGATCGACCTTATCGCCAGGGCCGGGCTTTCGTGACTCTATCGACAATCGAAAGAGGGCCCCCAACTTTAATTCACTAATTGGATCATCGTCCCGACCCGGTGATTTACCTATTCGGTTGATAACGTGCATGTGTGCCAGTGGCGCGCGTCATTTCCCCCAGTCCCCCCTTATTCAGTCCCGACCGGAAAACAAACATTGCTCGCACACACGCAAAATTGGCCGCGTGCAGGGCCGGCCCGATCGATTTCCACGGCCTCTTACTCTTATTATCGTCGCCGATTGAATGGACTTGTAGGGGGCGCCCCCTGCGTCTCTTAATAACGTCGTCGAGGATATTATCTTTGATGAAGAGACTTTTATTCGGGGGTGGTGCATCGCGTATACATCGCCGAGGGTAGGGGGGATGAAATGGAGGGTTGTCATCGAATTTCCGAAGGGAGGGGTGGCGCGCACGCAATAACCTTCCCTCAAAGTTTACTTAATAATTGCCGGGGCGACTAATAGGGCGAGTTAACATCTTAATTAATCTCTTTAGATGTGCACGTGTAATGCGGTCGCATTTTCGACGCTTTTTCGGGGGATGACGTAACCATGGGTGCGGGTTCCACTGCGGATCGAAACGATGGTAAACAGTGAAACAGGTAAACATGGTTTTATGGACGAGTTTGATTAAAATTTATCCATTAGCCCGTGGAAATTGACTGGCGCTTTTATAATGGCCTAGAGAGGAGGGGTGGGGTGGGGTGGGACTGGGGCGTGAAATGACATAAAACCATCCCTAACCTTATAAAGGTGTAGAGGTAATGACACGGCTCTGATTACGCCGTACACGTTTTATTACATTTCTAGCTTTATGGCGACTTATCGAACGATCGCTCTTTTAATTTGGGTAAAAGGACCTTTAAGGGGTAGTATTTCAGTCGCAGTTAACCATGGTGATGATTGTTTAACAATGGAGATCAACGAAATTGAATCTAGAGATTAATCAAACCGTTACTCACATTCTAGGGTTATAATTCCTCTAGGTTCGCCATGATTTATCAATTTATATAATACACATGATTGTTTCAAAATCAAACAACGTCAAGTGAGTAAAAAATTGTAATTGTGATGTACTTATGATAATGAATATTGTAAAAATCTCTATTTATTAAAATTTATTCAAATTTGGCGCACTTTTGACTCGTGAGTGACGTAATCAAGCCCAGCGTTGTGATTGGTCACACGTGACCGAATTTCAAAATGGCCGCCAAAAATCATCCACCACAGAGATATATGAATAAATAGACACCCCCCGGGATGCGCCCGGGGCTACATGGACATGACAGTTTCAGTTCACCACTATATTATCGTGATACTGCATAGAAATAGTAATTGCGTCCTTTTGTTGTTCTCGAAAAACCAGAGGAAAACCTCCATAACATTGCCCATATGTTCCAGTAGTCTGCTGATGGTCAACTTGAGGGAAATTCCGGTTTGTTTATCGCATCCTCGATCCCACTCACCCTCATTATACCTCTACCAGATCTTCTAATCGAATTGTGTCCCAATCGGCCTAACCGAGTTTGACAGTTTCGCCCTCCGTTACAGATTCCTATAAACAATCTCGGGCGCCGGGTACGGCCGTTATTACAGGAATCTGTTTGTTTTCCGGACGTCGTTATTCGGATCCGGCAATCTCCGGACGGTGCGGGGGTCTTGTAAAAGTTCGGCGGAGCGCGTCTGCCGTCTCTCGCGTAATAAAAATATGACATATTCGCTTCATAAAGCAGGCGTCCGAACGCTAATAACGTCCCGGTGCCGACATTTCACGTGCCGCTGCCCGGCCAGCCGACCGGAGCCGTCGGCATTTTCGCCCCCTTTTCGTTATGCGCGCACTTACGTTTCTCATTATGCAGATGCAGCGTAATGCCGTTTCATACACCGTGTGCCGGAATCGACTTCCGTTATTTTGCCCTATTGAAACTAGGAGGAAATGTTCATATATTGGTGAAGATTTGGTTCAATTCTGAACTGCAGGTCTTCAAATTGAAGTATTGATATTGTTGATTATCTACGAAATCGATCTTAATTTTGAACTGCAACTTGATACACATGGCTAGGATTGTATCTGCTATCATTTGCGTTACACTATAAGGGAGACCTCAAGTTATGTGCGCCGAATGCAGGCAACCAAATATACGTGAAATTTTAGTGCTGCGTGTTACTTACCCTCTCGAATTCTGCGCCACTGGCTTACCAAAAATCCATGAAAGACCAAATCCAAATCAAAATCGGTGTCGAAAAATGAATATTTCAGTTCCAACGTTGGAGATCTGCAGTTCAGAACTGAAGCCTATTTTCACATACCTACAGGCAGATTAGCTTTGTAATGAGTAACTAACTCGGAATTTAGAGTTGTTAGGTTTTGTCATGGTTTTGTAACTAAATAAATCTAAATAAAATGAATAGTTGGCTGTTGGCAAAAATATAAAACTTCAGAAAATATTAGATTTTGACATGGATCATAGAAAACCAATATACTTCGTATAGAATGAAATCTTGGGCTTTTTTGCGGTACCGTCTAGCTACCTTTGATAATGCTTTTCTCCCTCGGTAATAGATGGCACAACATGATTTTTTTACAAATCAAATTTGATTTGAAGAGAAGGCTGCGTTTGTTTTCGAAATCAATCAATTTTTTGAAATTGTTTCCAATTATAAATATCAAAATTGTTTGAAATTGTGGCCTCTAATAGTGCTAGTGGTGATTGAAAAGGAGATTAGAAAGTGCTTGTGAGTCATGGGAAAAGCGGGATGTGCGGTTTTTGATTGTCGCCCGGAAAATTCAGTTGGAAGACACCGTTTTCCAAACCCCTTCAAATTTCCCGATGTTTCTGCTGCATGGGTGTTATTAATGTGCAATATACAGCTAGAAAAGTTTAGTGATAGTGAAATTTATGACAAATATCGTGTATGTGGTAAACATTTTGTTAAAGAAGATTTCGCAGGCAATAATAGACTGAAACATGGAATACTTCCAACTCTTTTTCTTCCCTCAAGGGATGCTAACGTGAATAAATCACCTGTAGCTAATAATCGACCCCCAACCCCAGGTATGTTATTGAATATTACCTTAAAACAATATTGTCTGTAACTTCTTGAAAATGTAGAAAAATTACTTATACCATTTCCTAACAAATTTTACAGAACCACCACCAAAACCAGCATCATCATATTCAGTCCTGAAGGAACGATTATTAACCCCACCGTTGCAGTTAGGTAAGTTGTTCAGGTCTTTATTGTTACTCTGAAAGGCGCGGGGATCTGATTGCAATTAATTATGACCAATCCCAGGCAATTCCACGTTAATTCCACGATAAAATATTGGAATGTATAGG
Organism: Salpingus planirostris; assembly: GCA_949788335.1. Taxonomy (NCBI): domain Eukaryota; kingdom Metazoa; phylum Arthropoda; class Insecta; order Coleoptera; family Salpingidae; genus Salpingus; species Salpingus planirostris. The sequence continues at coordinate 3,585,658 of OX460924.1, read as the reverse complement.
CGAGAAATTTAAAATTCTATGATTCCATCACGTATATCTAAAACGCGCCATTTTAGAATAACTTCAATATAATTATTTGCATATTATTTCTTTATTACTAATCCTGTTAATTCCAAGCTAATTCTTTAGTGACCATCCCGTTCACAGAAATAGGTACTATAAGTGGATATCCCTCTTCTCAGAGTATAATATTTAATAATTTAATCTATAAGTTAATAGTGTTATAATTTTATTTATAGGTCAAAATTTGCTGGAGTGTCTTGGAATAAAAAGATCATCCGAATTGTCGCCAAAATGCAAAAGGCTCTACAACCAGGCCAAGTATTATAAACAGAGAGTAGCAAAGTTGACTAAATCGAGAATGAGTTGGAAAAAAGCATACAAGAGAAGGATTATTGAAGTGGATGAAATTAAAAGACAATCTTACATAGAGTTAGCTAAGGATGTTACTAGTACGGCATTTCAGTTCATCAAATCACAGATAAAACTGATGGGAAGAAATCCTAAAGGACGTCGTTTTACCATAGAAGATAAAATATTGGCTCTAGCTCTTTATAAGCAAAGTCCGAGTGCTTATAAACTTCTATCTTCTATTTTTATTCTTCCATCTAGAGTAACAGTCCAGAAGCTATTAGCTAGAATTCCAATAGGACCTGGAATTCATAAGAGCTGTATTTGATGTGATGAAATCAACTGTTAAAACAATGAAAAATATCGACAAACATTGTATCCTGTTATTTGATGAAATGTCAATTGAGCCTCACCTCAATTACAACCCTCACTTAGATCAAATAGAGGGATTTCAAGATTTTGGGGATGGAAAATCAAGAGACATTGCAGATCATGTCCAGGTAAAAGAGATAAACAGTTTGAAATATAGTTTTATAAAAGTGATATTTTCACAAGGTGTACATGTTACGAGGAATAGCCAGCAATTGGAAACAACCTGTAGCTTATTATTTCGTTCATGGTGGTGTCAAAGGGCCTCAGATTGCTGCCAATATCAAAAATATTATAAAAGAAGCTCAATTAGCTGGACTTAGTGTAGTAGGAACTGTTTGTGATCAGGGAACCAATAATGTTAGCGCTATAAATCAACTTGTTCGTGAATCATGGTCTCCTCCCACATCGGGAGAATCACGTAAAAGAAAAAGAACTGACCCCGAAAAAAATGATTTCTTTTTTGAAGTTGGTGGTGAAAAAATTATCCCGCTATACGATCCACCACATCTCTTGAAAGGCATTCGAAACAATCTTCTTAAATATGACATTTACTTCAAGAAAGATGACCAGTACAGAACTGCTAAATGGGAGCACATTTATAAAGCTTGGCTTCTTGATGGTGGAGTGACCGATCTTAGAGCAATGCCCAAACTCACTGAATATCATGTAAATCGGAAAATGATAAAGAAAATGAAGGTGTCTGTCTGTGCTCAAGTTTTCAGCCATTCCGTTGCGTCTTGTATAAAATTATTGATAGGGAATCGTAAGTCTTATAAGTATAAGTCTACAAGTTTTATATTTTATTTATATCTCCAGCTGGACTTAGCAGGGACGGCATAATGCTGAATGATGACGCCTTGGGCACAATGCATTTGTTGAAATTTTTTGATTCACTTTTTGATACTGTTAATGCTTCTACAATAAGGGATGTTGTGGGAAAGCCCCTGAGAACATGTCTGTCAACAACTGTGGACAATCTTCCGGTGAAGTTTTTAAGTTCCGCTATAGAAACTCTTGAATCTATGTACATCATGAAGGACGGCAAAAGATCCACTGTGCCAAGTATTGGGAATTGGATTAAGACCATAAAAGGATTTCTCTTGATGAGGACAGTTTTGAAAGAAAAAAATTTTAGCTGGATAAAAACAAGGAGGTTCAATCAAGACCCCTTAGAAAATTTTTTTGGAAAGATTAGGCAAAGGGGTCAACGTTTCACAAATCCGACATGTTCTGCATTTTCGGCCTATTATAAATCACTCCTTGTGAATGGATTAGTCGCAAAACATTCAATAGGTAGTAATTGTGAAGAAACCAAAGGAGATATGTTAGTTACTTTGCAAAATTTCATAACTCAAGTAAGATTATACACCACATTTCCTAATTAAGTTCAATTATTTAATTAATTCTGTTTTATATAGGGTCTACCAGAAGAAGATTCTGATGCAGAAAATGACACTCCTATTCAAGATCTCCCTAGGACGTTTAATTCACTCAAACCTTTAGAACATTGTGCTGTTGCACATGTAGCGGGTTACATAACCAGAATTAAAGCAAAATTAAATGAAAAGTGCATTGCGTGTAAATTCAACTTACTTAAAAGAAATAATGAATTAGATTCATACAATTGTCTCGTACGCGCAAAAGAATATGGTGGTAAAAATCCAACCCGTTTAAAGTACTGTAATTTTGCATTTGTTTCGAATCTGGTACGAATTTATAATATTACACGTTTTTTAATAATCCAAAATTGTCACAAAAATAACTTATTACAATTTATTCTAACGCATATCAATCATTATGTAAATTTGAATTTCATTCCATGTGAACATTCAATAACTTTAAAAAACGTCATCCAATCCCAATTTTGTAAACTGATCATTCACAACTTTTTAAATGGTCTAAATAAATTAATGACTGGCAAAGATCAACGCTTTATACCACACAATGCATGCTTCTTAGTTAAAAATGCCAAACTTGTATTTACCAAAAAACAGAAACGAGTGGGTAAGAAATCCCCCAAGAAAACAGCAAATTCGTCAAAAAAATAAATATTGTGAAATTTTCTTGGAAATCTTATTGTAAATCTTATTGTCTACCTAATTATTCATAATTATTATTGTTGTTGAAATTTGAATGTTTATTAAATTGTTAATTTTCCTCTGCCTTTTAGTTCACGGTTTGTCCAGTCCCATGATTATTACCTATAAATGTATGTATGGAGTCTAGAAATGTATAATACTTGAATCATTTTTTTCTATTTCAGTAATTTTAGACAAAAAAGTGTTAACTTTATTGTTTAAAATAATGAAAACAGGAAAAAATAGATTTAAATTCATCAATTTATCAAAAAAACACGAAATAAACCGAAGCCGTGCCGAGAATACCCGAAAGCTTTTCTCCCGACCCGCAAGAGGCGCTAGAATACGGTTTTTTTTTTGACAAGAATAAGATTTCATTCTATACGAAGTATATTGGTTTTCTATGACATGGATTGTCATTTCCCAGGCAGCACAGACACGTCGATTTCACGTCCTTTTTTGATCATTTTACGTCGTCGACGTGATTTCACCAAAAAAATCACCAAGTAAATGACGTCATAATTATGACCGAAATATAACATCATAAGAAGGGCGTCATTATGATGTCAATATGACGTTATAAGTATTACTATATCGCATTTACACGCAACAGACAATAGGTGGCGCCACCAATTATATCTCGCTATCTTTGACTGAGCTCATCTGAATAAATTTGATATTATGCAAAATTCAATTTCAATTACAGGAACTTGTGGCATAGTTTTTCCCTCGATTTTTCCGGATAATCTTGAGAAACAGTTTAGGAGAAATGTTTTAACGGAATTTGAACTTGAAGCAAACAGAAAAATATAGAGATGAAGTTATTTCATTGAACAGAGGACTGAGAATACGTTCGAATAGGTGAAAATTCAAAGTTATTCAAAAATGACAGAAAAAATAGCTAACCCAACTTTTAAAAGCCCAACTCACAGCAAACTTCAGGGTAAAAAGTCAGTGTTACAGAGCAAAAGTTACTAAAACTTCAAAATCTAGTTACTCACAAAGTTACGACTATACATGAACATATACATGAACATATACATGAACGTTTGTTCCTGTTTTCGATCTAGGAATCATCCGGTGAACTGTTGCAAGATAATTCTGGGACACGTCTTGCCCACCTAGCGTAGTGAAGGGGAAAAGGTCGCCGGCGTCGCGGCGGCATTTGATTTGAATATGCGACCCCTGGGCAACTTAATTTGACGGCTAAACTCCTCCGCTCTCCTCTCTCTCTGTCTCCTTCACGAAGTTGCCGTCTCTTCTTTATTTGTGATCGTTTCTGTCGTTTTCTCGGATTTTGTCGACGTCTTTATGGGAATAGGAAGGAGAGGATATTTCGTTTGCATATTTTTGTGAATTGGACTGAGACATTATCTGGATTTGTTTTCCAGCAGGAAGGTGCAACACTTTACTCCTGTTTTGCTGGGAACTGAGAAAAATGAGTGGTGAAGGCGCCTACAGACGAAACCAAAAAGGGGGCCCATATTTGAAAATTCTATACAAATTTGGGACGTTTTTGATTGAACAGAATCCATGTTTTCCTCTTTGCTTTCGTATTTTCGAAACTGTGAGCGAAAATATTGAACCATAAAGGCTCAGATTAGAATTCTTCAATTTAGTGAATGTGTATGAATAAATGATTGAATGTTAAATCTACTATAGTGAACCATGTATGAGATGTTGAACGTGTTGAAAAATCAACAGTATTTTTGTTGCGTTTGAACATTTTGACTCATGTGAACAGTTTTTGAGATATTTTACATCTTATGTAGTTTAAGCAATTAAGCATGACCAACACAAACAATGATTGTTTTCAAATCGAAAAAACCAATATCATATTTAAATTTTTATAGATAACAGTGTCAAGATTTCGAAATATCAAAAAGAAAGAAACCCCTACTTAGTTTAGAGATACATTCATAATGCACCTTTTTATTGATCGATTCCTTGATCATTTCATGATAGAATGATGAAAAATTATGTATTTTCAATCTTGTATTTTCAATCATCAAGTTTTAACTTTACCAAAAAATAGAAAACTTCTTAATCATATAAAATCAGTAGCCTAATTGAATATCTCCCTAACAAACCTCTTGCAGACCAATTTTATAGGATTTTCATATTTTAACAAGTAGTATATCAATATTAATGCATCAATATAAAGTTCCAATTCGACCAAAATATTGCTGATAAATATAAAACTACACACAAAAAGTACGTTTAATAGCAAAAACCATATGCATTTTAAAACAGGAATCTCATTTTGAACTCATATACCGACTTCAGTTTCATAAATAACAATAAATACCCGCGTTAAGTGGTAGCTAGCACGGTATCCCAGTGGGTGAGGCCATAATCAACGAAGTGCTAGTTTCTGCGGTTTCACCGATCTTTATAAGGCCAGGTGAAATCCGAAGGAATTTCGAGTTTTTACGGTTTTTCATTTCCCGTGGAAAAATTAGAACCTCAAGGCGATCTCATTATGTTAACACTCGCATATCGGAAGGTTATTTACGTTTGAAAAACACCCGAGAGGTGTCTTTCTCCTGATGTGTGCGAGAAAAAGATGGACACGTTTTTTAGATGTCAAAAAGCACGAAGGCAGTTTGATCTGATATACATAAATTCAATGAGGGCGAATACGTTTTTCGTGCGATTTTTTTTATTATTACGTTATCACCTGCATTGATGATTGCGCGCATTTTTATCCGAACGTTTTATAATAAAACGTCTCGTTTTATTGCTCGATTTTATTATAGGGAGATGATGGGGTATTCAGATGGGCACCTTATTGCTTATTTCCATCATTTCCTCTTCGTGATGAGGAACTAGATCTGGTAACTTATTTAGTGAGTTTTCTGCTCTCTGGGACACTAGTTAGAATGCTTTCAGCTTAAAACACTGTCTTCCCGGGTTTCTTTGAAAGTGAAGTAAATTTTTGGGCAGAAAACTAGGAAGATCTAGATTATCTGCGCCGGATGTAGGCAACCAAACCTGCACAGAATTTTAATGCTCTATTAATCCAATTTTGCTTAAGGATGACTCAAAAATATGTCAAAATGTCAAACTATTCACTTGAGTTTTATGATAAAAATTTATTTAAAAGTGTTCACTCACAAATAATTCAGGAATTATGAAGTTTTATTAGTGATCTTTTGTTGTTGGTAAAGTCCGTTCACACTAGCACGCAAATTGGTGTATGTTTGGTTGCCTACATAACGTCGCAGCTACTCGAGGTGTCCCTATTTTTATGACAGTAGTGTACTCCTGTTTTTTTACAAAAAAAAACAATTACTGTGTTTCATTATTTTCTTTCAAGTTTTACAAAATATGTTAATTCCTGCTTATACCTAGTAGTTTCGAGATACAGGGTGTTCAATCTCAAACTTCCCATCCCAGATTTCTCGCTTACTAATATTTTTTCAGGAAAAAGCCGAGACAGGTCGATTTTATTTTCGAGGGGGACATACGGTTAACGCAATTTTAATTTTGTTGTGCAACCCCCTTAGCCAGGGTAGCTGCCCTTTCAATAATTTTAAATGGCACTAGGGGTCAAGGGACACTTCATTTTGAAGCTGTTTTGATTCTCTTCAAAGTCATGAAAAAAAATCGAAAATCCATCGATTCGTTCTCAAGTTATGATATTCTAAGTTTTCTTACACGCGAAGAGTCGCTTTTAAAAAGAAAACAACATTACGACGAGTTCTGCTATGATATTTAATGTGTTTGCTTTCGAACTTGAAATTAGAAAGGTTCATCATCTCCAAGCGAACGAACTATAACTTTTTTTCAAACGATAGAAATCTTGGTATTCCCTAATAAGTGGATAGGGCGGATAGGACCAATCGAGTGACGACCCAGATCTCCAGATTTGACCCCCTTGGACTTTTTTTTGGAGTCATTTGAAATCTGATGTTTACACTCCCCAACCCCAAAATTTAGTCGACCTACAACAAAGAAAAACCGAACATTTGTCAAGCGATTGGTGTACATCCATTTCAAAAAGTCAGAGATGAATTCCAAGCATTATTGTTTAGCTACCAATGTCCAATAGTTTGAACATTTATTGTAAGAGATTCACTTGACGAATTCATTATTATTGTGTCAATTTGGTTTCGATTTTTACCGTTAGATCAAATTTTAATTTCACAAGTCAGTGAATAAATTCGCAAGTTTCATCAACTTCTTCCAAGTTACCTCAGTTAAAATTCTTCCAGTTAAAGTTATCCGGCGGTTAAATTGGTTGATTTTCATTGTTGATACAAGGGTAACCGAGATGTTACTGCTAGCTAAACTTAACCAGTGGTAGAAATACTGACACTGAGTAAAGAAAAACATTAAAGATTATAGGAGAACTCGTCGTGATGTTGTTTTCTTTTTAAAAGCGACTCTTCGCGTGAGGAAACTTGGAATATCATAATTTGAGAACGAATCGATGGATTTTCAATTTTTTTTCATGAAATTGAATAGAATCAAAACAGCTTCAAAATGAAGTGTCACTTGACCCCTAGTGCAATTTAAAATTATTGAAAGGGCAGCTACCCTGGCTAAAAGGGTTGCACAACAAAATTGGAATTACGTTAACCGTATGTCCCCCTCGAAAATAAAATCGACCTGTCTCGGCTTTTTCCTGAAAAAATATTAGTTAGCGAGAAATCTGGGGTGGGAAGTTTGAGATTGAACACCCTGTATAGTTAACCTAATTGTATTTGACTTAAAATTTGCTTGAATATGTCCTTAAAACTGGAAAAAACTCCTATAAATTGATCATCTTCGAAAGTGAACACACTTTGGGTACACGATGACTCCGATGAGAGAGAACTCGTTCTGCGACATTTGAACTTAAAGTTTACTCTTCATCCACGAACAGCTCCCGGGCGTATTCCGCTCTAATTTCCATGCAGGTATCTCGGCACATACCTTCATATACGTATGTATAATAACAATAATTAATGGGTAATGTGTACTTGTTCATTACGGTGTGAGTGTGTGCAACAAACCGTATAAATCGCCCATCCCGCGAGAGGTCGGCTAGAATTTTTGCTATTCGGATCTCTACGGCACACACCATTGCGTCGAGCGAAAAGCGTGAGAATTAGTTTAAACACCACGCCGTCCCACTTTTCGTTGCTTCATTTCTACATAAGTAATAAAATTGCGTACAGTCTATATGAATTTTATTCATTGGGTTTTTAGAGTTTGTTCATCAGAGGGTGGACCGACTAAAAGTGGCTCACTTTCTGAATTCCAAAATATAAGGAGATTTTCTGAAAAAATAGTTGAGTTCTCCTTTCAACGGTACATGTTTTTTTTTGAGTTTGGTAGTTATAAGGATAACCATTTTTCACAAGGAGGGTGTAGACTGTCAAAACTCTGGAATTTTTATTTAGGTAATTTTGTCATCTGCATTTTGAAAAATAATCACCTTAATTCCTCAAAAACTCTAGAGGTTGACAGTTTTAAACGATCCACCTGGTAAGTGATAATAATTCTGTACGTGTATTCTGAGTATTATGTCATGATTTTGGTATTGTTTTTCGAAAATTGGGTAGGTTGGTAACTGAACTTCTATGATGATGATGATATGGTATAACCTCCCTGTAACGGTCGCGTGAGAACTGCCCCACTGAGAATACCCATTAGCTAATAGGATCCCGCGGCGAATAATATATGGAAGGCATGCTCGGGCACAAAATGTGACTTTTGGAAAAAACGACATGATGCGAATAGGGCACCACGAGGGAAAACGCTATTTCTCGAAAAAAAGGTTTGAAATTGGTAAGTATACGGCGCCCAGTCAATCGGTATACATACTTTCACACGGTGCCTCAATATTCCACCAAAAGAATGCGCAGAATGTTCTTATGCAAAATTGTGGAGATTATTTGTGAAAGTCAAAAATATTCAAACTTCATATGTAAGTCACGATGTTCCAATTATTGGTTTATAAATAAGTCTTAATAATTCACTGAAGCGATCATAAAAAAGTGGTAAAGGAGTTGCATCACACTTTGAGAAACCGATTCAGTGATAAAAATCCATTCAAATATATTTCTTGATGTACGGAGCGATCGAATAAATTTCACATGAGGGGATAGGCTATGACGATCATTCTGTCTCATCTGGAAACTAGTAAAAGGATAGAGACAGAATGATAGTCATACCCTGTTTTTATGTAAAATTTATTCGATCGCTCCGTACAAGTTATCATGATTTCTAGCTGCAAGTGAATCCAAATTTTACCTGGAAACTGTTGAAAATTACACCTTTATTGAAGTTTTTGCCCAAGATGATATTCCACTGAAGGAGGCAAATATTTGAACACCTGGTATTTCCAGCATCATCTCAATCATATGTACAGTGTTTTCATTAAAGTCGGGGCACCACGTGATCTACTGAAAGTATGCAACCCAACTTACATCATTGGCGTAACAAGCATATTCCGTGGACCAAAATGTATCAATATACTAGTCGTAACTTTGTAGTGAGTAACTAGATTTTGAAGTTTTAGTAACTTTTGCTCTGTAACACTGACTTTTTACCCTGAAGTTTGTTGTAAGTTGGGCTTTTAAAAGTTGGGTTAGTTATTTTTTCTGTCATTTTTGAATAACTTAGAATTTTCACCTACTCGAACGTATTCAGTCCTCTGTTTAATGAAATAACTTCATCTCTATATTTTTCTGTTTGCTTCAAGTTCAAATTCCGTTAAAACATTTCTCCTAAACTATTTCTCAAGACTATCCGGAAAAATCGAGAGAAAAACTATGCCACAAGTGCTTGTAATTAGTGTAATCAAATTTTTTCATTATTTTCCACTTCCCTGTATTGCAGTGATGTGCCTTTTTTTCGTTGTGTTGTTCCACCTTGTTTTATTGAGGATATTTGAAAATTATTAGAAATTAGTTCGTTTTGGCCTTGGTTTAGTATAGATAATGGTTAGTCATTCCGAGATTTTGAAGTGTCTGACAAGCTGTGCACTAACTTTTTGAGAGCCACTTTCTGTGCTCAAAGTTGAGCACATGTCAGACTGACAAATATTATTTTACAAGTTTTTGAAAATACCCTTCTCTCAACGGAAATCTGAGGTAAACAGCGCTATTAATAACTTATTTTTGATAAATTTCGTAGTATGTAGTATACTTGTGGTTTTATAAACTCCCCAAGAAGCTTTTGATTCCTGAGATTTTAACCAAAAAAAGAAAAACCTGATCAACTTCGGACTAGACGTCGTTAAAAGTGCACAGCTTGTCAGACAGCAGGTCACAGAGTGGTTCTCAAAATCCCGGAATGACTAACCATTATCTATACTAAACCAAGGTTTTGGCTAGGATTTAAATGACAATCCATGTCAACATCTAATAGTTTCTGAAGTTTTATATTTTTGCCAACAGTCAACTATTCATTTTATTTAGATTTATTTAGTTACAAAACCATGACAAAACCTAACAACTCTAAATTCCGAGTTAGTTACTCATAACAAAGCTAATCTGCCTGTATATTCCTCTGACAAATAAAATCGGAAATAGCCAAATAAAACCATTAAATTTGAAGAGCACTGGTGGTTTTTGAGCAATCAAGTGTTGCTGCCATTCTTTAATGGTGTGAGGACTAATATTCCGTCAATAATGACTGACATAAATTATCGAAATATTCGAAAACTGACGTCACTGGTGACTTTGACACAAATATTACTAAAGAAACCCAAAAACTACCCATATCCCTAAATATGTATAACAAGTTGCCTGAGCCTTGGTTTAGTATAGATAATGGTTAGTCATTCCGGGATTTTGAGAACCACTCTGTGATCTGCTGTCTGACAAGCTGTGCACTTTTAACGACGTCTAGTCCGAAGTTAATCAGATTTTTCTTTTTTTGGTTAAAATCTCAGGAGTCAAAAGGTTCTTGAGGGGTTTATAAAACCACAAGCATACTACATACTACGAAAATAATCGAAAATAAGTTATTGATAGCGATATTTACCTCAGATTTCAGTTGAGAGAAGGGTATTTTCAAAAACTTTTAAAATAATATTTGTCAATCTGACATGTGCTCAACTTTGAGCACAGTAAGTGGCTCTCAAAAAGTTATTGCACAGCTTGTCAGACACGTCAAAATCTCGGAATGACTAACCATTATCTATACTAAACCAAGGCCTGAGCTAACTAATGGTCACGTGGTGCCCGGCCATTAATGAAAGTCCTGTATAATCCTAAACCCAAAACGAGGCCACTCTTTCATTTCCTCGGGAATTGGTACGTACCTCCTCAGAGAGTGAAACACGAAATTTTCTAATAATTTTTTTTAACAAAAGCAAAGACATATTTTTCTCAAAATTCGTCCTGATAGTTGCAGCAGATTGTGCGAACGCGATTACGTCCCCATAACCACCCCATCGCGAATTCGTCTCACACAGTCGCCCCGATTCGATTCGCCCTCTTCTCCGTTCCTTCCGATCGTTCCCAACCGACCAAACGAAACCGTACGACGCTATATCCCGCTCCGTCCCACTTATATTCCTCAGCGGCATCAGAATTACACGAGCGCCACAGAGAGGCCCGAAGGGGGAAGAACGACGTGCGGCGCCACGGATCCGTCGTCTGGACGTGGCGTCAGTCTGCGTCCCGACGCCATTAATTCAGCAAACAGTGCCTAATGATTGAATCAACAGTGTGCCACAAACCGCGCATTTTCCACATAACCCTCAATCATACAGAAAAACGCAAAAGATTCCTCGTAAAGTCACAAGCATAAGTCTTGATGGGCCCTCGAGGGACGAGTCCTAACAAGCCACTTCATTCGTATGACGTCTCATTACGCAGATCCGTCATACGATCGTTCCAAGACTTATCGGCGTCTCGTTATTCTAAAATGTCTTATACGGATGATGATGATGATGATGCTGGTCAATCTGATGCACCTCTTTCTGGTGGAAATCGCGAGGGTTTCCGCCTCTTGCCCTTTTCGCTTTGTGGAAGGGAGGATCTGGTGTCTCTCTCTCGCGTCATATTGATCGCCTGTTGCATTTCGGCGAGGGCGCATGCCCATTGCGGCCCAAAAGCGTGTCCCACTCTCTCTCACCGATTTGTTCTTGCGATGCCAACTAGGCCACACGGCTCTCTCAGCTGATACGGCGAGAATCCGATCCCCCTCTGATCTTCGACGTGTCATTTTCCATGGTGGTGATGACGTTTTTCCAAAGGGTGAGTACTCTTTTCTCGCCCTTGCTAGTTTCTACTTCTGGTTGGATTTGATGGGAACTAGACCATGGTGGTGTGGCCATTTTGTGCCTCAAATGGTTCTGGCTCTTTCAGAACTTACATTAGAGGAGATCATGAGCTTCGATGGTCTCGTTCCTCTAATTTCCTCGACTAGACTTGAATGTACTCGAGTACTTGTAGATTTGGCGGAATGTTTATGTCTTATTGGAGGATGATGATAAGGCACGAATTGATCGGGCCTGGGGCTTATAAGAGTGCTTGTGGGAAATTTCGCGACTGATAATGGCACGACCTTTATTATTCGGGACGGTGAAGCGCGTTTGAAAATGTCATCGTCATCAGAGAGTGAAAATGTTATGGGTGATGACGTTGAACCCGAAAATCAATTGTCTGGATTTTCGTGCAGATTTAATGGTGCCTCGGAGCACTGGTTGGGAATTTTCCTTTTATTCTAAAAAGCGCGTACGATCACGAAACAGTTTATGTTGCTTTAAGTAGGAGGCAAATATATTTCATTAATTCAATTCGGTGTTACGTATTTAGCTTTAAGTTTAAAGTATGATGTCAAACGAAAATACTGGGTCAATAACGATTTGGTTACTTCTATGCCATAAGAAAATTCAAGTGTGATCAATTCAATGGCTTAATTTTTGCATGGATTTCCATGCAGATTTAATTGTATTCTATGTTCTATGGTGCTTAGGAGCAATATGGTTGGAATTTTCTTTTATTCTAAAAGCGGCATACAATCACGAAACATTTCATGTGGATGTATTTCATTAATTATTACGAATTTGGTTCAATTTTTAAGTGATATCTACCCTGCTTGACTTTGTTAAACAGGAACACTTTATACGATTTGGATACTCACTGCTCACTGCCATAAATCCAAGTTTAAACAATTCTGTAAGGTAATTTTTGCCTGGATTTACATGCAGATTCAATGGCATTCTGTTCTATGGTGTATAGGAGCAGTGGTTAACATTTTCTTCTTATTCTAAAAAGTGTATACAATAACGAAACATTTTAGGCTGCTGTATTTCATTAATTATTTCGAATTTGGTTCGATTTTCCAATGGAATCCACCCTGGTTGACTTTGAATGAATTTTATGTTAATTAGAAATACTCGGTCTATAACAATTTGGTTACTCGCTACTATAAAGTAATTTTTTCCTGGATTTCCATGCAGATTGAATGACAATCTATTCTCTCATTCCTAGGGGCAGCAGTCGAAAATTTCCTCTCATTTTCATTCAATTTAGGGTTACAAATTTGGTTGTAGGTACTTTAAAATGAGATCTACTCTGCTTGACTTTGAAAGAATGCTATGTCAGAAATACTTGGTCTATAACGATTTGGTTACATACTGCTATAAGAAAATCCAAGTTTAATCAATTCTGTGACGTAATTTTTGCCTGGATTTTCATGCATATTCAATGGCATTCTGGTCTACATATGGTGCTTCGGAACAGTGGTTGGAAATTTCCTCATATTCTTGAAATCACGAAACATTTTATGTTATCACACATAGGGAACGAATATATTTCATTAATTCAATTCAGTGTATTTGGTTTTAAGTTTAAAGTATAGGATTTTCTCTCCTTATGCTGACTTTGAATGAATGCTACGTCAGAAATACTCGGTTTATAAACGATTTAGTAACCCACTGATACAGGAAAATCCAAGTGTATGAAGTAATTGTTGCATGGGTTTTGAAGCAGATTGAATGGGATTGTGTTCTATTCTGCACCAGAGCACTTCTTGAAATATTTCTCTCATTCTAAAGAGCGTATACAATCAATTATGTTTCTATAGGAATATTTTTCATTAATTCCATTCCATATTACGAATTTGGTTTAATTTTCAAATGGCATCTACCCCGCTTGACTTTCAATGAATGTTGTCAAACAGAGATACTCGGTCTATAACAATTTGTTCTATTGTGCCTGGGAGCCGTTGTTAAAATGTTCCTTTTCTTCTAAAACCTCAACACATTTTATGTTCCCATAGTAAAGCAAACATATTTCATCAATTCCCTTCAGTGTTACGGATTCGGTTTTAGTTTGCAGCCTATAATGATTACGGTTACCCACTCGCTACACGAGAATCCGAGTGTAATCAATTCTATGAGGTAATTTTTGCCTGAAATTGGTCCTCGCTAACCGCCAGTAGGACGACCCTTCGGGCCCATTACCGTAATTAAAATTAAAATATTAGGTTACTCATCTCTTCCTCCCCCCCTGGCTCGCCCTCGGAAAATGCGTCTCACATCCCGCAGATCCGTTTCTCGGGAATTCCCATTAGTCGCGTCCTCATTATTTTTAATACCGCCACCACCATGATTGCCATCCCTCATCCCCCGAACCCACCAGAACTTGTTTCGTCCGCCGAAACACCACCAAAAAATAGGGCAAAAAAATCGCCAACGTCATAATTTTATCTGCCGTAAGTATTATCGAATTAATCAAAGAGGAGATATGATGATGGGGATTACGCGGGGGAGATGATTGAAACGGCGATTGATGTATTCGTTTATTTCGGTGCTTTGGTCGATTCAATCGAATTACGTGTGCGCATTTTTGTGTGTGATATGATGGGGGGAGTTTGGGGGTTGCGGGGGTTGTCTAGGGTCGCGGCTTGAGGAGGCGGCTGGCGGGCGCCGGCAGTCTCGAGAATCCGGCGGAATCGAAAACGGGCAAGAGACGCTCCTTGCTGTCTCTGAGTTGCTGGTCCTTTTTCAGGGGTTCGGTCGGGAAGTACGTGGCCCCGTAAAAGTCGAGGCCCTGTTGCAGGAGTTGGTTGAATTCGTCCAGGGAGGCGACGGTCACGCGGATGGGGTGAGGGGTGCCTGGGGGTTGTTCCAGTTTCGGGGAAATTCGGGTCACTTCCACCTAGAATGAAGTCAGGGACGATTTTCAGGTTCTGTGGAAATTCTCTGTTGTTTCATTATCAATATTCGTATTGAGAGACATGCAGAAGTTTCTTAGGGTGCACATGTTTGCATATAAAGTGATAATTTGGAGAACAAACATGCAAAACTGGTCAATAAGTCCAAGATTATTTTGAGATTTCCTTAGTTCCATAATGTCTTCAACTAATTTTCTGTTATCAAAACTTGTACCCAACAATATTGCAATAAGAATCACAAATGTGTCCTAGAAAATTTCGTGTGGTTCAAGCAAAATTTTTTTGTAATCATAATTCAAAACGCATAACAGTAGATAATGAGTCCGAATTTCAAATTTCTTACAAAACAAAACATATTCATGTTTGAAGTTGAAAAAGCTTAGTTTCACATGTCTACAGAACTAAAATTAGTTCTAAGACCTTTTTCTTTAGGCTGAAAATATGAGCTTGAACTGAGAATATGAGAATTTTGGAATTTGATTATGTAGATTCAATCGAAAGTGATTTTTCTCTTGAATTGAGAACAGAATTTTTTGTGAATATAAAAAACTACGTTTCTTGAACGAAGGGTGCAATGGTTCATTCAAAGTGACTAAATATAGTTTCAGAACGTTTCTTTCAAGTATTTCCGGGTGAATAAATTTCCGTGTTTGAAGACTCAATCACACATGAAAAATGAGAATTTCAAAGACAAAACATCGGATTCGTCATCAATGATTATTCGTTTCTACTTCATTCAGTCAAATTGACTACATATTTACATATTCGAAAAACAATTTATGGATACACTAGCAAGTTTCAAAAATATTTTGATCTGCTCGATTGGTTTGGTTCAAGAAAGCTTAGTTTCATTCATCCATAAAAGAAAAACTTCTTTCAGTCCATAATAACATCAACTTGCATTAAAACTTTGAGAAATCTGCAAGCCAATAATCCTGCGAATTCATCCATCGAAAGTGCTTTTCACTCAAATTTAGAAGGCAATTTCAGAAATTTCTTGTGGTTATTTGAAACTGAGAACATAAGTAGCTACTTACATACTTCTCTGTTTGTGATCTTGTCTGTTTTCGCATATTTGCTCCGTATCACATACAAAAATCATTTCATAGATAAGAATCAAAAGAACTCACAAACTTCTCATTTTCTGTTGAAATTCGTGATTTTTTTTAGACAACTTCCAGTACAAAACCATAATAATATAATGTAATATTGTAGAATCATTTAGAAGTGGTCAAGTTCAAAATGCAGAATGGTTGAAAATGTACCAAAGCTCTTTTGTTGTGTCTGTTTATACATCATCGATTAAAACTAGTCAAAATGTTACATTATGTAGGGAACAAAATGCCTGTTTTGCCGTGACTTACTACAGAAAAATTTGAGAGAAAAAGTGAAAACAGTACTTGGAATTACCCCGAAAAACTGCATTTTGACTAATCTATTTTTGCATTGAGCGGCAAATATCAACTTGAACTAAAAATATGGGATTTCTCCATGCAACTATGTTAGTTCAAATCGACCAACCTTCTTTTGAAATCACCCAAAATTACCACAAAAATCTTTAGTAAACAAGAAAACTGAAAATCGAAAATCATTGAGAATTCTACGACAGCTGCACCTTATTAACATGTCTGGTTTTGCTTAAATTCTGTAATTTCTGGAGCCTAATCTCACTAAAATAATCAAAATACTCACCACTGATCCGTATCGGTACAGACTGGCTCGGATATCATCTTCGGGCAGATCCGCCGGTACTTCATGAACCAACAGAGAAAACGTTTTTTGTGGCCTGCACGGAATGTTGACTTTACGGTACAGCCTGCCACCTGTCACCTTGTGGAAACCCTTCCGGAAAACCTGCTGGAAATCCTCCGGTTCCGAAAACTTGAACAGGATCCCGGTCGCTGTTTTGGTCAAACTGAAACTTCCCCTGAAGTTCAGTTTATCGCAAATGTTGGCCGCCTTGTCCAGACTCAGATCGTGCGAGGGTGTCAGCAAAAAGGCACCTGAAATTTCTTAAGTTAATTCGTTTTTTCCAATATGAGGCATTTTCACGAGGAACAAAATTGAGCGGAAAATGATTTCTGCGCAAGAATTTTGTTAAAAAAATTGTTTTTCAATTAGTTATTTCAATTACAAAGATATTTTCGTGACGTCAGCAATTACGAATCGTTTACACAGCTCGTCTGCAGATGGCGCTCATAAAAATTTAATAATAGTCGCAGTATTACCGATTACCGACATTTTGAGGTTATGTAAGTGTTTGCTGTCATCCGTGTCGGTGATGTTCCCGTGTTCTCAATAAAATTATGCGATTATGCCTTCAAAAATGAAGAAAATCGCGCTGATCACACAGCACGGATCAACACCGTAACTGTAAATACACGTAGCGCCATCTACTGGTTCATAGAAAACTTGTAGTAGCTGACGTCAACAGAAAACTATTTATAAATTAATTTCAGCCCTTTGAACTTAACTGAACAATGAAAATACCTTCTTAATTATTGAAAATCATAGTATCAGATAAGCTATTTCGAAAAATACATGAAAATTCATGATTTCTAAGAGATTTTTCTCACCTTTGGTCAGGAACCGGGCGTGGTCGCTCAGTTCGCTGTTGTCGTCGTCGTTTTCGCCCATGACGTTATTCAGATAGAGGGACATTATTCTTATGGGACACTACCATGATAACTGCAAAATGATCCCATCGATCCGAGCCTTTTATATCGTTCTGTGGACGATTATGATTATATGGAGCTGTAGTACCAACCCAAAATGAGCCAGAAATTCACCTACGCCTAATTCCTTCTAATTTATCGTGATTGGCCTATGAGAGGAGCAATTTTCTCTAAATCGTTTCTTTTGTCTTGACGATGCGATATTAATTAAGAGCGAGGGAGTATCATCATAGGTAGGTCCGCGGTTGATAATACGGTCCTGTCCCCGAAATGTGACTCACCCTTTCCGTCTTTTATTTTGCACTTAGTGATATCGGGTTACTTGTGCTACTTAAAAGCGTTTTCAATCACCGCCGTTAATAAAAAGAGTCAATATGGATTTAAAAAACATTTGTTTGCTGTCTGTATTATTTCCAGATGGAAAGAATAGAGGAGCCTTTTTCAGTCAAACATGTATAGGTATGTTGAATAAAGGCATCCTAATCGTAAAATCCGAGGGGAAAAGTGAGCTCTTCATGACTCAATTTCCCTAAAAAGGCCCACGAGAAAAAGCGGTGTAGACTTTCTCGTGGGTTACCTAATCTAATGAGAAAAATCGACATTGGTAACACTTTCTACAGAGTTTTCATCAATGCCCGGGCACCACGTGACCATAAGTTAGGCAACTTGTTAAACATTTTTAGGGATATGTATAGTTTTTGGGTTGCTTTTAGTGATTATTTTAGTTATTATTGACTCGGTTTCGATTTCATTAGTCAGAGGAATAAGTTAATACATTTTGCCCCCCGGACTATCCTTGCTACGCCACTGATGCAAGTAAGTTGGGTTGCATACTTTCAGGGGGTCACGTGGTGCCCGGACTTGAATGAGAACCCTGTATAAGTGTACAACAGAAACATGGAAGACCTATAGGAGACTATACTGAACTTTTGTTGATTAATTTCTCTGAAATGTTTGACGTGCCTGAGAAATCTTTCGAATTGGATTTGCCGGGACGATGTGTGAAGTTGCCCTCAGTTTTAGGGCGTCGGGCTCACGCGCTCAATTAGAGTAGACAATGGGAAATCCGATAATTTCGCTTGGGAGGAACTCCAGGGACGTCCTAAAAGAGCTCCCCAGTCCATTTACATTCACCCATCCGTAGATGGAAGACGGCACACAGGCTGATTCAACAGCCCTGGAGAAAATTCAGAAAATTAAACAAGGCGACCAAAATGTCTACTGAAATGTGCTGAAAATTTCGGAATTTTGCATTTTTGATGATATCACCTGAGAAATTTGCTTGTTTAGGCTTGAAATACATATTATCTATTCAGTTTTGTAGTGCGGTGATTTGGTTTTGTTAGGTTTTGCCATGGTTTTGTAACTAAATCAATCGAAATAAAATAGACAGTGGGCTGTTGTCATAAAATATTGAACGTCAAAAAATTTTATATTTTGACATCGATCGGGATTTCGGTTTTCCCACAGAGTAGGTCAGTTTTGTATACCCAGAGGGGAAGGTAAGGACGAAATTTTATCCGTGGTGGGGGAAGGGGATTAGTTCAGCAGACGTTAATAGAGAGCGCTAATGTGCCGGAAATAAGAGACCGTTGCTCAGCAATGATTTTTGAATACCGGAAGCCACGAATCTGCTCGTTTTCAGCGCAATCTTCTCTTATTTTTTTTGTCAGGACCATTTTTAAAAAGAAGCACAAAAACGCTTAAAAATTCAAGATTATCAGCTTTTTTGTGCGTTTTCTTTTTAAAAATGAGTGCTAATCAAGTATATCTAACTGAGACTACAATTTCAAGTAATTTATTCACATAATAAAACAAAAACATATGGGACATAAAGGAAATTTATAATTTCTGGTGTCTTCGTCCAGTATCTGGCAGTGTCTTATTTAGATAGAAGTTGCAGGGGCGTTCTGCAACACACTAAGAGCGTACTGAGCGTCTTGTTAATCCTCACTCACAAGGATAAAGACCATATTCAATTATAGAACTGCTCTGAGCATCAACCCTAAGTCGGGTCCTAAGTGTATTGGGAACGCGGGTAGTACTTCAATGATGAGTCCCACCATCAGCCCCTAAAATTCAGAAACAATAATGTTTATTAGAAAACTGAAAACGGTTCAGCCGTTTTACTCTAGTTTATTCTAAAAAATAAGACTATAGAAGCAATAGAAAAAAAAAACATACAAATAATTCGATTATTCGCTTATTATGGATTATAAATAAAGCAGCTCACCTCGTGTATATTTAAGTATTAACATTTTTATCCATCAACTGCCATTAACCCATAAGCGCCCGCTGTACCCGTTTGAGAATTGAGTACAGCAAAAAGATCCACCAAATTGGTGTTTCTAGCGACATTCATGTAAATGCAGTAATTAATTGAAAGTTTTCGAAAATAATGTGGTGGGCGTTAACTCAATTATTACTGCATTCACATAAATATCGCTAGAAACACCAAATTTGTGGATGTTTCGGCTGTAAACGGGTACAGTGGGCGCTAATGGGTTAAGATACGTTGATGGTTTTGAGGGATCGTCTTGGAAATCATTCCGAGAGCTTTTTCACACCGTAGCGTCGACAATACCGCCGTAGTTTGACCGTAGTTTTTTGTATTTTTGGATCGTAGGTACGCGTTGTGATTTTTCTCATCTTCCTCTCGTTGGTGCTCCACCAGCGATTTAGAAATGGGTGCTCATTTTTGAAGAACTTATGGATTTGTTGAAGAATAAGAAGAATAATTTGACCATTTTTCCATTATTCAACCAAACTGCTTGAGTATGTTTTTTCGTAACGACCTCATCTTGCTTTTCTATGAGATTCATAGCCTGCAGTTACAATCTACATACTTATAGAGAAAAAAACATTACCATTATTAAGGTTTCAAAATTACATACTCTTTATTGTAGAGTATACCTAATTTGTAAGAATCCGAGATTTACTGAAAAATTATTTCTCCATTCCCCACTACATCAAAGTAATGAGTAAATCAAATCGGATATTTTACTATTTTTTTTGTCAACTTACCTTGCCTGATTTCGTGGAAAATACGAAAATAGTGAAATATTCCATCCTTTGGAGGAACCCACACATGACACACACGCTACAGGGCATTCTCCAGGTTATTTTGTACAAGATGTTGCGGTGAGCGCCGTGAGAAAGTATGAAACTCGAGATTAAAATAATCGTTTGTGATTGACATCTAAAAGAGTTTGAACGATAAAAGTCAAAAGTGAAAAACCTCTATTGCCAGGATACGTTTAATTTTGAAGACGGAAGCGACCTCTGATAGTGTCTGCTGGTGTCTGCTGAACTAAAATATCATAGCCTACACCGTGCGGATTAGTTTTGCAGGGAAGCTGCCACCTTGTGGGTTTTCCCAAAGTGTACTTATTCCCTGTAATTTAAACCATTTTCAAATGGAAAAGACACAAGAACAAAATAAAAGAAACACACGTTGACTTATAAATGGAAATAGTGAATACTGCTCCAAAGGAGGGAGTAATCTTGAGAAAATGTTTCTGACTAAATTTTAACCAAATTTACGACTGAGAATTTGTGTAAGTGTATTAAAGAAAATAGAGACATGGAGTTATCTTAATTGAACAATGAACTGATTACTTCCGAATAAATGAAAATTCAGCGTTATTTGAAGCAGACAGAAACACGGCTAACCTATTTTCAAAAGCCCGCATTTCTATTTACATTATGCCAAAATTCGTGACAGAAAGGTTGTGTTACAATGACAAAATTACCAAAACGTCAAATTCTCCTCCGCACTTCATAACTGTATGGACTTTATGTAGATGTTTTTTTTTGCATCTGGAAATAGACTAGCAAATGATTATTTTCAAATAATCTGGTTTCTCGTTCAAAAAAATAAACCTATTCAGTGTTTTTTGAAACATTGGATTGTTCCATGGCTCAAAATCTTTTGATAAACTTTCAGTCTTCAATATGTAGATTACTACCCTTATCTTCTGGTATTTACACACATAAAATACGCTGCTTCATGTCTTCATGTTGACATTTTTCACAATGCTGTTCAAAATATAAGTCTATAAAATTATCAATTTCAGGGACTTCTTTAGATGCTAATGTACAAAATTTTAAATGGTGTATTGAATGAACATTTCTTATTCTTACAATCTGAAAAATACATACTTAAATTACATGATCATTATTAACCAAAATACGTTTATCAAAAAAAGACCTAAGTACATAAATTCACATGCACATTGTATTTATGTACTCCCCTAATTTCCTGTTTTTGAATAGCCGAATTTAGTCCTTTATAATACCTTTTGTTTGGAAACAGACTGTATTCTTATTGTTATTTATTTTTTTGTAACATATACATCAAGTTCACGAATTGAGAGGTCGAGTTACAGTAAATTAAAAGGAAAAAAATAATTTACTCATCATAAAAACACGTAAACATACAAATTTACTCTCTCCTGACTATGTTATGGTTAAAAACCTTTATATCAATTATCCAAACAGTTAGATGTATGTATTATGTAACCTAAGACAAAATTTTTTTTTTCTCCATTATAACAATGCGAATCCACTTATGTATTTAGCGATGCTCGATCCGTATTTACGCGTTTATTTACTCAGAATTGGAGAAAAAAGATCGCAATTGACGGTGTTTTCCGGTCTTTGTGATCATCGCATCGCACGCCCATGGGCACAAATCGAGCGTGACCCCTTATATACTCGCTCGTTTTTTTTTCCTCGTTCGACCATCATCATCTCATTTTATTTTTATACTTATGTATTGTCGAGGAGAGCACCGCATCATAAAGATCCGGACTGTGCGGAGATTTTCCCAGAGCAGAAGAGAGAGGTCAAGGTTCTCGCTACTTCTCGTACGCTTTATGCATCGGGCGCCGGGCCCGAATTTCGAGTGATTTATGGGCGCCGCGGCCCTGGACGTTATGTTATTGCCTAACGATTACTAGGAAAAATATCTCGTTATCCGTCATTTCGGAATATGATAGGAAAACGTCTCTATATGAGGGAAAGCTGTTTTGTAAAACATTATTTTAATTTGAAAAATAAGATTGATTTTACCAAAATAAACCTAGTGATTCAAATTGTATGTTCCATTCACATTCAAGTCATTTTTATTAACAAATTAGAGATGAGATAATTACGGAATTGGAAAAGTCCAAAATGTTCAAAATTGGGCTATGATCCATTCTGCTAAAGAAAAACTGCCCACTTTCTCTTGGTTTCGTGGATTTTGTATTCAGAATCAACCAAAATGAAGCATGATTCCAGAAATTGTACATAAAAATTTGTGTTGAAAATGATCAAGCAAATTGTGACAATAGTCGTATCTACAGAACACCAAATTGCCAAATTTGCCATCAGCGATAACGAAACTTTTCCATTTGAATGAGTTATCAAATCGTTTCAAATTGATTGGTTTGAAAATTTTATGCTAATCGTCTCATGTTCAGAAACTGAATCACGGAAAATCGGACAAAATTTCGCATTCAATCGTGATCAATTATCCTATTATCCATTATTATTTCTTGTTAGATTGGTCACTCAAATTTATACCTATTGAAATGGCAGTTTAGGGAAGCATAATTAAAACTCGAGAATAGATCATTTTGATTTTGTCTGGTTGACTGTTTTGCTGCACATTCATCTTTTGAATTATCATGAATTTACTGTTGGAATTTGTCAAACAAAATGAGTCGAATCTTGTAGTGATCATAATATGAATTAGCATTAGCATTAGCATTGGCATTAGTAAGCATTTATGAATTTCTTCAAATTTTTGTTTGATAGAAAGTTTTTTGGGGATTGTTCTCTTGTTAAGATAGGAAATAAAAAAAGGATATGCGCAGAAACAAAATATCATTACATTATTGTTCATGACTGTGGTCTAGCTAAGTCAAAGTGGATATCAAAATATTTATGAACTTTCGAAAGTATAAGCAGAACTTCATGAGAAAAGGAAGCAGTGGTTTTGAACAGTTTTGTTTAAATTTGGAGAAGATGAACTTGTTTGTTAATTTTTTGAACAATGTCAAAATCACGTAGGATATAAGACAAGTTCAGATTGCAAGATTGTTAAAAAATCCCCAAAAATAAGGAATTACCTATAATTTTCTTCAAATGTTTGATGTTTAGCACGTTTTCTGGTGATTTTTCGGTTGTAAAGAGAACAAATCAAAAAGTGTAATATCCCTAAAACCATTGCTGTTCATCACTTTGGTTTCTGTAAAAGTGGATATTGAAATAGGCATATTATTCACGAAAGTACAGGGTTTTCATTTAAGTCCGGTCCCCACGTGACCTACCGAAAGTATGCAACCCAACTTAAATCATTGGCGTAACAAGCATATTCCGAGAACTATAATGTTTTAATAAATTCCTCCTACAGATGAAATCGGAAACAGCCAAATCAAACCATTAAAACTGAAGAACACTGGTGGTTTTTGAGCAATCAAGTGTTGCTGCAGTTCTTCAATGGTGCGAGACCTGAAGCACTCAAAATCTTCCGTCCATAGAAAACCAATATACTTCGTATAGAATGAAATCTTATTCTTGTCAAAAAAAAAACCGTATTCTAGCGCCTCTTGCGGGTCGGGAGAAAAGCTTTCGGGTATTCTCGGCACGGCTTCGGTTTATTTCGTGTTTTTTTGATAAATTGATGAATTTAAATCTATTTTTTCCTGTTTTCATTATTTTAAACAATAAAGTTAACACTTTTTTGTCTAAAATTACTGAAATAGAAAAAAATGATTCAAGTATTATACATTTCTAGACTCCATACATACATTTATAGGTAATAATCATGGGACTGGACAAACCGTGAACTAAAAGGCAGAGGAAAATTAACAATTTAATAAACATTCAAATTTCAACAACAATAATAATTATGAATAATTAGGTAGACAATAAGATTTACAATAAGATTTCCAAGAAAATTTCACAATATTTATTTTTTTGACGAATTTGCTGTTTTCTTGGGGGATTTCTTACCCACTCGTTTCTGTTTTTTGGTAAATACAAGTTTGGCATTTTTAACTAAGAAGCATGCATTGTGTGGTATAAAGCGTTGATCTTTGCCAGTCATTAATTTATTTAGACCATTTAAAAAGTTGTGAATGATCAGTTTACAAAATTGGGATTGGATGACGTTTTTTAAAGTTATTGAATGTTCACATGGAATGAAATTCAAATTTACATAATGATTGATATGCGTTAGAATAAATTGTAATAAGTTATTTTTGTGACAATTTTGGATTATTAAAAAACGTGTAATATTATAAATTCGTACCAGATTCGAAACAAATGCAAAATTACAGTACTTTAAACGGGTTGGATTTTTACCACCATATTCTTTTGCGCGTACGAGACAATTGTATGAATCTAATTCATTATTTCTTTTAAGTAAGTTGAATTTACACGCAATGCACTTTTCATTTAATTTTGCTTTAATTCTGGTTATGTAACCCGCTACATGTGCAACAGCACAATGTTCTAAAGGTTTGAGTGAATTAAACGTCCTAGGGAGATCTTGAATAGGAGTGTCATTTTCTGCATCAGAATCTTCTTCTGGTAGACCCTATATAAAACAGAATTAATTAAATAATTGAACTTAATTAGGAAATGTGGTGTATAATCTTACTTGAGTTATGAAATTTTGCAAAGTAACTAACATATCTCCTTTGGTTTCTTCACAATTACTACCTATTGAATGTTTTGCGACTAATCCATTCACAAGGAGTGATTTATAATAGGCCGAAAATGCAGAACATGTCGGATTTGTGAAACGTTGACCCCTTTGCCTAATCTTTCCAAAAAAATTTTCTAAGGGGTCTTGATTGAACCTCCTTGTTTTTATCCAGCTAAAATTTTTTTCTTTCAAAACTGTCCTCATCAAGAGAAATCCTTTTATGGTCTTAATCCAATTCCCAATACTTGGCACAGTGGATCTTTTGCCGTCCTTCATGATGTACATAGATTCAAGAGTTTCTATAGCGGAACTTAAAAACTTCACCGGAAGATTGTCCACAGTTGTTGACAGACATGTTCTCAGGGGCTTTCCCACAACATCCCTTATTGTAGAAGCATTAACAGTATCAAAAAGTGAATCAAAAAATTTCAACAAATGCATTGTGCCCAAGGCGTCATCATTCAGCATTATGCCGTCCCTGCTAAGTCCAGCTGGAGATATAAATAAAATATAAAACTTGTAGACTTATACTTATAAGACTTACGATTCCCTATCAATAATTTTATACAAGACGCAACGGAATGGCTGAAAACTTGAGCACAGACAGACACCTTCATTTTCTTTATCATTTTCCGATTTACATGATATTCAGTGAGTTTGGGCATTGCTCTAAGATCGGTCACTCCACCATCAAGAAGCCAAGCTTTATAAATGTGCTCCCATTTAGCAGTTCTGTACTGGTCATCTTTCTTGAAGTAAATGTCATATTTAAGAAGATTGTTTCGAATGCCTTTCAAGAGATGTGGTGGATCGTATAGCGGGATAATTTTTTCACCACCAACTTCAAAAAAGAAATCATTTTTTTCGGGGTCAGTTCTTTTTCTTTTACGTGATTCTCCCGATGTGGGAGGAGACCATGATTCACGAACAAGTTGATTTATAGCGCTAACATTATTGGTTCCCTGATCACAAACAGTTCCTACTACACTAAGTCCAGCTAATTGAGCTTCTTTTATAATATTTTTGATATTGGCAGCAATCTGAGGCCCTTTGACACCACCATGAACGAAATAATAAGCTACAGGTTGTTTCCAATTGCTGGCTATTCCTCGTAACATGTACACCTTGTGAAAATATCACTTTTATAAAACTATATTTCAAACTGTTTATCTCTTTTACCTGGACATGATCTGCAATGTCTCTTGATTTTCCATCCCCAAAATCTTGAAATCCCTCTATTTGATCTAAGTGAGGGTTGTAATTGAGGTGAGGCTCAATTGACATTTCATCAAATAACAGGATACAATGTTTGTCGATATTTTTCATTGTTTTAACAGTTGATTTCATCACATCAAATACAGCTCTTATGAATTCCAGGTCCTATTGGAATTCTAGCTAATAGCTTCTGGACTGTTACTCTAGATGGAAGAATAAAAATAGAAGATAGAAGTTTATAAGCACTCGGACTTTGCTTATAAAGAGCTAGAGCCAATATTTTATCTTCTATGGTAAAACGACGTCCTTTAGGATTTCTTCCCATCAGTTTTATCTGTGATTTGATGAACTGAAATGCCGTACTAGTAACATCCTTAGCTAACTCTATGTAAGATTGTCTTTTAATTTCATCCACTTCAATAATCCTTCTCTTGTATGCTTTTTTCCAACTCATTCTCGATTTAGTCAACTTTGCTACTCTCTGTTTATAATACTTGGCCTGGTTGTAGAGCCTTTTGCATTTTGGCGACAATTCGGATGATCTTTTTATTCCAAGACACTCCAGCAAATTTTGACCTATAAATAAAATTATAACACTATTAACTTATAGATTAAATTATTAAATATTATACTCTGAGAAGAGGGATATCCACTTATAGTACCTATTTCTGTGAACGGGATGGTCACTAAAGAATTAGCTTGGAATTAACAGGATTAGTAATAAAGAAATAATATGCAAATAATTATATTGAAGTTATTCTAAAATGGCGCGTTTTAGATATACGTGATGGAATCATAGAATTTTAAATTTCTCGCCTATACATTCCAATATTTTATCGTGGAATTAACGTGGAATTGCCTGGGATTGGTCATAATTAATTGCAATCAGATCCCCGCGCCTTTCAGAGTAACAATAAAGACCTGAACAACTTACCTAACTGCAACGGTGGGGTTAATAATCGTTCCTTCAGGACTGAATATGATGATGCTGGTTTTGGTGGTGGTTCTGTAAAATTTGTTAGGAAATGGTATAAGTAATTTTTCTACATTTTCAAGAAGTTACAGACAATATTGTTTTAAGGTAATATTCAATAACATACCTGGGGTTGGGGGTCGATTATTAGCTACAGGTGATTTATTCACGTTAGCATCCCTTGAGGGAAGAAAAAGAGTTGGAAGTATTCCATGTTTCAGTCTATTATTGCCTGCGAAATCTTCTTTAACAAAATGTTTACCACATACACGATATTTGTCATAAATTTCACTATCACTAAACTTTTCTAGCTGTATATTGCACATTAATAACACCCATGCAGCAGAAACATCGGGAAATTTGAAGGGGTTTGGAAAACGGTGTCTTCCAACTGAATTTTCCGGGCGACAATCAAAAACCGCACATCCCGCTTTTCCCATGACTCACAAGCACTTTCTAATCTCCTTTTCAATCACCACTAGCACTATTAGAGGCCACAATTTCAAACAATTTTGATATTTATAATTGGAAACAATTTCAAAAAATTGATTGATTTCGAAAACAAACGCAGCCTTCTCTTCAAATCAAATTTGATTTGTAAAAAAATCATGTTGTGCCATCTATTACCGAGGGAGAAAAGCATTATCAAAGGTAGCTAGACGGTACCGCAAAAAAGCCCAAGATTTCATTCTATACGAAGTATATTGGTTTTCTATGCTTCCGTCTGACTGACACTGACAAATTATCGAAATATTCGAAAAATGACGCCACTGGTGACTTTGACACCAATATTACTAAAAGCAACACAAAACTACCCATATCCCTAAATATGTATAACAAGTTGCCTAACTAATGGTCACGTGGGGATCTGGCATTAATGAAAGCCCTGTATGAGCACTTGAATGTAAGTATACATACATATGATACAATGTCTAGTCACCATCAGTGATTTTTGTACATTTGCAAGAGATGAACCATTCTGTTCATTTTTTTGAACATAGATAAGTAACAAAATGTAAAAAGACAAGTTCAGATTTCAAAAGTGTTGAAAAATTCATCAAATATCAAAACGCACCGATAATTTTCTGGAAATTTTTATCCAGCAGCATAGATCCAGCAGTAAGAATTAGTCAAAACTTCTGGTTGCAAAATTGGTAAGAAATCCACCACCACAAAAACTACCAATAATTTTCTTCAGTTCAGAGAGCAAATCAAAAACCAAAACATGTTTAAATATCAGTATTTCGTATTCGTATTAGTTAAATCTCGATGCATCATAAGTTTTCTTCAAATAAGAACATATGCTTCTATTGGTACACCTCTCTTATAAGTGGTAAACCCCAAAACCGAAAATGTGGGTCACCATCAGTTTCATCCGCGATAATTCGATAATAACAACCCATCACAATAATAATAATAGGTAGGTAATCACGATCGCGATCTACCATATTACAATACACACTTTTTCGTGGGTTTTAACAATTCACATCAGCAGTCCTTACGTCACCAATTTGTGTCCTCACTGTATAATAATAGGCACCCAGCCAAACCCAAATAACCCATTACCGGCCCAGCAGAGAGAGGTGTCAATCCGTCAATTCCCCATATTCGTCGTCCCCATTATATCGACGGGCCGTGCCCTTCACTCCCTTATTGCCCCGCGGGGGCGCGATATCGCTTCACGTCTGGGGGTCGGTTTCTCGGGTTCCGGTCGGGCTTTCGCCCGTTTTCCCCGTATCATCCGTCGCGCCCCGCAATTATCGCGTGAGGGCGGCGTCGGCGTCGCGACGTCAATCCGCCTTTTATTTTTTATTTTATTTTTTCTGTGTGTAGCGTCGCCGGCGCTCCCCCGTTTTTCGCCTCGCTTTCGACTTTGTGTCTATAGGGCGAGGTGAAATGGGGAGGCCGCACCTTCGGCGACTTCCGCACGCGGCCGCTCCTTGCCGCATTAAACTAATAGACTCCGGTTATATATAGGCGGCATGCGATTGTGGCGGTGGACGGCTAGGGCTCGGCCCTTGGCTCCTGGTCGTGTAACCGTGGAATTTTTTCATTCGGTTTTTGTCGAAGAATTGATATTATTGAATTATTGAATTTAGTTGGAAGGTGATTTTATGAAGATACAGTTACACGTGGTTCGACCCTTATCCGTTTGTCTATGATCTATACATATTTTGGAATATGTTTTGAAAAATGTCATTTTCCAAAATGAAAGAAATTTAAATTTTTTCAAAATCCCATTCACCGTCTCATTTGGTAAATGCAATTTTTCAACATTCTCAAATAGGGACTCTCATTTCGCTTCGAATTGTGGATTACCTATTAATTATACTACATTCACTGTAAATTATACTTCGTTTACTTTTATTTGAGTACCGAAATAGGATCGATTCTAGTGTAGCTCAATCATTAATTTGGGCTGAAAATACTCTGAAAAAACGAAATTTCGGAATCTATGGCATTTCACAGTGAAAATCCTTAAGGTTGCCATTTCGCATAGAAATGGTCAATTGAGGTTTTACATGAGAGTGACAAGGATGGAGATAGATCAATGTTTCCAATCCAGCTCAAAAACTAGCAAATATTTTTCGACGGGATTTTCGCCAATCTGAATCAATAAAAGAAGATTCTCGTCAAATTGGCGAAGATCCCGTCGAAAAATTTTTGCTAGTTTTTGAGCTGGATTGGAAACATTGATCTATCTCTATCCTTCTCACTCTCATGTAAAACCTCGATTGACCGTCTCTATCCGAAATGGCAACCTTAAACTGATCATAATGCTCATTATTGAGAAAACTGAATGAAAATTTGAGCGAATTGGCAAAATAATATACAGGCTGTCTTATAAAAAACGCCCCAAGCCATAACTTCTTTATTTGACGTCCGATTCAAAAAACTTGAAGAGCAAAAATAAATTGCTCGATGGGTACTACAAACTGACCTTGATTTGAATTTTTTTCAAAACGGTCTTCATTGTCAATTAATGGTCAACTTCAAGTTTTCAAGTAGAAATGCAATTTTGCTTCAAAACAAATGTATAGGATATTATTTTCTGAGTTCAATGATGTACAATATTTTGAATTTTGAAGAACATTTACTGGCGAAATAATGAAATGTTTATCGGCATCAAATTGGCTTTTCCAAACCAAATTGTACAGTCGGCGGTGGGCAACAATCAACTTTTAACGTGTTGAGTTTATTGTCGCTGTCACATCCAGTTCTGTGATTGTTGTACACGGCACTCTCTCCAATTTTTTTTGTGATTTAAATAAACTTCTTTTAATAATTTTTGCTGGTTAAAAGGACTCAAAATGGAAAAATTACACATTACTCAATCTAGAAAAAATAATCCTGCTCATTTATGTTGAGAAAAGTATACATTACCCAGCGAAAATTTCAAGTTGACCATTGATTGACATAGAGGTCCATGGTATAAAAAAATCAAATTAGGGTCAGTTTGTAGTACTCATCGAGCAATTTATTTTTTCTTCTCAACTTTTTTGAATCGGACGTCAAATATAGAAGTTATGGCTTGGGGCGTTTTTTATAAGACAACCTGTATAGCTCTCATGATGTAAGACATTTCCGCTCGAAGTCTTAAGTTTTTGAAGACATGATCCAAAACGCTTATAATGATCCAATTCTTTGATCATATAACTGAAAAACAGTTCAACTCTTGAAAATGCTTTATATTTTGGAGACATAATCGCAATAACTTGTATAAACCAATTCTTCAGCAGACTAGAAACAGAAATCGGCGTAAGTTGATTTATTAATTTCTGTCATAATCAGTCATTAATTATCGAAGAAAATGAAGTTTGGAAAGCTTCAGTTTCTCAAGTTACGTCTTTTCGCTTTTACGAAAAATGTCGATATGATGTATAGTCTATTCAAGATAAACTGAACATCACGTGACCTAAGTTGCTTAGCAAAATTTAATTGAATAACATTGATAACCATTGACTAATGACAGGTATTTGTCAGGTACTTTGGGGTCACGTGATGTTCAGTTTATCTTGAATAGACTATAGTTGTTAGAGACATTTGTCAACTTTTTGGTACACTGATTGGTTTACTAATTTGTATCATAGTCCTCATTTGAAGAAAAGACTGAAAGCTTGCAAATAATTTCGGAAGAACGTCTCTAGTTCTCTAAATATATAATTATTGCTATGTTTACCAATTAATTACAATTTTAGTATTGGAATCTGATGAAAATGAGAGGGAACTGTGACTGACGCTACCGGTTTTTGAAAATTTCAGTAACGATTTTGATTATGTGTTTTATGTTTATTAGGTGATCAACAGCAAGCGAATTGCATTTGCATAAATTAGAGGAGTCACTAACTGTGGAATATTTTTTAATCTCTCTCCCGCGTCCAACTCATCCATTAAGAAACTATTCACCAGCTCTCTACTACCGATACACCCGAATTTACATAATGTCGTTTTTTTTTTACTTTATGGGAATAGTTACTTAATTTCACTCGGACAAATAAGTGAACGACATAATCATTCAAACGTCCGAAAATTCCAAGCAAATGACGTCGATTGGTACTCGCCTATCCCAGGAGACAAAACCAGAATAGGTTAGGGACCAATTTTGAGGACTCTTTTGAGAAATCAAAAATGTAATAAAAAAAATCGATTATTTAGGCCAGTGGGATAATTGCTCATTTCGCGAGACACCTAATACTAGATATTTCTGTAACGAAAATTGTGATAGGAATTGTGAATCAAGATTTTCATTTGAAATTATGTGCGGCAAGTACTTCTATGTATGTATATTTTAATATTCATACCTTCCTGATGTTACATAGTCTGCAATTCCATGCATTATTTGAGAATTCAAATGTGTTGAAGACATGACGGCATAATTTTATCCAAGGATTCTACCAAAAACACTTGAAACATTTTCATGGTTTTTAATTTTTATGATTATTAGGTGATTAACGAGCAGTAAATTGCATCTGCACCTAATATGTATAGAAGTCACTAACAAATTTTGTTCATAGAACTTTACGAGTTCTTCTTTATGCTTCTGAATTAAACTCTACCAACTAAGGCCTTTATTGTTTATATGAATAATTTCTTGCTTATCGTTCTGGTTATAATAACGAGATACTGACAAAATAGGACGGTAATAAATTTGGTAAAGGTGAAAGCAAAGAAAGAGATTTGAAAAAACGTATACATATATTAATAACACATTATCTGATGCGCAGTTTTTCTGCACATCGACCATATCATGACGTCACGTGGAGAGAACATTGCACCTATATCACGTATCGTCTTAAAATCACTGTTCATTTTACTAAGGGCCAAGTTATCATGATTGCTTCGCTTTGACTTTCTTAGGGTACACATAAGTGTGGACGTAAAATTTCGAAAACAAATATATGAAGAGCATCGCATTTAACCACATGGTATAAGTGAATAGTCTGGGATATGCACAGGATTCGTTGAGCACGGTGAACGTGATCAAAATGAAGACGCAAAAGTGTTGGATCTGAAACGAAAATAACAAATTAGTTTAAATTTTGATTGCTTATACATACCACAACACAGAAATTGTGATTTCTCAGTTATTGAAAGTAAATTTACTCACAATCTGCAATATGGTGACGTATTTCTTCCATTTATCGACATTCACTTTCATGATGGTCAGCAAGTAGTACAGGTACATTATGACGTGGATCTGCAAATTGAAGAATCCCACGATGAATCCTTGGCCTCCTGGGCCGTACTTCAAAGAGCACCATCCGAAAAAAACCATGGCTGTGTGGTGATAAAGGTGCAAAAACGAGACTTGATTCCATTTTTTCCTAAGCACGAAAAAAACCTGAAACGTTAATTCCTCTATAAAACTCATCTTTTGGCTTGCTACAGTTCATCAAAACTTACTGTATCTGCAAGATCTAGTATTTTCAGTAGGAAATAATAGTAATGACCGCTGACCAATAAAATAGACTCAGGAGAATCGTCTAGTAACACTGGTTGGCATAACCAATTAACTTTGGTGAAATGCGCAGAGGACTGAAAAAATCGAATTAAACTCTGGTTCTTCGAGTGAACATGACAACTCACACTGGCGAATATGTAGAAATTACCGAGGATCTGTATGATGTTGTAAGCTACGATTATGTATTTCAGTTTGTAAGGAGGCCGGTTTTTCATGTAAGCCGGCCCTATCTTCAATACGAACAAAAAATAGAGAAAGATTATGACTAGTGTAGGAATCGAAGTTTGTATCAAGACTTTATCCTTTAGCCATGGATCTGGAAAAACGTGGATCATGAGTATATTAACAATATCTGGAGTATTTCACTTACGGATGTCGAAGATGAGAGTCGTGTATAACCCCTCGAAAAATTTAACCACCGACATTTTTTGGCAGATTGCTTAAGTGTAACTGTCGTACAAAACTAAACGCAAGCGAATTGTACCGTTCGTTTTATTGCAATTCAAGAACAATTAGAAATTTTTGCATAATGATTATGTTAATAGATCGAATAATGTTTATGTAACCTGTTAGAATGTATAGAGTCCCGAAAAAAAGTCAGGGCTATTCAGTGTAAATCGGGCACTCGATTTAACTTTCGACCGGGTACTTGATGATTAGGTGCAATTACGTGCCTACATACATATGTTAATAATTTTCAAAGACGATTTCGGTCATTCTATAATTCGTCATCGAAACGGTCGAATTCTGTTTGTCACGCAGGAACGACTCATTCGAGCATTCGAAAAATTCGCTTAGATCACTGCCTATCAAACCAAAACCGACTTAATGGCGGAGTCCTGCCTGTAAGGGGATTTTCGGTTTATACTTCGATATAACCAACTGGGTTTTTTAGTGACAAAAGTGTCAGCTAAACAATCAAGCTACTAATTTTGAGTTTGGTTTCGATTTTTGACAATCCAAAAGTCATATCGTGTAAGCGGGGCATGACACTTTTTGAAAGTTAGGTTAAGATTTGGTTATATTTGACAGTTTTGTCACCAAAAAACTATAGATGGCTAACCTGAAAAATCAACGAAAATCCCCCACAGGCAGAGCATGTTGTCTCTTTTTAGACCATTGCTATCCCCGAAAAGACTCCGCTATTCCAGACAGTCTGATGCGCACCCTGAAAAGAGTTAGCATTATCCCAGGCAGCACAGATTCGTGAAAATCATGTCATTTTCTGGTTGACTGAATGTCAGTATTACATAATTTTTTCTATCTTTTTGACGTCAATATTACAGCCTAATGTCACAGCCCAAAACGTCATCCTACAACGTCAATTCAATGTCATATTAACGTCATTTCAAGTCCATCACCAAATTTAAAATGAGATCATTGGTCTTCTTGATCATCGAGACCATAAGAAAGGATCCAAATTGTATTTTGCAGAACATCAGCTTGATTCTGATGATCTCAGTCAAAGATAGCGAGATATAATTAGTAGCGCCACCTATTGTCTATTACGTGTAAATGCGATCTAGTAATACCTGTAACGTCATATCAACGTCATATCGATGTCCTTTTCATGATGTCATATTTTGATCATAATTATGACGTCAATTATACCTACTTGATATTTTTTTGATCAAATCACGTCCACGACGTAAAATGACGTGAAATGACGTCAATGGTCATCAGTTACTTTATTATTGGTAATAAGGGATCTCTTTCGGCATAGGTGCGAACAAAAGGTCAATTCCGTTGTTATAACCGGATACTTGGGTGTTTTAGCATCGGCATCCAAATTTAGCGAGATTATCTATCGATGGGTGTGCGTTTGAAGCCCCGTAAAAGCCGACATAATCCTCCCCCGTCCGCTTTAGGTCCTAATAACATTTAATTAAGTCTTATATTATATGGCACAGAGGGGGCGGCTTGGAGTTTGCGCATCATCATCATCATCATCATAAACAACATCACCGAGTGTGCTAACAAAAATCGACCGATATACAATTTTCGCTCTTCTTTTCGAGAAGTATAATAATGATAGGGTTTGACCCTTTAATTTATTGCGATTTCAACCCCATTCTCCCTCGTAACGTACAGGGGAAAAGCACGCGATCCTCGATCGAGGTTCAGTCCGATAGGTACTTTTTCTTTTTCGTTTTGGCACACCTGTTGCATTCGGACGCTGTTTTTCGGCTTCTTCCATATGACAATGCCACCTAGCGGGGTGACCTTACATGCGCACCTGTGAATGATTATTTGCTCGGGGTTTTCGCCCCTCTTTTCGGATCCATAGAGGATATAGGTGTCGACGACCCTCTTTCTGGTTCGGTCCAGTTTTAGATTTGGTTATTCGGTCGTCATATACCTACCTATACGTTCGTGATGTCCGGATTATAAAGGTGCGCATCGGATCGATAAGCGTTTTCGTTCGAATCGGATTTTTATCTCTCTGGTGGTGGGCATTTTTAAAGGGTCGTTGCGTAAACGGATGGATACTTTGTCATTGGTCGTCATTTTCGGTAACGATCAATGATGTCTTTCTTTGTTCATTTCTTGGTTTTCTTGTCGTTTATAAACATTTTGATTTTGAGGCTCAATATTTCAAAATTCATCTCACTGTGTGTTTCGATCAGTTTCAGTTTGAACATACGAGGTGTTCAAAGCTCCCTTTAATTTCTTGGTCATGGCATGCAGGGAATTTAATTGTCAAAAATTTGATAATTTGGTAGAGCGTATGTATCCCAATATTTAAGGGGATCGTACCCGCCTTCCCATTTGAAACGGTCAAAAGTCAGGAAAATGAGCAGGGAAATGTGCAGAGACATGCGTTGAAGTGAGAGTAAATGCATATCGTAGTTCCAAAATAACTCCAGACAGGGAAGAAAAATCTGATTTTTTTTTCGCCATTCGATGAATAACGATAGCGACTCCGGCGCTTGATGCACTTTAGACAATTACCGTTGTAGGTTATGTAAAAAAATGTCAAATGTTTATTTCAACAGTTAATAAATGGTCGTATTTGAGTCAAATGTGTTGTGAAACCTATCAAGCGCCATTCTTCAAAGATTAATCTATAAGAAAACTCTTTAACTTTTTTTAAACTATGCGTAGTTTTTGAGTTATTTTGGAACTAGCGAAACTCTGCATCTCGGCGTTCTCTCTCTGATACATGTAAAATCCCTTCTACTCATCTCTCTCACTTTCGAGCACTCCGCTATGTCGCAACATAGCGGTGCAGTCCGCCTGATGAATATTAGAGATGACCTCGCTGACACATTTCCAATACCGCGCTGTGTTATCATGATGCCGACTTTTTACACTTTCAAGCGGGTAGGCGAATACGCCGAACTTTTTAGGGTGCATTCCTGGTTCATCTATTGTATTCAAACTTTTATCCACTCCTAGATAATAATCATACTATTATTATTAGAAATTTTTGGTAATAATGGGTGGCGTTATTGATATAGATCACAGTTCGATGAAATAAAGTGACATTTCCAGCGATTAATGGGATCATTATTGCATTGGCTGTGGCCAATCAGAATAGAGCGATTTTCAGGTACAATTGGCAACAGCGCAACAATCGCGAAATTGACATTAAAAAATGGCGACAATAATTTGTTTGAATAATTGTTACGAGTGGTGAAGTGTCGAAAATTACTTGATCGTTTAATTGAAAATATGCATATGAATGATATAAGTGATAGTGAAAATGGAGACGAGCTTATAGGAACGGCTCCGGAGATACCAGATACCTGAAATATCCAGAAAGAGCTATGAATGAAGGTATGACACTTATAACAGTTCCCTTCGCAATCTTCGCAGCTCACAAATCTGCGCCGATCTGACAACACTACATTCTGTCCGTCACAGCTGTTTTGAATGAAATTTGAAAGTTGAGCGAATTTTCGAGAGCCGTTTTAACTGTTTTGGAGTGGATAAAGCATAGTATTAAGCTCGCGTGTTTTGGCTTTTATTCGCTCGTTTGAATTACGCCACTCGCTAGCGCTCGTGGCGTAAGTTTTTCAAACTCGCGAATAAAAGCTACCAAAACACGCTCACCTAATAATATTCTATTATGGTAACGGAGTTATAAGCCATGAAACATGGAATTTTAAATTAGAATTGAATCGGAATTTATTTGCAGATATCAAGTGATCTTAGGGGTAGGTCGAAGACTTTATATCCTTAATATGAGTAAAATATGTTTATCTGAAAGAAGTAAATTTTAATCATCAAGATGTTGATTGGATAAGTCTCGCGGTTTTTTATGGATAAATTTCAAAAGTAACGAATCCAAGATAGGTGAGTACTGAATATTCAGTTTTTTGAGAAAATGTCTTTTGGAGATTATTTAAAAAAAAATTGGAGTATAGTGAAACTTGACATTTCGACTCTAGTCGAGGAGATATTAATTCATTGGAAAACATTTTAAGAGTAATCTAAATGATTGCAAGATGGACACGCTTTCCCTGTACCCTGTGTACGCTTTTTCTGTAAAGTTACCATGATTTGTATGTCTGTCACTGTTTATCTAATGGTCATTATATGAGACAGAGAGATGATCGTGGCTAACTCGACAGAAAATACGTTCGTTCACAAGGTAGGGTATTTTTCTAGAATTGTTTATGGTGACAAAACTGAATAACTCAAGAAAGTCAACGGTCCTATTCTAGAAACAATTTTATTTCCCGAAAAATTAAGAATAATCTCTATACGCTATTGAATTCTCTTGACTTGAGTATTTTTATTCCAGTTTCAGGGATTTCTGAATTTGTAGATTCCAGTTAGGGTTGACAATTCAAGCAAAGAATTTTCATGAAATTCAACGATATCAAGTTAATTTCCTGGCTAAACTATTGAGATAAAGGACTTAATGAGGAGGTATTGTACCAACATTGAAAAATTGTCAATATCCATGAAAGGAGAAACATCTATTTATGCATCACCAAAAGTCTGTGCGAAAATTGGAGAACTTTGGTGGAATAATTTTGTGTTTTTATTTAATACCATTTTACACGGTTTCTTATGAGAAAATTCAAATGTGTGATGTATCACTCCAATTATTTCGTGTAAATGTAAATGTACGATTTTCTCGCAATTTTACTTACAAAATTCCTGATTAAGCGTTGAATTTATATTATTTACAAATAAGTTTGAAATATTTTACATCAATTTTTCCGCTGAATTGATGATCTTATTGATACAAAAATCCAATGCATGAATTTTACATGTATGTATTAAGGGCATCGTCCACTCGTTTTCTCGTTGTAACCGTTGTCAAGTGTAAATATTGATGTAAGAATGCAAAATGAAATGCTTTTGAATGAAATTGATGACACTTAAAATTTGGCTTGTTTTTTCTCCAATTGCATTATAATACATGATAGTGTCCAATTTGGTATGAACCATAGTCTGAACATAAAATTTCGTGGTCATGAAATTACATGCAACCGAGCTTTTCGGAGATGCCCGGAAATGCCGGAGCATCGCAAACGTTATTTTTATTGCTATACATATTCACCAATTAATTACCGATTGATATTAGTATTGGAATCTTATGAAAAATGAAAGGAAACTGTGACTGGCGCTACCGGTTTTTGAAAATTTCTGTAACGATTATGATTATGTGTTTTATGTTTATTAGGTGCAAGCGAATTGCATTTGCATAAATTGGAAGAGTCACTAACTATGGAATATTTTCTATTTTCTCTCCCGCGTACAACTCATCCATTGAGAAACTATTCACAGCTCTCTGCTGCCGATACACCCGAATTTACATAATGTCGTTTTTTTTTACTTTATGGGAATAGTTACTTAATTTCACTCGGACAAATAAGTGAACGACATAATCATTTAAACGTCCGAAAATTCCAAGCAAATGACATCGATTGGTACTCGCCTATCCCAGCAGACAAAACCAGAATAGGTTAAGGACCAATTTTGAAGACTCCTTTGAGAAATCAAAAATGTAATAAGATACTTCGATTATTTAGGCCAGTGGGATAATTGCTCATTTCGCGAGTCACCTAATACCAGATATTTCTGAAACGAAAATTGTGATAGGAATTGTGAATCAAGATTTTCATTTGAAATAATGTGCGGCAAGTACTTCTATGTATATTTTAATATTCATACCTTCCTGATGTTACATAGTCTGCAATTCCATGCATTATTTGAGAATTCGAATGTGTTGAAGACATGACAGCATAATTTTATCCAAGGATTCTACCAAATGCACATCGACCATATCTGACATCACGTGGAGAGAACATTGCACCTATACTAGTCGTAACTTTGTAGTGAGTAACTAGATTTTGAAGTTTCAGTAACTTTCGCTCTGTAACACTGACTTTTCAGCCTGAAGTTTGCTGTGAGTTGGGCTTTTAAAAGTTGGGTTAGCTATTTTTTCTGTCATTTTTTAATAACTTTGAATTTTCACCAATTCGAACGTTTTCAGTGATCTGTTCAATTAAATTACCTCATCTGTATATTTTTCTGTTTGTTTCAAGTTCAAATTCCGTTAAAACATTTCTCCTAAACTGTTTCTCAAGATTATCCGGAAAAATCAAGAGAGAAACTATGCCACAAGTGCCTGTAATCAGTGAATTCTAATTTTTTCATTATTTTCTACTTCCCTGTAATGCTGATGTGCCTTTTCTTTCGTTGTGTTGTTCCACCTTGTTTTATTGAGGATATTTGAAAATTATTAGAAATTAGTTCGTTTTGGATAGGATTTGAATGACAATCCATGTCAAAATCTACAATTTTGTGAAGTTTTATATTTATGCCAACAGTCAACTATTCATTTTATTTAGATTTATTTAGTTACAAAACCATAACAAAACCCTTAGGCAAAACCTAACTCTAAATTCCGAGTTAGTTGCTCATTACAAAGCTAATCTGCCTGTATATTACGTATCATCTTAAAATCACTGTTCATTTTATCAAGTGCCAAGTTATCATGATTGCTTCGACCTGACTTTCTTTTAGTACACATAAGTGCGGACGTAAAATTTCGAAAACAAGTATATGAAGAGCGTCGCATTTAACCACATGGCATAAGTGAACAGTCTGGGATAAGCACAGGATTCATTGAGCACGGTGAACGAGACCAAAATGAAGACGCAAAAGTGTTGGATCTGAAACGAAAATAACAAATTAGTTTAAAATTGGATTGCTTATGCCATCTGATGAAACAGCAG
Source organism: Salpingus planirostris (assembly GCA_949788335.1). Classification (NCBI taxonomy): domain Eukaryota; kingdom Metazoa; phylum Arthropoda; class Insecta; order Coleoptera; family Salpingidae; genus Salpingus; species Salpingus planirostris. The sequence goes on along the minus strand of OX460924.1, from coordinate 3,545,008 downwards.
TGGTAATTTTTGAGTTTTGGTAGCGAATTTACTCACAATCTGCAATATGGTGACGTATTTCTTCCATTTATCGACATTCACTTTCATGATGGTCAGCAAGTAGTACAGGTACATTATGACGTGGATCTGCAGATTGAAGAATCCCACGATGAATCCTTGGCCTCCTGGGCCGTACCTCAAAGAGCACCATCCGAAATAAACCATGGCTGTGTGGTGATAAAGGTGCAAAAAATGAGACTTGATTCCATTTTTTCCTAAGCACGAAGAAAACCTGAAACGTTCAATCTTCGATAAAACTCATCTTTTGCTTGCTACAGTTCATCAAAACTTACTGTATCTGCAAGATCTAGTATTTTCAGTAGGAAATAATAGTAATGATCGCTGACCAATAAAATAGACTCAGGGGAATCGTCTAGTAACACTGGTTGACATAACCAATTAAATTTGGTGAAATACGCAGAGGACTGAAAAAATCGAACTAAACTCTGGTTCTTCGAGTGAACATGACAACTCACACTGGCGAATATGTAGAAATTACCGAGGATCTGTATGATGTTGTAAGCTACGATTATGTATTTGAGTTTGTAAGGAGGCCGGTTTTTCATGTAAGCCGGCCCTATCTTCAATACGAACAAAAAATAGAGAAAGATTATGACTAGTGTAGGAATTGAAGTTTGTATCAAGACTTTATCCTTTAGCCATGGATCTGGAAAAACGTGGATCATTAGTACATTAACAATATCTGGAGTATTTCACTTACGGATGTCGAAGATGAGAGTCGTGTATAATCCTTTGAAAAATTGAACCAGCGACATTTTTTTGGCAGATTGTCGTAGAAAACTAAACGCAAGCGAATTGTACCGTCCGTTTTATTGCAATTCAGGAACAATTAGAAATTTTTGCATAATGATTATGTTAATAGATCGATTTCATGTTTATGTAACATGCTCGAATGTACAGAGTCCCGAAAAAAAGTCAGGGCCGTTCAATGTAAATCGGGCATTTGATTTAATTTTCGACCGGGTGCTTGGTGATTAGGTGCAATCACGTGCCTACATACATACATATGTTAATAATTTTCAAAGACGATTTCGGTCATTCTCTTTCTGGTTGGGTTCAGTTTTAGATTTGGTTATTCGGTCGTCATATACCTACCTACGTTGGGGATGTCCGGATTATAAAGGTACGCATCGGATCGATAAGCGTTTTCGTTCGAATCGGATTTTTATCCCTCTGGTGGTGGGCATTTTTAAAGGGTCGTTGCATAACGGATGGATACTTTGTCATTGGTCGTCATTTTTGGTAACGAACAATGATGTCTTTCTTTGTTCATTACCTGTTTTTTTTTTTTAGTTTACCAACATTTCATCTTGAGGCTGAGTTTTCCAAAAGTTGGGGTTTTGATCAGTTTTAGTTTGAACATACTATACAGCGTCCGCCAATAGTGCGGTAAATGAGAATTGCGCCTTTACCTGTGAAGTTATGAAAAAAATTTCATGATGAAAAATGTTTATACGAGGATAATCTACAACCCTAAAATATTGACCACTCTACAGAGTGTCCTCTTAAGCCTGGACGACAGTCAACTTTTGAATTTCAAATGGAACTTACTATTTTTTGTTCAATTTTCGCATTCAACGGCTTAAAATAAGGTCACTTTATCAAAGGTCTTCATCGGTTAAAATGAAGAGATTTCGAGATAATCACTGTTTTCCCCAAAAAATATTCTCCGATTTCAGTTGAAATATTTCCAAAACTAAAAGAGCTGGCGCGGAACTTTCCTATCATTTATTGTAGAGGGTGAATGTAGCTTCATTTTGATATACGCGAAAGTAGAAAAATCTACCAAATTCTATTCGAAATGTTACGGGAAATCCTAATTCTGAAAGGAAACATTGTTGAGGTGACTGGTATGTCATGATTTGACGGCGATAACAATACTTCTAGTAATAATCGGTACCAGACTACTCAAAATAATAATGCAAAACTACTTAATAGGAGTATTGTTATCGCCGTCAAATCATGACATTCCAGTCTCCTCAACAATGTATTCCTTCCAGAATTAGGATTTCCCGCCATAACTCTTCAACGGATCATTTTCTCCAAAATAAACATCAGACAAATTTGAAATAGAAATTAATTTGGCGTCTTTTGATGTAGAAAAATCATATTGGTGCCATTTGAAATAATCAAAATATCGCAGGTTTTCTAAACGTGAATTTGATTCAAACATTTCGAATAGAATTTGGTAGATTATTCAACGTTCGCGTATATCAAAATGAAGCTACATTCACCCTCTACAATAAATGATCAGAAAGTTCCGCGCCAGCTCTTTTAGTTTTGGAAATATTTCAACTAAAATCGGAGGATATTTTTTGGGGAAACAGTGATTATCTCGAAATCTCTTCATTTTAACCGATGAAGACCTTTGATAAAGTGACCTTATTTTAAGCCGTTGAATGCGAAAATCGAACAAAAAATAGTACGTTCCAGTTGAAATTCAAAAATTGAGTGTCGTCCAGGCTTAAGAGGACACTCTGTAGAGTGGCCAATATTTTAGGGTTGTAGACCATCCTCGTATAAACATTTTTCATTGAGAATTTTTTTTCATAACTTCAAAGGTAAAGGCGCAATTCTCATTTACCGCACTATTGGCGGACGCTGTATGTTCAAACTTTTTTTTTCTTGGTCATGGCATGTAGGGAAACATTTTATAACTTGGTAAAGCGTATCTCAATATTTAAGGGTGCATTCCTGGTTTACCTTTTGTATTCAAACTTTTATGATAACAGAACAAGCCATGAATGATGGGATTTTAAATTGGAATTGAATCGGAATCTATTTGCAGATATCAATAAATGATGATAAGGGTAGGATTATGACTTTATATCCTTAATATGAGTAAAATCAGTTTATCTGAAAGTGGGATATTTTAATCATCAAGATGTTGATTGTATAACTCTTACGTTTTTTTTATCAATAAATTTCAAAAGTAATGCATGAATTTTACATGTACATATGTACATATTACGGGCATCGTCCACTCGTTTTTTTGTTGTAACCGTTGTCAAGTGTAAATATTGATGTAAGAAATGCATCAAAATTCAATAGTTTTGAATGAAATTGATGATAATTCAAATTTGCCTCATTTTTTCTCCAACTGCATTAAAATACATCATAGTGTCCAATTTTGTCTAAACACAACATTTGATGGTCATGAAATAACGTGCAACCAAATTTCATGCCATTTTCGAAATGCACACAAAAGTATACTGCTAACTGAAGTATAATACGCGGACACATAAGTCAGATGTTGATGGTTAAGATGCCTAAAAGAATTACGCGTTGAAAATCAGATCAAACATGTTCTGCAACTGTCTTAGAGCAAATGGGTTCGAATTTCTCTATGCACCGAGCGGTTTTAAGGCGAGGTGTAAAAGATAGAGCGAAGGAGCGGTCATCGTTTTATATAACACTAATTGATGTTAGTTGCTAAGTATAATAAAGTAATGGTCGAGGTGTTAGTCATCTTTATGGTTAGGCGTTTCCTTCGACACTGCTCGTCAATTTCCCAGTCTCTCTATCGAGGTTGGACGGATTATCGGTAAACACACGGAGCAAAAGTTTTGTGATGAATTTTTCCCTCCTCGTCCGTCCATTAGTCTGCAATTAACTCGATACAGCGCGACGATTAATTAAAAACAATGACGGATAATTGTCTTGAAGGACGCGAGGTGGAACCCACGCCCATCATCATCATCATGATCACCCATCAAAACCGTCATCATCATCATCATCATCAAAGCAGTCGTAGAACGAATGATTATTATCAAATCGTACGCCCATGACATTATCTGGAAACTTTGACGCCTACGTTATTTAGAGACGGAAAAGTGCAACCGAAATGAATGCGTAATTTTTTCCTGGTCGGTTTTTATTTGCTTTCTTCATTTTTTGGTAGGTGGTTGTGATGATGACGGAGCAGGTGCCCAAGTCCATCTGCCTAACGCTGGTAACTTTGCTACCTTTACAGTTCCAGCTGTTTCCTTCGGTTCCACATGTCTGATTCTCTCCTGCACATAGAAGTACTCTTCGTACTTTATTTACCGGGTTAAGTCCTATAATTTGCACTTTTTCGAGATGTAGTTCAGAAATCGGGATCAGTATTCAAATTATAAGCAGTTCAGATTATCAAGATCAAAGGTCGAAAGTGTCAATTTTAATTCAAATTTTCTGGATGTAATTCAGATGGGGTGGTTTTTAATCCAGATTGGTGAATTGTACTTCAGAAATGATCAGTGTATTCCATATCAATGTTGGTAATTCAGGAAGCATCATTATTTTGTAATTCAATGTGCGAATTCCATTTTTAGCAACTTTGTGGAATATAGTTCAAGACAGAAAGCACAGATTTTCATTCTCCATATTGGAAAAACCATGTTCACCAATTTTCACGAGGATTTTATGAAAATTTAACAAGTTTCTGGAAAAAGGTTTATAGAACTTCTTATTTCGAAATTGTCTTTTGTTATTTCAAAAAGGTCCAGAATTTTCACCTCTTGTTAAACCCCCGGTTAACTAACTGGAACTCCAAATATGACCCTTTATTCCTCATTTTAACCAGAATCGTCACCGTCTAAGGTTCCAATTAGTTAACAAGAGGATAACCAGAGGTGATGAAAAGACAACTGTGAGAAAATTGGTATTTTTTTAAATCTGGAATCTGATGCATTTGATTGTTTTTACCCTCGTTTTTACCATTAGTTAAGAACCACTCTGTGCATTTTAATAGAGCCCTAGATTTTAGTTTTCTGTTACCATCATGAATTGGGGAAAATTCTACATTACATTACATACAGGATATCTCAGAACTTTGAAGCGAATCAGTTCGAAATAGTCAAACACAGCTAGAATCGTTCAACTCAGGATATAATTCTTATAAAGGAGGATTAATTTTCTAGTGAGGAACTAAGTAGGAATTCAAGAGTTGTGAGGTTTTGTCGTGGTTTTTTTACTAAGTTAATCAAAATGAAATGAATAGTTGACTGTTGGCAAAAATATAAAACTTCAGAAAATGTTAATTTTCGACAAAGATTATCACTTGAATCCTTGCCAAAACAAATTAATTTCTATTATTTTTCAAATGTCCTTGAGATATTAGTCGTAACTTTGTAGTGAGGAACTAGATTTTGAAGTTTTAGTAACTTTTTCCATGTAACACTGACTTTTCACCCTAAAGTTTGCTGTGAGTTGGGCTTTTAAAAGGTGGGTTAGCTATTTTTTCTGTCATTTTTGAATAACTTCACCTATACGACCAGTCCTTTGTTCAATGAAAGTTCAAAATCCGCTAAAAAATTTCTCCTGAACTTTTTCTGAACCTTTTCCGGAAAAACTCAGAAAAAGTAACTAAGGGCCAACTGCACCGCTTTCACTTAAAAGTTAAAGCGGAGCTTAAGCCTTGACTACGATTGTTAACAAATTTTAAGTGAAAGCGGTGCAGTTGGCCCTAAGTAACTCAACTTTTAAAAGCCCAACTCACAGCAAATTTCAGGGTAAAAAGTCAGTGATACAAAGCAAAAGTTACTAAAACTTTAAAATCTAGTTTCTCACGACTACTTCAGTAGGGATGTCACATTGAGGCGTTGATTCGTGAGTTCTGGAACACCCTGTATACTTATCCAATAGAAATTCGTTTTAAATAAACAAAGGATTAGAAATCCATGCTCAATTTCAAAAAAATATCAGCAATTAATCTCTTATGGCTTTAAAATTATTTAATCCAAAAATCGGTGTAAGAGTTTCAAAATATTTAGCAATATCGACAATCGATTCGCATCAGAACATCTGTCACGCGTATGCACTCCTAAACTATTATGTTCTCACACACAAAATACGAAATAAAAATCATCCACTCGTTTTAATCCGCGATGACATCACAACCCCTATAAGTGACATGAACGGGCGGCATGCCACCGCATTAACACACGTCCATTATAACAACCGCCCCCGATGATATATCCAATCCGCACCGTGCCCACATAATGTCGGAAAGTAGACAGCAGGTACGTAGTACGTCCTCGGTCCTTTTATGTCGGACTAATGATAGGAAATTGGCCGCGATACGCGACGTTTTAACGGAACCGGCTGAAGAAAGGGCGAAGGGTGAGCGAGAGAGTTCACGCCGCCGCCACCCCCATCGGTTTTGTAACGTACGTGTGCATGCCGACCCATATAATGATGATAATGGAAGCCGACTGAGCTGTTGTGCAGACGAAAAACGAAACGATCGATCTTTTTCATCAGAAACGGTGTTTGCCAAATCGATCCAGTCACTCTCGAGTACCGAGGAAAGACATCCGGCAAATAATTCGACAGAGTGTAGGTGTTTTTTGAGGGGAGAAATGGGGGAGAGATTGATCGGCCTCTTGGACTAGGCAATGAATCTACACCTTATTATAAGGGTGTAGTTCAGAAATGGTCAATTGTATTTCAGAAAATTTCAATTGTAATGCGTATCAATCATACCTATGCTAATAACTAACAACAAATGATACATTCGGTTTATACAAAAAATATCTTAAAAATACATTTGTGAATTAATTTTCACTAACTTTTCTTTAGTTCCTATAGTTTTGAAATACTGTCTTCGAAAATTATTTCTACTAACGTTTTCGCGATTCTAGGACTAGAGTACTTCTATTTTCCCAAAGGAAATTGTGGAATAGATGTTTATTTTCAATTTTACTGAAAAAAATTTTCCTGGTAAAATCGTCTGCTTGCTCTCAAAAGTCTCAAACCTCTGAGAACCACTTCGTTCTCGATTTTAACAATAACAGTTACTTTCATTCATTTTTATTTGAAAACTTTGAATCCAGAAATATGTATACTCTTTCCAAGATAAACTGGCCATCACGTGACCTAAGTTGCTAAGCAAAATTTAATTGAAAAGCATTGATAACCATTGACAAATGTCAGGTATTTAACTTTGGGGGTCACGTGATGGCCAGTTTATCTTGGAAAGAGTATATTTCCATGCAAAATTGATAAAAGTACCAATAAGCCGAACTTTGCAACGATTTGGCTTTCAAGATGAAAGAACAAATCGTGAAGAAGCTGTTAGAATTGATTTCCTTTCAGAAAATTTATTTTAATAATAAATAAAGAAATATTTTCAGATACCCAAAAGTACGGTGTCTTCAAAAACTTCCTAATACGATATTTTGGAATTGTTTTATAACAAATGATACATACAGGGTGTCCTAAGAAATGTTGCCCCGAGGTATAGGGGCCGATTCTTCCCGTCGAAATAAAAGAAAATCTTCCTATGAACTAGGATCCCCAAACGCTTAATAGATACAGGGTGTTCCATTCAAAATTTCCAGTACATTTTTGGGAGGCATGACAACGAAATTCGGGAAAAAGATTCATTTAAGAATGGAAGCCTATCTCACAAGCTTTCAGAAAAACGTTTGCTGGGTCCTGTATCTTCATTAATTCCAGAGATATTGAGATTTTAGTGCAGCTGATTCGAAAACAAAAAAACTAAAATGTGAAAATTACAGCAAAATTTCATAGGCAAAAAAGAGGGCTTAGAGCCAGAGAAGTTTGTCGTTTCAATACATTTTCACTCGTGCTACTCTATTTTCGGAAGTGTTGACTCTTTCGTTTCGAAAACTGTACAATTTCAAGTCGCGATATCTCTGGAACAGTAGAAGTTAGACTGAAAACCGATTGAAACATCTGAAAGCTTTCAACATTTTTATTCGAGGTATTTTGGTCTAGCTTTCAAATTTTAATATTTCGTCCTTGGATCAGAGTCACCAAAATCGCCATATCTTTGGAACTAATACATAAATCGACAAAACCTTTTCTGAAAGCCTATAGGGTAGGTTTTCTTTTTCATTTCAATAATTTTTTCACATGCGGTTATCATGCGGATGAAAAATGCACTGGAAGTGTTGAATGTGACACCATGTATCAAGTAAGCGTTAGCGGCTCATAGTTTATAGGAAATTTTTTGACGAGAAGAATCGGCCCTTATACCTCGGGGCCACCATTTTTAGGACATGCTGTATGTACATAAGTACAGTTTTTACAAATATTTTCTCTAAAATATTCCTATAGTTCCTATAATTCCTATAGTTCCGAAATATTGACTTATTAAATTATTTCTTCCAAAGTTTTCGCCATTCAGGGACTTAAGTGCCTCTATTTTTCCAGAAGAAAGAATGAAATAGGTGTTTTTTTTCTCAAGAGATAAAAAGTAACTGATTTTTAAAAAGCGCAATCGAAATTTGATTGAATTTTTTTTTATAAAAACATGAAAAATGCATTTTTTTGTTGACAAGTATGGTTATTTCATTGTAAACTCTGAAGAAAATGATCAAATATTTTGATTTCTCCCGAAAGTTACCTTTTTCCCTGGAATATTCACGCACGGGAAAAATTGTCACTTTCCTCCCTATAGACACATAATGTATTATTTTATCGCTATGATGTTTTCACGAATGTCACTCACAAGAAATTTGCGTTTCGAGTAGTAGCTCATTCGATAATAGACACAATAAGTAGGAACATTCTATTGATAGAAAAAGTGTGAATTTCCCAAGTCCTGTACGCAATTTTCTGATAATTTCGGGTTTTTCCTCATCGTAACCAACAACAATTACAACAATTTGTATGCATCAGCACACACACCCAGAACCCAAAGTACCAGAGATATGTTAATATACACGTCCTCTCCGCTGTGCTCCACTTATACATCACATTGCGAAACCCATGAAATCGAGATAGGAGGAAAAGGGCAGAAAGAGGGGAGGAAAATATCTCCAAGGACACTTATTTTCTCTGACCCGGGTCGAAATATTTAAAGCTAAAACGCATACTCACTTTCATTTCAACTTTGATTTGGCGGCGTCATTTTCGGCTTTCTCTCGCGTGAGGATTATTGCCGAAAGGGAGCGCTGTCATTTTTAGGGGATGGGTCAAGACGGATGATGACGTTTCTTTGAGGGGTGCGTTTACATGTATACACGAACGGGCCCCCACACCGAACCCGCCCTCGATTATTAAGCGGCGCGGCTGGATTGCGGCACTATCCATCATTTCAATGGTTTCCCCACTTTTTTTTTTGTTTCAATATTTTTCGTTCCAGAAAGCGGGTTCAAAATATCCGCTGCTGAAATTTAATAAATCATGAGACCGTTATTTTTTCAAAGGAAATAGGTGGGTCTTTTTGTTTTATGTACAGGGCTTTCATTAATGCCAGGTCCCCACGTGGCCATTAGTTAGGCAACTTGCATACATATTTAGGGATATGGGTAGTTTTTGGGTTGCTTTCAGTAATATTTGTGTCAAACTCACCAGTGGTGTCATTTTTCGAATATTTCGATAATTTGTCAGTGTCAGTCAGACGGAAGATTTTGAGTGCTTTAGGCTCGGCTTTAGGTCTCGCACCATTGAAGAACTGCAGCAACACTTAATTGCTCAAAAACCATCAGTGTTCTTTAGTTTTAATGGTTTGATTTGGCTGTTTCCGATTTTATTTGTCAGAGGAATTTACTAAAACATTATAGTTCACGGAATATGCTTGTTACGCCAATGATGTAAGTTGGGTTGCATACTTTCGGTAGGTCACGTGGGGACCGGACTTAAATCAAAACCCTGTATTAGAAAAAGTTGTTGGAGAAGTTTAGCTTTTCGAAAATCTAGAAAGTATTTCGATGAATTTGTTAAATTTACAAATGAATATAATTTTTTCGCAGATTCCTGTGGTTTAAAATATGCCGACTGAACTTAAATTAGCTTGGTTCGAAAGTTTTAAGAACATCAATAATGGATGAAACGAAACGAAAACGAAACTAAAACACGAATGCAATACAACGTTCTTATCTGCAATCAATTCATAATTTGCTCAAAATTCCTCTCGAAATTGAGTACTAGAAGTTTGAAGTTTTCAATAAGTAATTGAAGCAACAGTGTAATGAAGTAACTTTATTTCACTAGTCGATAAAATGTCTCCTAATAAGGTTCCTCTGAAACGTATTAAAGGTTAAGGGCCCATTATGAGTTGAATGTGGATAAAGAACTTAACAGGGTGTTGGAATGGAAATTCCAATGAAAAAATTGACAATAATTCGATAAATTTTGGAATTGTTTTATAAGGGCGCCAGTTAGACCAATTTTCTTCCATACCATCCATTGAACCTCATCTCTCAATTTCTATCGTCTTGTTTTCTAGAGCCTTGTTTTTTTTGCCATAAGAATAATATTTGGCAAAATTATAGAGTTTATTTGTTCTCGGTCAAAAATATAAAAATCATTAACAATTGTTGTGTCTAATGTTGTAAGTACCTACTTCACGGATAAAGTTTCGGTTATTAGTTTACATGACATTTGATTGCAATTTTTTTAACGAAAATTTATGAAAATTTGCTTACCTTACAAAACTAAAGTTTATGTGAGTAGAGATTTTCGAGATTTTTTTTTCATATGTAGTTTTAATAATTTATGAGCCAATTCCACTTCGTTTAAAAAAATCAATTCATATTTCTTAAATTTGCAATTGAATACTGTATTATTTATAAGGAAATTTTATTTCTGATTTCCATGTTTTTGTCAAAATTTCGTTACACAGAGACATCAAATACATTCTTTATAAAGGGAGGTTATGATAATCGTTCTGTCTCTATCCATCCAGTAGTTTTCAGATGAGACAGAATTATGTTCATAGCTCCCTTCTTATGAAACATTTTCATGATGTCTCTGTATTTTGTAAATATAAATGAACTCCTCCTTCTGAAATATAGTTCGCAATTTAATTTTTCACGATATTTAAGCCATTTAATTAAATCTCAGCCTCAGACGAAAGAACAGATCCAATTTCAAATCTGAAAAAAAATCTTGTTCGGAGAGCTACGAAATCATCAATTTTGCTAAAATATCGCAAATTCAGTTGGATTCGTGACTTTTGATAAAACGATGATTCACATGACAAAGAAAGTAATTATATTACTTTTTTCAGTTTTTTCGCAGGCTCATTTGGTTTTTATGAACAATTACTACAAAAATTAGTGCGTTTTTTAAAATCTTTCAAGAGCAAATGGTTCCAAAACGATTGATCTCTTGGTAATGTAATAATGATTTACTGCATTTATTGGAACCTTGGTAATTTGAAGGGCGAAATATTTGCAAATTCTTGTAGCGTACATACCTGGCGCCCTCTAGAAAATCCATAATTATTCTTTCTCATAACAAAAAAACTCTCATGCAGCAATTTTTTTTTTGAATTGGAATTCTTAAAGTTTCTAGAAATTTTGGCAATTTTCTACCAAAAATTGGAATATGTACCATTTCTATTTCAATTTGAATTTAATGATGTTTTTGTCAAAATGGTTCGAAAAAAAGTAGAGCAAGATTTTTCGTGAAATCGTCCATTTTCCATAAACGACGAGACATTTCCCCTAAAAACGCAATAACACTTTTCCGATTTTTCTCACTTATCATTTCCTCTAGCGATTTCCGGCGCCGCTGCCCACGCGGCCGTGCCGCCCCTGCTTTTCCATCGCATCGCGACGGTGCGGGGGCGGCAGAGACAGACGGAGATCGTATTGACGTAACCGCGAATCGCCGCCGAACCTTTCCGACGTCACCCGAACCGATCCGATCGTCGCGATTCCAGCGGCGAGCGTTCGGCCGTCCGTCAGTGCGACCAGTCGAACGGCGGCCGCCGTCGCGGGCGGCAGGGCGCGCGCCGCGACGGCCGCCGCTCCCCGCCGCCATCATTTTGTTGTTACGCCGAAAACAACCGCGAATCGGCGACGCGGTCGCATAGCGACCGCCTGTGATTTAAACAAAAACCGTCCCCACGACAACGGCCGGCATCGTTCTGGATTAAGTCGGACATTTTAAGCCTCCCTTAGACGCGTTTTTGGTTTTTACATCATACTCCTCGATTTTTTGGTTTTTTTAAATGTAGGATTTTTTAAAGCGATAAAATGAGTGATTGTTATTATTTGCGGCTCGGATCTCGCGTTATTTTCGGTTTTTCGCTTCGAGATGCCCCGGTGTTATTCCGGATAAAAAAAATATTTTCGGATCCGTATAAATATTTACGTTTCGGTGCTCCATCATCGAGATCGAGTGCGGTTCGAAATTTTTCCGGTGAGATTCGCTCGAAACGAAAAAATGTTTATTTTCTTCGCGCACCTCTCGAATCTGATGGAACTTTTTTTTCGATTTCAGGTCGAATTTCCCGAGGTTTTCCAAAGCGACCGAGGCCGTGAAGGAAAAAACGCGGTGAGTACAAACAATTGTATAATTTTGTTGTACCTACGTAATTGCGTCACCTAGTTAAGTCGGTCGCACTGTTTGGAAAAAAAAAGTGAATCATCACTAGGGAATTCTTCTGTTTCTCTGTTGTCTGTCGTGATGGAGAATCGCTGTCAAAATCGGCGTGACGTCACGTGACGGGGGTGGCAGAGGGGGATGAAATAAGTGCGAATCGGGTCGGCCCCCGGTTGATTGGGAGCGATCAATTGATTAGGCGTTACTTTAGAGTTCGTCGGTTCGACTGATGGATTTAATCAATGAGTCATTCATCTAATAACTGGACTCGAATTAGCGCCGTTTCATAGATAATTTTAGCGTCGACATATGCGCTCGTTTCCACCGCAACACAAAATAGCGATAATTGAAGTCGTTTTTACCGGAATTCCGTAATATTGCGCTAACTAGAGTTTCAGTTTTGTCAGGTTTCGTCACGGTTTTATCACTGGATTGATCGAAATAAAAATAATAAAATGAATAGTTGGCTGTTGGCACAGATATCATACGTCAGAAATTTGGGATTTTGACATGTGCTGTCACTTAAATTCGTGATAGAATGAACCAATTTCTCATATTTTGAAATATCTTCCTGTAAAACAAGAAGTAGGAAAAGATCTATGAGCTATATGCATGGGCAACGAGGGGTTGACCACTTAGTAATTTCGGTGTACCTCTATAGTCATTTTAGTAATTTTTCTGTAATCTTAGTAGGTATTTTTTTGTTATAATTTTTAGTCGTTTTTACTGGGTATTTTGTTTAATAATTTTAGTAATTTTTTTAGTAATTTCTTTTCTAATTTTAGTGGTTTTTATCATTTCCAGTGATTTTTGTATTATTTTTTTCTAATGTTAGTACTTTTTAGTATTTTTTTTTTAATATCGAGTCATTTTCTGTAATTTTGGTAATTTTTCTTAGTAATTTTAGTAGTTTTTAGAGATTTTGCGTCATTGGTGTACAAAATTTTTGGATTGAAAGTTTGGATTTTGACATGTGCCGTCAATTAAATTCGTGATAAAATGAACCAATTTCTCATATTTTGAAATATGTTCCTGTAAAAGAAGACGTAGTAACCCCGGTAGTAACACAATTAAAGAAAAAGTCCATCAGCTACATGGGCAACGAGAGGTTGCACTTTGTAATTTTGATGTACATCCTCTAGTCATTTTTCAGTACTCTAGTAATTTTCAGTAATTTCTGAATTAATTTTTAGTAATTTTTTAGTAATTTTCCAAGTATTCTTTAGTAATTTTAGTAATTTTTTTCGTAACTCGAGTAATTTTTTGTAATTTTTTAGTAATATTCCAAGTAATCTTTAGTAATTTTAATAGTGTTTTTAGTTTTTTTTTGTAATTCGATTAATTTTTTTGTAATTTTAGTAATTTTTCAGTAATTTTTATAGTAATTTTCCAGTAATGTTAGTAATTTTCTCAGTAATTTTAGTAGTTTTTTGTAATTTTTGTTTGAGGGATTGACCACCTCTAAAAATCTTGTATACCAAAATTACAAAAATTACTAAAAACCACCAAAATTACTAAGATAATTACTAAAAATCACCAAAATTACTAAGATAATTACAATAAAATTATTAAAATTACTAGAAAGATTACCAGATCAGATGCCTCCCAAAATTACTAAGGCCCAGTATTTCCACCCACGGTTAACCTTCAGTTATCTAACTGGAACCTTAGGCCCAATATTTCCACCTATGGTTAACCTACAGTTAGCTAACTGGAACCTTAGACTGTAACACTTTCGGTTAAAATGAATAATAAAGACTCACATTCAAAGTTATAGTTAGCTAATCTGGGGGTTAACCAGAAGTGGAAATACCGGGCGTAAGTGGTTAACCCCTTGGGGTTGCTCAAACTCTTTATGGGTAGGAAAGTAGAAAATAACGAATTCATCAAATTACTGGCACTCGTTGCTGAGTTTTTCTTCAAAATCTTGAGAAAAAAATTCCGAAAAAAATTTCTACAAAATTTTTATTTCAATAAATAAAGCAGATAATATAGAGATGAAGTAATTTTATTGAACAAAGGACTGGATACGACTGGGTACTCGTACTCGTTATTCAAAAAGAAGTGTTGACAGCACTTAGTAATAATAAATTTTGGTTGCACTTGTAGTAATTTTTCGGTAATTTTCTTAGTAATTTGTAGTATTTTTTGTAATTTTGGTGTACAAGATTTTTAGAGGTGGTCAACCCTCGGTCCGAGCCTCGGTCTAACCCCAACCCCAACTGACAGCAAATTTCGGGGTAAAAAGCCGCTGTTACAAAGCAAAAGCCACTAAAACGACGATTTTGGATAGTAAATATGGCGATAACGCCATAAACCAGATTTTCGATCGGCATTTTCACGCTTCCATTAAGGGTCGGTTTCGAGCTAAATAGGTCCGACTGAAAATCACACCATCAGTGGAAATTCTTCATTCCTCGTTTCAGTCATTCCGAATCGCATTACGGATCGTGTGCACACGAAGTGAGCGATTCGTTCCGTAAAACTCGAAATCTAAATGCGGCCGTGATGAAAACGAACGGAAATGAGGTTTCGCGAAATCGCCAATAAACTCCAATGACGACAACGCAAACACCCGACGGACGCCACTGCCGTCCGTCACCGGAAAAGAAGGTCCCCATTATCATTATATCGCCGGACTTTTTTCCTGCTGATGATTTCATCCGATGGAATCGTTATTTCTATTTCCACTGATGTCGACGAGGCGCCGGGTCGCCTATAATGATTTATTTGCGTGGACATTACGCGGACCCGGGCTGTCAATTATCCAGAAGGACCTGTCACGTTTTTTCCCTCCCCTGTGCGGTGCGTCGTCGAGTTACGGCTAAAACTGGAATTTCGATCGGCCTTTCGTCTCCGCTCCGTTCTCGGGAGAGGAGGGAGAATTCGAGTGAAGAGTTGCATTGGGACACGTGCAACTTGTTGAATCTCCCTCTCGTTACTTTTGTGTGTTGTTGCTTCCCCGTGCTCTTTACCGGTCGAGGTATTTTATCCTGGAACGCTTTGGCTTCTATCGGTAATTTTCGTATAACTCACCGACGTCCAACGTGAGTGAATGCTGCTATTATTCAATTATTGAAGTACTGCGATCCTTAATTTACTCGAGTACATACCAAACTAATGCTTTGATCATTTTGCGAAAAGTGTATGGAGGGTGCACGCATAGCCTAAAAGTCTAAAACAATCGAAGTCTGGGGGTTAAACAAGCGTTTCCAAGATAGTTGCTATGTAATTGGCAACGCTGGATAGCTGTGTGGCGTTTTTATTTGGCAGTTACTTAACCTCATTTTTGTGGTTTTATATGGGAGATTTTTTTCTCAAATTATTTAGCTTATTTCCTCTAAGAACTTTCCAAAAAACAGGCACTAGTCGGGCATTTTGAAGATAAAAGCAGAAAACAAGCAGAAGGTGCAAAAATCGGGAATACAACTGAACTTCAAGAAATTTGTGTAATGTGATATTATAACTGTTATTTTATATCGTTTTAGCTACAATTTGATACGCTTACCTTAAAAAATATATAAGAAAACGGAAAGCAGCTGACTTTCGCGTGTAATTCATAATAATATCCGAAAAACTGTTGAATTTAAATTTCTGCTGAAAAACTGACAAATATTTTTGACTTTTCAATGTTGCCGGTTTTAGTTAGCAACTGTTATTTAACCCCCAGACTTCAATTGTTTTAGACTTTGAGGTTATGTGTGCACGCTCTCTATTATGAGCTTGTATAATAGATTGAGGAAAGCTAGAATCAGATAAGTAGAACTAAAATGAAATTTGATATGAAAATGGTTATAAGCTCGGTTATAAGGGCCTAAAAGTCTTCAAACACTTTGCCATTATGTTTTGTTGAAACCGTGAGTAATAATGAGGAATGTATAATATGATACATCCGTGGTAATAATGTTATCACTGATCACTAGTTGTGGATAATATCTGTCTTTACTACCTGTATGTTAAATACAATTAACAACTTTATTCAATCATTGAGTAATCAATATTCATATGAAGAATCGTTCAAGTGTGCATCCGAGTGTGCATCATTTCATAATGAACTTTTACTGTTTCATGGATGCTTGTAGCAAAAATTGTATTCTAAACCATAATATGTATGTAAAATTATGAGTGAGTAATAATGCCATTACTGATGAATTGACTAATACTTTTCCCTTGTGGATAACATATGTCTTTGCTACCTGCATATGAGCAATTTAATTCAATTATTGACGAATTTACACCTACAAAATCGGTTAAGTGTGCATCATTTCATAAAGAACTTTTACTCTTCTATGGATACTTGCAGTAAAAATTGATCTAGAACCATATGATATGTAAAATTATGAATGAGTAATAATGCTAGCTATTACCGAGGCTATTACTGATCAATTGACCAATGCGTATCCCGAGGCGTATCCCTTGTGGATAACATATGTCTTTACTACCTGCATGTGTGCATTGAACAATTTTATTCAATTTTTGACGAATTTACACTTGAAAAAGCGGTTAAGTGTGAATGTTTACTGTTCAATGGATGCTTGCAGTTGAAAATTGTTTTAAACCACAATATGTAAAAATCATGAGTGAGTAATAATCCTATTACTGATCAATTGACTAATACGTTTCCCTTGTGGATAACATCTGTCTTTACTATCTGCATGTATGCATTTAGCAACTTTATTCACTTATTGACGAATTTGC
Organism: Salpingus planirostris; assembly: GCA_949788335.1. NCBI lineage: Eukaryota > Metazoa > Arthropoda > Insecta > Coleoptera > Salpingidae > Salpingus > Salpingus planirostris. The sequence goes on along the minus strand of OX460924.1, from coordinate 3,527,965 downwards.
TTTAAAAAAATCGGTTATCTAGTGTGCATCTTCTATGGATGCTCAAAGTAAAAATTTATCTAAATAACCATAAAATGTGAAAATCATGAGTGAGTAATAATGCTATTACTGATCAATTAACATTGTTATTGACGTTTCCCTTGTGATGCCTGCATGCACCTATGCATTTAGCAATTTTATTCAACGAATTTACACTTGAAAAATCGGTCAAGTATTCATCACTTCATAATGAACTTTTACTGTTCCATGGATGCTTGCACCCAAAACTAAGGTAATCAATATGTGAAATCATAATAGTCTTCAGATTTATTCTTCATCCAAACGAAAAGGACCAAGTTCAAATTAGACTAGTCCGAATTGCCAATTTAATTCAAAATCGACAAAGACCAAGCAAATCGGTGCAGAATATGTTTGATTAGGTTGTGTTCGCATGTTCAGCAAACGAATCGTGCAAAATGTGGTCATTAATATTAATAAATCATTAGTATTTATTAGTTGTTACTTTGTGTATTCCAATTCTGTTTATCGAAATTGAAATTCATAAAACCATAACCAAAACATGACCAAAACCGAGACCAAAACGTTAGATTCAATCATTTCAAAACATTTTCTTTGATGTTATTGCTTAATCTCGAGTTTTCCATATTGGCACCCGAATTTTAGTACCCAAACGCACATATTTCCGCATCCGTATACAATAAGTGTTGTATAGTTTTTCGTTAATCACACTTGGAATTCCTGTATAAATGTTTGGTGTGTATACTAATACGTTTTAGGTATACATTATACGTATTATAGGTCCTACACGGACGCGTAGGCCTCTTTTTCCCCCTTGCACTATTATATCGCCGCCAGATGTTTGTTCCGTTCATTAATGTAAAAATAAACAGTCTTTTACCAGGTCGTTGGTGCCGTTCGTGGAGGTGCAACTCGCCGATATAAATTCGGCTCTTTAGTGATGCTTTTCCTTCTAAAAACCATAGACTATAGATGATAGATGAATCCAGTAACTCTCTTCCGAGTCGTCCTCTGTTTGTTGATTTTATTGTTGGTGATTTTTCCCACTTGTACCGTTACGATAACGGTCTGCGGTTTTTTCTTCTTCCAGCGCTCGGCAATATTCTAATCATCGGTGACTTATGCGTGTGTACAATTGATACACACAGAGAGACACGCGCATAAGTCATATGACGTGTGCTACGTGTGGGCATACGGCTAAAGTCACTTTCGATTCGTGTTCGATTGTGTGTTGGCAGAGTCGCGATGCTGTCAGAAAAGCGTTGTACGTTACGGCAGAGAGAGGTCAGTCGGATTATAAGAGAGATTTGCATTCGTGATGAACTAGATGTGGCCTCGATTCTTCTAGATGGGTGCATATAATAAAATGCTTTGGTGTAATGTGTATGATGGCAAAATATGTAGATTGTTTTTATTCATGTCTATTTAAATGGTGATTTTTTCTACAGTTTTCTGCGTTTTTTCTTCTTCTATATGATTGGTTCTCCCTGACTAGTGAAGAGCTTTCCTATAAGGTTCCTTAGGTTTTGGGTTTGCAGTCTACTGCAGATCCTTTCTCCTTTCTACAAGAATATTCAATATAGGGTTCATTATGTAGATGCATATACAGTGTGACCCTTCAATCGGTAGCAAATTGGCTCAAAGTGACCTTTCATTGCAAAGGGTGACTTCTATATTCCTAAGGCATTTTCATAAGGAAAGTTCAAACAGTTGTACCTTTTGACTATGATTTGTGACATTTCTTTATTGAAGGTAAATGTCAGTCATACTGAACTTTCTGTGAACTTGCTTTACGCGACTCAATTTTGTTCTCCCTTGGTTTGACTTTAACCTAAAATGACACACCCAGAAGGAACCGTTGAAAAAATACTTTCCAGGTGTTTGAATCTTCTGTTGAAGTTGACTCCCTAAGCAGCAATGGTTAGGGTAATGATTTTTTGTACGGTTCAAACCTTTTATCTTTGATCAAATTTTGTTGATTTTCATTGTTACAACAATGGTTACTGTGGAAATTAGGTTTCCGTTAGGTTAATCTTGGTTTAAAACAACGATGGAAATACTGCCTCTAAAAGATTCACTAACAATGCTTTGTCTTCTAAAATTCCCGAATCATTGTTCTTACAAAAATTAAACTCTGCAAAATCAATTAGCAGTTAAAAGTTAAACTGGTTCTAAGAAGTTTTTTGATTGAGACAATCTTCTAAAGCAGAGTAACATGTTTCAAGTTTCAGTTATGTTCAATTTAGGTGATCTCATTTTCTAATTTCTTTACACAATTGACCAAATCGTGACAAATTTGACTAATATTTAAATCAATTCTGTGCAATTCTTGTATGGTAAATTTTACTGATATTGCCCATAAATATACATTTTTATCCAGTGGTCATATCCGTGCTTGTAAAACCACTTTTTTATTCTTTTTCCAAAGATGATCAATTCTGAAGATCACATATCATCGAAATGAAGCAATTTGAGGTTTTCGTTTATTCCTTGATCAAAAACTTTTGATCGCTGTCAGTTCACTGATTGAGTACAATTGTAGGAAAGTACAATTTCCTCATCGTGAGTTTTCTCTGCAATATGCTATTTGCTGATTCCCATTCTCACCATCATGAAAAAAAGGCAGGACGGAAGGTTTCACCGTAGATTATATTTGCTTCGAAATTGGTGTGAACTATTTATCTACACCATAAATCGTCGAAAAAAAAGAGGTGTTTTAAAAGTGCTGCTTATACTCCACTCCCATTGGTCTTTTCATAATGATAATAAGGATATATGTAGCGTAACTAATCGGAATTGCGACGAAAAACGGCGATTATCGATCGTGTTAAAGCGCATTTTATAGTCACTTTACAATTTTTTCGAGCCTTATAAACGCGGTTAATACGATATAGCTCACCGTGAGTTCTTCGCGTTACGTTATTAACGTGAACTTGACCATCGCTTCTTTTCTTCAAACGATAATAAAATAGAGGTGAATGAAGTGTGTTGTTGATGCTAACGTGTGTGTGTTACGAAACGGACGATCGTCTGAATTTGAGGTTATTGCTGTTCGTTATCCGTCATTATTATAACGTTTGTTGGGACATCGGGTATGCGATCGTTAATGCGTTTAAAATAGACGTGATTATTGCGTTCCGCCCACCCGCGTGCGGCCCATTGTCGCCGGACAAAGACGCGACCGTTTCCTCCTTCACGATGGTGCGCAAAGGATGTACGAAAAGAAAAACCGCACGCTTTTTCGGACGAGCACGAAAACAAAGAGGTCGAACGAAGAACAAGAACAAGAGCTAAAGAAGAGAAAGAGGAAGTTGCGCTCATTTAGACAACCTGGAAACGAATTTTTCAAACGATAACACACGTCTTCGTCCTTCTTTCCATCAATCTCCCCGAGGAGAAGACATATCATTATTGGGGTTAAGTAATGAGTTTTTCGATTCGAGTTTGACAGATGGTACTTATTGGTTACGTCCTTATACACCCGACCATAAATCCATTAAAGCAGAATAACCGATGGTTATTTATTATTATAATAATAAACGATATCGAGTTGATATTTGTATAGGAAGGCATAACTAGGTACGTACTTAGAGAATTCGTGACGTGACTCTTATACGTACCCGTTCTCCGTAAATGGACGATGGTAATGCCCACTATAAGGAAGACGATGATGGGCAAAACAATGGGTTTCGGTTCGGTCAGTCGTACGCGGTTCGCTTATACATTTGGCTTTCAGTCGATTTTATTGTGGTCCGATGTTCCTTTAGGATTTTCAGTGATGACGTTATTCAGTTTTCGTATTTTTATGGTGGAAAAGCGTTCCGATGTTGGAAGGAACGATCGTTATCCGAGCTTCGGGAAAGCTTTCGCACACTTTATCCAAGGGTGTCTGGTTTCGGAAATCGAAAACTTTGTACCAGCAGGACATATCGATGGGTGGCGGAAAAATCGTCGAATGAAAAAGACAGTTAGAGGCCAATGGTATCAAGTGCTCCAAGTTTTCGAGCTCCTAGGTTACAGATGACTTGATACCAATCTAAATACTGGCAAAATCGAAAGATTTTACATTATCTTAATGCTCCCACATGTGTTTCCATCAAGGGGAAAGCAAGGAGTTTCCTTTGGTCAGTGATGGACACGATAAACCCGATCTCCTGATGGGCTGAATGACAAGTGGTGACAAGTTTGATTACTTGTAGCTTGACTTTTCGTTTCTTTCGTCATTCAAGTACATACAAATCGGCCAACGTGACTTCTCGAGGTTCAGGGTTTTCGTTTCACCAATCTTGGAAACATCAGTGATCCGATATGGCTAGAAATTCGGTATCAAAGCCCTTCAATCGATTTCGACGTGGGACTGCGCACCATGTGTGTCGGTTGGCTCTCTAACGCGGGGCACATGTGTTTTCAATGCAGTGAGATTAATATTTTGATTTGGCTGTGATCTGGTTTGGAAATTTTTATTACTGGGTGCCATCGAAATGACAAATTTAAACTAGATCACTGTGAATATCCTGGTGCATCATGGAGTGGCTTCCTGAAAACTCATTCAGATAACTTGGGCTTAAAAGTCATTATTGCTTATTCAGTCCAGGATTTTGTTAATGATGGCATCTTATTCAGAAATGAATTCCAATCAGTGCTCTGGAATGAAAATGGGGTGAACTGACTTAATTTCTATGGGAACGGGTAATCCTAAACCTATAAGCGTGGTCAGTAGGAAGGCCAGTAAACTATGTAGCTTCAAAAGAGAGTTTTAAAATGTTCCTTTTCTTTTTCATTTTGGCGGTATTTTCATTTGGCAGATTTAAAATAAAGTCGCAACTCAGAAATTAAAGCACTTAGAAAAACTGTTCGTCTGTGAAATTTGGGTTCAATTATCTTACCTTATGGTCAAGTATCAACTATTATCAAGTATTATACCGAGTATTTTACTTACCTTATCGTAATTCTAGATTTACGATTTAATATTGGAATATCTAATACCGAGTGGTCAGTTTTATTGAAGTCTGTATTTAATGGATTAATTTCGATACTTTGTACTTTATACACGTGCAACATGAGAATGTGCTCTAGGGGTAGTTCCCCAAAAATCTTGTACACCATTTACAAAAAATTCGAAAAATTACAAAAACTACTAAAATCACTAAAATGTATTACTAAAATTACTACAAAATTACTGGAAAAATACTGAAGGAATTACTAACTTTACTGAAAAACGACTAAAAATACTAAAAAACTAATAAAATTACCTAATGGATTCATTTCGATACTTATTCGCATCAGAAGTAAAAAAAAAGAAAATACCGTGAATACTAAAATTATGAAAAGATTACCAAAACTACGAATCAATAACTAAAATCACTGAAAAAAATTACTAAAAACTAACTAAAAAACATCTAGAATCAAGAACAAATAACTAAAATCACTTGAAAAAAAGCTAAAAGTACCAAAAAATTACTAAAATTACCTAATGGATTCATTTCGACCCATTTGTACGCATCATAAGTATACGTAGGTACGATATGAGAACTTGCTCTAGGGGTTTACGACCCCCAAAAATTACTGAAAAATTCGAGGAAAAATCACTAACATTTCTAAAAAAATTACTAAAATTTATTGAAATACTAAAAATTATTGTTAAAATCTCCAAAATTACTAAAATGAATTACTCAAATTGAAAAAAGTGAAAGTACGAAAAAATGACTAATATTTCCTACTAAAGAAAATACCGAAATTATTAAAATTATGAAAAGATTACCAAAACTATGAACAAATTACTAAAATCACTGAAAAAAAAAATTACCAAATGACCCCCAAAAACTCTTGTAGACCAATTACAGAAATTACTTGAAAGTACGAGGGAAAATTTCTAAAAAATTTCTCAAAAAATTACTATAATTAATAAAAAAAGACTAACGTTGATTTAAAAATATTAAAATTATTTTTAAATTCTCCAAAATTACCAAAAGAAATTATTCAAATTGAAAAAACGTAAAATTATGAAAAAAGTACTGACGTTACTGAAGAAAATACTAATATTACCTACTAGAATTATAAAAAAATTACCAAAAGTACGAACAATAAATTACTAAAATCACTGAAAAAAATTACTAAAAACCAACCATAAAAACAACTAAAATTAAGAACAAATTACTAAAATCACTCAAAAAATTACTAAAAGTAGCAGAATATTACTACAATTACAAAAAAACACTAAAATTACCAGAAATTACTAAAATTACTAATAAATTATTAGCGGATTTACACTAAAATGACAAAGTGGTGAACCCCTCGAACTAGCTGTATATTTCCTGTTCATTTTCCATTTCGTCTTCACAGCTCCACTTCCAATGGCACATTCGTATTCTTCTTATTATTGTAGAGGTCATCCATTGTGGGTTGGTGGGCGGACTACTTATGCCTACTCCGACCGACTCTCGGAGCGACCATGTGGTTTATTAAAAGTTAAAACGAAAAACTGTCTTGTGTGGATGCGCGCTCCATCATTGTTAACGAAGATCACGTACTTTACTTAATTACCACCACGAATTACCATCACGATGACGTATATAATAAAAAGTAAGTAGACGGCCATAATTTCGCGGTTTATCACTCACGAAAGTAGAATTTTTTAATTTTCTCCTCTCGGCGCGCGCGATGGAAATTCCCTGTGCACGCTAAATAAATTACAGTCTCAATTTGACGCAGAATTTCTCGAAATAGACGGAGCGTCCGTTTTTCCATCGACATGCTGAAAATTTAAATGATGTCACCGTCATCATCGGGCGTCTTCGGCGCCTCCTTTCTCCTCCTCTTTTTTCGTTCGAATGCCCACAAGTTGGCACACGTGTACCAGATTTCGGATTTTTTCGTCCCTTAATGAGGACTAATTACCGCAGGGTGTGACGTAATTTTTTCTTTGGTCTTTTTTGGTTCCTCCATGCACTTTTCGTGCTTTGAGAATTCTTAGGTTTTTCCTTTCTTCCTCGCCGTATCTTTGATCTTTTCCCATCCGCTAGTACTTCTTTGTTTCAGACGTTGTGTTGCAGATGTCCTCTTTGACTCGATGCTCAGTTTTCGGCCTTCCGCCCTTTCGTTTCTCGCTTTTCTCGGATTTTTTCGTTCTTCTCGTAATCTTGAACACAGTCGCGGTTCGTTAATTCGGGCAGAGGGCCGTAAAAAAGGTCGCATTTAGTGGAGTAACCAGACCGAACCGTCACCGTCTTCACCGTGCCCATACGATGGGCACTTTACGGTACTCGCGGATAGAGTCGTCCGGCATCGTCGTCTCATATAAAAAGAGATTTTTGCTCAAATGATCCCACGGCCTCTCGAGGAGAAGAAAAAAAACGAGACCATTGTGGTCGCGAAACCGTAAAACACCGACTTCCGGATCTTTTTTCTCTTTGCTAAATAATTAAAGTGAGTACACTTGTCGTCTTGAATATAGGGGGACGTCGAGTGGCTGCGCCGATATGTAGGCAACCAAACATACGCCGATTCGCGTGTTCTGACTGCTCAAAAATACGTCAAAATTTCGACTTTTTCACTTGAGTTTTGTGGAAAAATCGATTAGAAAGGGTTAATTTACGAATAATTCATAGATAATAGAGTGTTTTAGTAATATTTTTTTCTATAAGTGCTTCAACTATGATTGTTATTTTGATTGGCGATTCGGTGTTATTCAAAAAAGCATTAGGATCCGACAGCAACAAGATCTGAAGACACCAACCAACCTCTGCAGTCAAAACAGCTCCGGCAATATAAGAGCAACCACAATGTTATCGTTATAAAATAAATACTACGAACAAATTTATTATTGGAATAATAACTGCTCCTTATTTTTACAACAAGCTGAGATCGCCTTGTTCAGGAATCAATAGCATTTTCACTGGTGTTATTCTGTTATAATTCCTTATGAATTGAAAAGATTTTCCTTCAATCTTCAAACCATCAGTTTCGTTCCAATAATCTGTTGAAAACTGACTTTTTATGTACAGGCAGATTAGCTTTGTAATGAGGAACTAACTAGGAATTTAGAGTTGTTAGGTTTTGTCATGGTTTTGTTACTAAATTAATCAAAATAAATTAATAGGTAACGTGCACGCATAACCTCAAAGACTAAAACAATTGAAGTCTGGGGTTTAAATAACAGTTGCTAACTAAAACCGGCAACATTGAAAAGTCAAAAATATTTGTCAGTTTTTCAGCGGGAATTTAAATTCAACAGTTTTTCGGATATTTTTATGAATTACACGCAAGTTTCAACTGCTTTCCGTTTTCTTATATATTTTTTAAGGTGAGCGTATAAAATTGTTGCTAAAACGATATAAAATAACAGTTATAATATCACACATTATACAAATTTCCTGAGGTTCAGTTGTATCCCCGATTTTTGCACCTTTTGGTTGTTTTCTGCGTTTATCTTCAAAATGCCCGACTAGTGCCTTGTTTTTGGATATTTTTTAGAGGAAATAAGCTAAAAAATTGGAGAAAAAATCTCCCGTATAAAACCACTAAAAATGAGGTTAAGTAACTGCCAAATAAAAATGCCACACAGCTATCCAGCGTTGCCAATTACATAGCAACTATCTTGGAAACGCTTGTTTAACCCCCAGACTTCAATTGTTTTAGACTTTTAGGTTATGCTTGCACCCTCCCTATTATTGGCTATTGGCAAAAATATAAAACTTCAGAAATTTTAGATTTTGACATGGATTGTCATTTAAATCCTTGCCAAAACGAACTAATTTCTAATAATTTCCAAATATTTTTAATAAATAAGGGTAAAACAACACAATCGAAGAAAAGGCACATCACTGCATTACAGGGAAGTAGAAAATAATGAAAAAATGAAGTTACAGGCACTTGTCGGGGCACTTGTGGCATAGTTTTTCCGGAAAATGTTGAGAAAAAGTTGATGAGAAATGTTTTAACGGATTTTGAACTTGAAGCAAACAGAAAAATATAGAGATGAAGTTATTTCATTGAACCAAGGACTGGATACGTCCAAATAGGTGAAAATTCGAAGTTATTAAAAATGACAAAAAATAGCT